>VXBW01005789.1:955687-1075402 GCA_013400375.1 Thinocorus orbignyianus | reverse complement strand
TTTTTTTTTTTTAAATTGTTAAAGCCTTTTGAAGACCATTCGAGTGATTTCAGCTTTACATCATAAGGATACACTCCGGGAGGGCAAAAAACCCTCTCTTTTAAAATGTCTGTTAATATAAATTCATTGTTTATATATTATTGTGCACATTTAGTAATATTATCATGATTTTCTTAAACCTTACTTTCACAGACATCAGAAGCATTTAATATTGTAGTAATTTCAGTTTATCTTCTTTTTTCCTTTGTTTACCACATGTATATATCTAACCCTGTATATTTTCATAACCAAAAAGTAGTCTGAACTATTATTTTTCCTTCAATCAAAACTGAGATTTTTAGAATACTGTGCAATATTTGTCAAACCTGACAGTAAAGAAATTGAATTCAAAATATGTATTTTTATGCTAAAGATTTTCTTCATATTTTATTTTTCTAAAACATGAACTAAATTACAAATATAATACCAAGTTTTACTTAGCACTGGAATTGAAAGATAATATTTTCAGCTAGAACTTCATCTGAGCCATAATCAAAAGCTTTCTGGCTTGACACCCCGTGCAAAGGTGATTCACCATATCACAGAAGCTACACCCCAAATCCTTCATAAGACTTACAACACACCCTGAGAAAACCGTGCATCTAGACTCCACTGAATGATTCAGAATTACAGTGTAAGCAAGATAATCCATTTTTTTTAAACCAGGAGGTTCAAGTTGAAAATTTTCCAAGTTAAAAGTAAAGTTGGAAAGGCAGTTTTGTAAGGTTGTAAACACCAGTTTGTAACATAAAATTAAATTATCATAACTCCTTCACTATTCACCTTTGTATACTGCATTTAAAAAAAAAAATGTTGAGTCTTTTCATATTCTTATTTTATGCAACCTCTTTTTACATGAACAAACAGATTGCAAACTGCCACTTGCAGCATCTCCCACATGCAGTTCATTTCATGCCAAAAGCTACTCCACATGGCTCATTCCATAGTATTACATAGCCCATGTTAGTCCTCGAACAGCGTATCTATACAAAAAGCTAGGAAAAGTGAGAATTTCATGAGTTAACTTTGGTCTTTTTCCAGAACAGACATAAACACACACAATAAGGGAAAAAGAAATAACTGTGTCCAAATGAAATATGACTTCAGAAACAAGTTACTGTGAACTTCAAAGAGTAAGAAGTGTGGGTAGGGATCTAGCATTACTGCGACAGGGATACAGAAGTGAAGGTCACATCCCTAGAGGAAACAAAGTTTCACTAACCCCACAGTTGAAAGAACATTTTTTTTCTGATTTTGGTTTCTAGTTTTCATCCAAATGAATCCAAATCATTATATCCAGAAGATATTCAGGGTTTCATAGGTGTACAAATACATTAATGTTTTTCATATAGAACAAATAAAAGCCTGCAGTAGAATATTTCTTTACAGTGAAAAGTACACTATTTGAACTAATTGTCATAAAAAGTTAATAGATGGCAACCATTAATACAAAGAACTTCAGAATTCAAATTATTTTATACATAAATCTGAACCACTTCTCCAAATTTCTGTCTTACGGGAAGCTTGTTACTGCATTGATTCCATCTTTTTTTTTTTTTTTTTTTTTTTTTTTTTTTTTTTTTTTTTTTATTATTATTATTATATCTATCTATCCAAAAGAGTACTGATCCAGTAAATTCAAATTCAAGGAAACGGGATCATTAGCTTCAGTAGCATTCTTAATTTGACTAAGAGGTTAAAGTATGTGAACCTTAGATTATAAGAATCTCAAGATAGGAATCATGTCTCTCTGTCTGAGTAGGCTTTTTTATTAATTCTATAATAGGATCTAAACTTATGTTCATGTTCCAGATATAGTCATCAACATCTGAAAGAGCAGCAAAAACTACTTCAAGTACAGAAACCTTTCCATAATCTTTGTTTGCACACTGGACACAATGTCATTTTAGAATTTCCTACACAAAGAACTGGCACCACTTAATTGATAATAAATCAGTTTAGCCATTGTAATAGATGGATGGCCTCTTACACTGGTTTAAACCCGACTTGAGTCCTCTGGCTTGTCCCGGAAACTACACTCAGGGGTATAATTAACAGCTTAGGACAATTACAACTGATAGGTTTCTTTGTACAGAACTGCCTGGTTTCTCTCTTAGGACATTTTTACTTGCAAAGTCATCCTTGACCAGGCAAGTAATTTTGTAGCAGAAGTACTAATTGTTGAGGAAGAGTTTTGTGTTTTGGCTTTCAGCTCTGAATTTATTCACTCTAATGCCACATAATAATAATAAAATAAAAAATATTTTATATTTAGCATATATTTACACATAAAACTACTTTTATATATCAAATTATATATAAAATTAACATCAAGGTAAATCTGAAAACCACCATACGATCACCACAAAATAAAAGATAATGCTACACAACTGAAGGCAGCATGATACCCAACATATGCATTTTGTTTCTAAATACATAGACCAAAGGGTTTTATAATGTACAAACAGTTTCAAAACTAGCTGGACTCTATGTTACCCTAAAAAAATACAGCAAAATGTGATAAAGCAGTACCCGATGCTGCTAACAAATGCAGATAATGCAGTTCATACCACTGGTAAAGGAAGCCAGCACCAACACAGCACTTTCTGGTGTATGCTGGTGAAATCACAAAATAATTAAATTCTGATTTGAATCAAAATGAACGAAGGTCAGATACTCGGAATATTCACACAGACTGAGACTGCTTCTGAGGTCTGACAAATGCAAAATTGCAAAACCTAGTTCTTTTGCATAAAGAGTCTAAGAATTGCTCTTCAGGAAATCTGGTACTAAAAGTCTAGTAGTATTTTCCTAACAGTGAAGACCTACCCCACTATTCTAAAACCAGATCTTCTCCTGACCCAAAACCACGGGTGTAATGTGCTTCAGCAGTTTATCTGTCTGCTGCCGACCACTTCAATAGAGAGCTGCCAACATTCAAACTGAAATTACTAACCAAGCTGTCTGCATTTGAAAATCTGAACTTCAGATAGAGACCACAAAAAAAGAAAAAAAAAGAAAAAAAGAAAAGAAAAAAAAAATAAAAGCCCCCCACCAAACAGATTAAAAGACACAAACAGACACCTGTGAGAGTTTTTGAGGTCCTCTGAGATGAAAGGCACAAAGAAAACCTCTATATTACTAACTAAAATATGGTGCATGCCTGATCTGGATTAATGAAATCATATCACATTAAAATTGGGTTCCAGACACTTTGTGAGGAACACGGTAAGTCTTATCAAGGAAGTTTAAGCTCTAACCAGGCATAAATCGCTGCTGCTCCTCGGGCAGGAGAACAGTCCCTTCTAGAGGATCCCCATCAGCCATCACCCCCACATGACCACAAAGTAAAACAGAGGGAGGACATGTCAGTGCATACAAGAAGTTGACATGGAGTCTGGTTCATAGCCAGTCTACTGCAGGACTACACTGGGACCTACAACGAGTGCTGCAGCCTTCTTTTCTACACTCCAAAGTTGGTGTTTCCCATGGCTTTACACTAGTATATAATGATTATGCTTCCAAAACTTATGTCAAAATTGAAGTATTCTGACCTAAGGCTGTTAGAGAAAGTATGCAAATACTGCGCCTACAGTAACTACTTTCAAAAGGCTGGTCAGAATTGTTCAGTATTCTTAGTAAACACTTAATGTTTTATGCTTAGCAAAATGAAAAAATCCCTAATGCATGCAAAGCTGAAGCCTGAATTTTAAAATATACTTGCTACTCTATGTGGAAGTCATCTATGTTACCAAAGAGAGCCTGTTATTAATATCTTCTAAGTTGTATTACATATATCCCAGATAGTATACTTTGAAAATATTAAAAAAAAAACCAAACAAGTTGATTATTCTCAAGGTCAGGAGGACTAATTATATAGGACTTATTAAAAGATTGAAACAGTAAAACAGTAATGAAGGAAAATATTAAAAATAATTGGATAGAAAAAAAAAAGGTGATTTTTTTTTTCCATTGGCTTTTGTTATTGTAATGACAGAGGTAGTAGTGTATCAAAACATCCTATTACAACTCAGGAAAAACACAATTCATAGACTTTTTCTTTCTTTTTTAAAAAAGCGAAAACAAACAAAAAACCAAAAACAACTCCAAATCCATTCCATTCTTAAACAAAAAAACACTAATTTTTGTCTACTCCAAATAAGAACTTAGACTGTTATATCTCCTCTGTCTTGAGGTGAGGAACTTCTAGTCTTTGAGCTGACTTCATTCTATATTGCTCGGGTTCATTTCCTTCAACCTCGTTGTTTTTTACTTCTCCCACTTCCAGCTCTTCTCACTCTGTATCAAGCAGCTCTGTGTCACTAGGTCTCTTCCTGCCTTTCCTTTGCTCCATACTAGGAGTGTCTTCCCTAAAAGTCTCAAACCAGGATGCCCCACCTTTTATTTTGAGAATGTACCACTTCAGCAATTCTGCCTCACAGCTCTTTGACTGCTTCCCTTCTTTTGGTCCTGTGGTCCACATCTTCCCATCCACATGTCACTGAATCAGTAAACATTAGGGGAGACCTCTGCGGGAATGCTATGCGTGGGTTGAAGAAGATTTACATTGTACAGAGCAACGAAGAGAGCCTGGACATGGGTCTGTGCTGAGTGCCCTGGGGATGTACAGCAGTAGCTGCTTAGTGCAATGTCAGAGAGGCAGAAGACCTTTGCTGAGCATAAAGGCTCTGAACAAAGAGGACTCCAATGTGCAATAAAGATACTGGGTATGAAAGTTGGAAAGTCAGTGTGTAACATGGGATACAGGGAAATACTGAATAACTTTGGACTATAACATGAAGTACAGGTGAGAAGACTGGATGCCTCCCAGTCAACACATAGCCCATCAAAGGTGTCCATTTGTGTTTAAACCCCATTGATAAAAAAAATATCTTTTTGATTGCTGTGGAGGAAGAGGTTCAAGGAAGGAAGAAGGAATTATTTTGCTAGAAAGTGAGTCTGACTCAGGGAAGCTGGTAGCTGTCAACTTAATTTATTTCTTTATGTAAGGTGAATTTACCGTGGGAGCTCACAGAATGAACAATAAACAAAAGGTACTTTTCATATGCTTTAGAAAATATGGAAAGGACAAAATTCTTATCATCTTTAGACTTACCTGAGTTTTGTACTACACATCTTTATTTCACGTATTCTGCTCCCTTCTTGTCATATGAACTACTTCCCCTTCAAATGAGAGTCTGTTCCACTGTAAATCACCCTGTTTCACACCAAGTCAGTCATGTTTGCTTTTAAAATACTACCTTTTTTCTTGCTGACTACAGCCTAGCTCCGATATCCTCTTTCCCCTCTCCTTTAAGGAGAGGCAATTCTTTCCTTCATCCTTTTTCATTTCCCTCCTACTTAATCCTTGGCGTCCTTCCTTGACTAGTTGTATATCCTCTTCCTTCACATTCAATTGGGGCTTAACCTTACCCTCACAAAAAGGATGAGCAAAGGTAGAGGTCCACTACATATGCCCTCCTAGGGAAAGACTGAAACTCAAAGAAATCCTCTGAAACACGTGGATGGAAATTTTGACTCTACATATCCTTATTTCCTTGTACAGTTGTACAAACAAGGTCATTAGATTGCAAATGCTTTCAGCCTAGACACTTGCTTATGAAGCATCTTGCATGCCTATGATATCACTGAAATAATACAAGAAGAAGACATAAGCAAAACAAGTTATGAAAATAAATAAAAAATAGTTATACCCAAAGTTTATTTATGATATGAAAATGACAGATTTAACGCCATAAACTTTTCTCCTCCTGCAGTATGACCAGTCCTGAACAGCAGAGGAACCCCAACCCCTTTACATTCAAAGAGGATATTTTCTCTGAATCAGCCCTGTGCAGAATATTCTTAAGGAGGAATAAAAAATGCCTTGCAGTGACTATTCTGCTCCAGGTGCTGGTTGTAATAGTGCTATTAATGTTGTCACTAATTTAGCAATCAATTTTATCATTTTCTAGTCTTCTGACACATCATCTATCATCACAGATATTAAATCTAAGGTAAGTTAAAAATAAGGTGGTATATAGCTTTAAAATGCCATTTATAACCATATTATGATGTTTCTGTATTCACTATTGTGAAACATATCGTTTCTCTGTTTATAGTTCAGGGGCAGGAGAGGAAGTAGTCCTTTACCATGCTGCTTTCACATAGTGCCAGAAGTCTCATTTAGCTATAGTTTTCTCTCACTCGTTGATGGCAGAGGTATTTCATAGGATCATAGAACCCTTAGAGTTGGAAGGGACCTTAAAGATCATCAAGTTCCAATCCCCCTGCCATGGGCAGGGACACCTCTCACTAGACCACGTTGCTCAAAGCCCCATCCAGCCTGGCCTTGAACACTCCCGAGGATGAGGCTTCCACAATTTCTCTGGGCATCCTGCTCCAATGCCTCACCACCCTCACAGGAAAGAATTTCTTCCTAATAGCTAATCTAAATCTCCCCTCTTCCAATTTAAAACCATTACCCCTTGTCCTATCACTAGACTTCCTGACAAAGAGTCCCTCCCCAGCTCTCCTATAGGCTCCCTTCAGATACTGGAAGGTTGTTATAAGGNTTGCATTAGCCCATCTCTCTAGTCTGTCCAGGTCCCTCTGGATAGCATCCCTTCCCTCTAGTGTGTTGACCATGCCACCAAGCTTGGTGTCATCGGCAAACTTGCTGAGGGTGCATTCTATCCCACTGTCCAGCTCTCTGACAAAGATGTCAAATAGTATTGGTCCCAGTACTGACCCTTGAGGGACTCCACTCATCACCAGCTGCCACTTGGACATTGAACTGTTGACCACAACGCTTTGAGCGTGGCCATTCAGCCAATTCCTTATCCATCCAGTGGTCCACCCATCGAACCCATGATTTTCCAATTTGGAGATGAGGATGTCATCCGGGAGGGACAGTGTCAAACGCTTTGCTTAAGTCCAGGTAGATGACCATTGCTCTGCCTTTGTCCATCAAGTTTGTGGCAGTATCATAGAAGGCCATCAAATTCGTCAGGCAGGATTTGCCCTTGGTGAAGCCATGTTGGCTGTCTCTAATCATCTCCTTATTTTTCATGTGCCTTAGCAGAGATTCCAGGAGGATCTGCTCCACGATTTTGCCAGGCACAGAGGTGAGACTGACTGGCCTATAGTTTCCTGGGTCCTCTTTTTTCAACATTTTTACCTTTTTACAAAGGTTCATCTTTCTATATTCTCTTGCACTCACTGGAGACAAACACGTTGCTCTGACAGAAGCCCACCTTCACACATGAATAGTTTTGAAAGTTTCTCTTTTCCTTCTCTTCTGGGGATAACTGGAATGCAGGATGACAAGCAGAGAGGATAATATAAACATGTTACATTTTTTTCTTAAATTGCCTCTAATCAGTGAAGACAGTGGCTTTCCAGAAAAATGTGAGCAGCTGATGGCCTGAAGTGTTTACACATATTACATTCAAGCAGAAAACTTACTCTGCTAGTCATCCTCTGTTCTCGTCAATCCTCTAGGAGAGAAAAAGAGAGAAGCTCTCACAAGGCGATTCCAATATTGACACTACATGACCTCTGACGTGCCCATCTCATATCACTGTCCGCAGAGAGAGTTTACAGTGACCAAACTCCTGAATTTAGGAACCTCGCATTGACCTATTGCCTGAAGTTAGCTAATGAATCAGACTGCAATCAGACTCCTGCGGCCGTTGGTAGTGCTATGCCGCAAGAAATCAAGCACAGAATACTCTATCCAGTGATGCAGTGCATACTTATGTTAATGCATAATATGTTCTCTAGTATTTTGTCCAGTTCAATTTAAAATGACTGTAGTAATTAGGCTTCCAGCCACTCCCTCAGAAAATTGTTCTACAACCTAATGTCACATAACCTCCACACATTTTTCTGTGCAGAAATTGCCATCAGAGCACGTAGATGAAAGAGGATTAGACTACATGGGTGACTGCTTAGGAGCATCAAGGAACTAAAGGAAACGAAGCTGTTAGCATCGACGAACTAATGCATCCAATGAAACACCGGGAGGCTGAAGGTGTTGTCTTTCAGATGAAATGTGAAAGCAAGGCATTAAGCATTAGAGGCAATTAAAGTTCTCTCAGCACTCTTTGCAACAGTACCAGTGTTAACCCCTGGTTTCTGGCCACCTTCCAAATCACATAATTAAATTCTACTTTCCTAAATATTACCCTGCACTACCATTTAGAAAGGCAGCTATCACTTAACCTGAAATTGTGTATTGATGCCAGGTTTAACCTCAAATAAAGATGCTTATGAGTGGAAAGTAATTCCAGTTTGGCAACTTATTTGTAGGTACAAAACTTAGAAAAGTATTTTATCTTCAATTATATTTTATTTGCACTTATCCCAGTGCTGAGACCACTTCCCAGGGAACCTGTTCCAGTGACCGACCACCCTCAGTGAAGAACCTTTTCCTAATGTCCAGTCTAAATGCAGCTTCGTTCCATTTCCTCATGTCCTATCGCTGGTTACCAGAGAGAGGAGATCAGTACCTCCTCCTATGCTGCTTCCCGTGAAGAAATTGTAGACTGCCATGAGGCCTTCTCCAAACTGAACAAGTCAAGTGACCTCAGCTGCTCCTCATAAGTCTTGCCCTCAAGACCTTTCATCAAATTCATTACTGTCCTCTAGATCCATGTCCTGATGTCCTTCTTATATTGGGGCCACAGTCATTTGAGCTTAGGGGCCAAACACATCATAGCACAATAAAGCCCTTATCTGTTGTTCTTGAGGAAAATATTCCTTTAGGGTGGTTACCAAGCTGTTTTTTTACCTTCCTGAGTTGGTTATGTTTTGGTTGTTGTTTTGCTTTGTTTTGTTTTGTTTTGTTTTCTTCTGTTGGTTGGTTGCTTTTTTGTCATGTCTCTTTGGTTATTCTTGTTGTGGATTCTCAGTCAGGAGCTGAAACCTAACTTACCTCTCCGTATTTCCAATAGAACAGATCAGTGTTGCTCTTGATGCTGTAGCTACTGATGTTTTATAATGTTCATTTTCTTTCTTGGAGTTGAACAGTGGTATTTCTTCCTCAGAAACACTTCAATCTCTGACACTTGCCATTCAGGACCAAAGAGAATTAATGTAATTTATGTGAGAATGTTTATAATATTTTACCAAGTTTGTGATACTATTTAGATAAAGAACTGTTACTCGACTCAGAATATCACAGGTTGTCCTTAACATCTTGGAGCAGGAAGCAAAGCAACCAGCGTGAAACTCAACTTCCTGTGCATTTCTAAATGAAAAGTGAGCCACAGGGTGGAAATTGTTATAATGTGCCAGTACCATGCATAGGAAGAAGAGCTCATGAGTCACAGAAATAATTCTGCTTCAATTGTCAGTAACTGTGAAAATCTACAATTCTGATAGACCTGTCTAGAGGCAGCTGAATGAAAATAAAGCATCGTACATGCTTTGGTGCATCTGTAAGTACAGATGTAATTGTGGCTGCATAAATGAGAGTCAGGGTGAGGAAAGGGAGAAAGGAATTATTATTTTCTTAAGTCATGTTGAAAACTAAGCTTTATGCATACGACACTGGCAAATGCATAATTTCCATCCTTTCCCTGCTGCCTAAGCAAAAGAATATAGGTAACGGTGGGGTTTTGTGTGGCCTTTGTGTTTTGTTTTTTTTTTTTTTTAATTTTAAAATGATTTCTAGGTAGGAGTAAATAGAAATTATTAATATTCTAAAATACATGAGTACCCAATGATTATTTCATAAATGAGCATATACAGTGCTTGGAATGCTTCAAATATATCATAACAAAAAAAAAAAAAAAAAAACCTAAAAGACTCAAGTAGGTATACTAAAACTTAAAATAAGTGTATATAAGCAATGATCAGAATATTATTTATTCCATTCCTTGGAAGAGATTCTAATATTGCAGTGTATTATTACAACCTACCACTAACATACACAGCACCAAATATGACCATTGGTTAACAAGTTCTAGGATTGTTTAAAAGCCCTGATTATAAACAAATCTGCTTTATTCTTCAGAAATTAAACTCATGACCACAGTCATAATATTCCCAGGCAAATATTAAACCATCACATACCTATTTATTTACTGTTCCACATGGTCTCTCACTCAGTAGTAATATTAAGCACTTAAAAAGCAGAGATTTTATTTCCAGGTGTGCATTGTCATCTCCTTGACAGAAGGTCTCTGTACACAATGGTCACTCAATGAGTTTAAATGTTTAGTGTACCTGAATTTTCAGAAATGCAACAAGGTTCTATCCTTTTCTGTGATTCCACAAGCAAAATTTTAGTTGTGACAGTGTTTTTTGATACCTGGGCTCTCTACGCAAATAGAGAAAGGAAAAACAGAAAGTGGGTGATACTGTCTTTCAGATGCCAGGGAAACATCAGAATTTTATTAGGATAATTTTCCCAAAATGCATTACAGGCAAAACATTATTCTGTTTAAAATAACTGTAGCTCTTTCCAATCTCTCAAAAAGAATAGCAAGGCCAGCTAAATACATATTTTAACCTCTTTCACTTCATAACTACCTATCAGAAAAGCCAATTGTTTTGCTACTGTAATTAATACAATTTGCCCAGGGTCAGATAGAATCACAAAAGCAGAGGATGCTTTGGATTGAAAGGGGCCTTTAGAGATCACCTATCCAACCCTCGTGCTATGGCCAGGGATATTTTTCACTGGGTCAGGTGACTCAAAGCCCCATCCAACCTGGTCTTTAACATTTTCAAGGAGGAGGCATCCACAACTTCACTACTGTTCATGGAACAACCTGTTTCACCACACCTGTCTCATCACCGTCATTGTAAAAAACTTCTTAAGTCCAATCTAAATTTACACTCCTTTTGTTTAAAACCATTGTCTCTTGTCCTGTCTCAACAGGCCTTGTCAAAAAGTTTTTCTTATAAACCTCCTTCAAATATCAAAGGGCTGCAATAAGGTCTTCCTTGCAGCCTTCTCTTCTCCAGGCAAAACAACCCCAACTCTCTCAGCCTTTCTTTCATAGGAGAGGTGTTCAAGCCCCCTGATCATTTTCATGTCCAAACAGTCCCATTCTCCTCCTAGACTTAAATCTTTCACACTATACAGTACACTGCTTCTGGGCCAGTAAAATTACTATGTAGCATTATTCAGTTTCCTTTAGATTTCATTTCCATTGCACTTTGCTTTTGTTTTCACTTGTTTTAAATTAACACACCTTAAATGTAAAAAAGTTAAATGTAGTATATTTACAGTGAGGAAATATTTGCAAATATCTGCTATAAACCCAGGATAAAATAATACAAATAGCACATTAACAAACACATGAAATATTCTAAATGTAAAATCTACAACTCCCATTTTTTAAAATCATTATAGTCCTCTTTTTCCCCCACCTCAGTCTATATAAGATACTTTAGAATGATGAAGCTCTTCAGGTATTAGGCAGTTCTGTTTCAAGTACATGACCTAGGATTCTATTAATGATCAATTCTATTAATGATCAGTTCTGACCCCTACAGCTCCCCGTAGACTCCTAGAGATAATGAGAAGAGCAGGGAATTATTGATCTAAACTAATGTGGCTTCCTTGTGGATCCTGAGTTTCTGTTTTAAACAAAACCAATCAATGCCAACTGAAAAGCATGTTTATCATAATGTATGAAAAAATTATACCAACTAAGATTCTATAGTAAATAATATTGTTACAATGCTTGCAAAAGAATTAAAACTGCATTAAAGCCTCAAAAACAAACCAAACCAAATAAACAAACAGAAAATAAAAAGAAGAAAAAAACTCCAAAAGACAAAACCCAAAAACTTTGATTCACAACATGAATTGTCTTAAATACATTGACATGAATCGAACACTTTGAATTTAATTACCTGAGCTCCGGTTATTCCAAATTTAGGAATTTTCAGTATCAGAATCAGCGTTCTGAGATTTCTCATAGCACTTTGTGGACATAAAAGTAGTCAGAACTCAAATCCAGAACATGAGAATCTTCTAATCACAGAATTCAGGTAAGCAAATTAAAGATTACCATCCTAATTTTCTCAGGCAATTAAACTACTTCTCTCATATCACTTTTCCTATCATCAATTGTTTCTATTTTCTGGAGAAAAATTGCTGTTTATTTTTGAGCTATAAATATATATTGGACAGAACTACTGGAATCTATTGAACATTTAAATGTTCATTCCACTCTTCTCAGGTGAATATACTTGTACTCTATGAAATGTTTCAGCATAACAAATTTCATTTTCAGATAGATATGCTTCTTGTGAAAGAACACAAACCACGGATGCACGTGTACACACACTGCTACCGAAGACTTTTCTGTTACTTACTTTAAAACAAATTTAAATTAGCAAAGGTGCCGGACAAAAAGAGAAGGCCTTTTGGAGATCACAGGCTCCAGTTTAAAAATTATGAAGCTTGACTGACACACGGGCAAATTACTCTGGTGACAAACAAGATACTATGTTGAAATATAATATCTTATCAAAGTAATGCAANTAATAATAATAATATAACTAAAATGCAGGTAAACTACTGTCATGGTATCACAAAACCTACATTCATGAATAAAAATTACATCACAATCAAACATACCAAATGTACATTATGACTCTGTGGGTCTAGGAATGAAGCAATCAACACTAAATCAAGCTTGAAATCAGGATGAATATTGATGTTATCTTTTTTAGATTACATTAGCAATCTCCCATACTTAAAGACTGCTAGAAAAAAAGTAAAGAATAAATCGGCACTCTCCATCATAGGGAAGCATTTCAATAAATTTTCTGCTCTTCATGCTCTGCTCAGACCAAGCCTTAAATGCTGCATTTTCATTTTTAAGAATTCCAGTTTTATCTATCTGACATATACTGTCTTTCATTTCTTAGGAAAAGACCTTAGCTGATGTAGCAGTACAAATCGGAGTGGATTTTGGTAATCAACTCAGGACTTAGACTAAGAGCTACGTTGACAAGTGCAATCTCAGACAATGCTTGTGAGGTTTAAGAGCCTTTAAATTACTTACTCTTTTTGCTGCAATAATTGACACTTGCGTTTCAGAGCTCCAGGAGATGCACAGCATAACTGAATATATTCTAAGGCACTTCTCTCCGTTAAAGAATGAACAAATAGTGGGCAGGTACAATGTGATGCATTTTAAGGTTGTAAAAATTACCAGGTTTGGTATTGAATCTTCAAAACACTCTCTAGATAGAAGCTGCAACACATCTGTTAACTAATGTTTTCTTGGTAGTAGGTTAGCAGGTCATGCTTATTATGCCTGCTTCCTCCACAAATGACTTTGCATTAATTATTAAAGGTCTAAGGTCTAATTCTGCTATCCTTACTTCAAAAATAATATCATTAAAATCAAAACAATATAAAGAATAAAAGAATGAAATCTTTAGAAAGCAAACTAGCATGAAAAAAAACCCCAAACAAACAGTACCCAGTGAGGTTTTTTTTGATGGCAGAAATGAAATCTGAAATAGTAATTACATCCTTAACATCAACTGTAACATAAATAGAAAATTTGCAGAAGCACACTCTCTATCGTATTTAAGAAAGCTCAGAGAAGGTTTTATTTGTTTGTTTAGAAAATGGGATATATAAGAAAAAAGTGAATGGAATGTCTGCTAGATGGAAGATTTTCCATAGGTGAAAACACCCTTCCTTATTGTTAAAAAAAAAAAAAAAGAAAGTTTTATTTTAGTATTCCTAAGCCACTAGCATTTGACTTACTATCAGAGATAAAGTTAGCTTTTCTCAGAATTTCTCAGATACAATTTTATGTAGATTTCATGTCCAGAAGAAAGCATTTAATAGTGTATTTGAAACACTTTATTCTAGAAAAGAATATAAACAGTAATTCAGTGTGCATTCTTTAAGCTATGAGCCTGGTAAACTCACAGATGGATACCTGGTAGTCAATGACCAGTCTGTCTGGCACATGTATTTGCAAGTAGAAGATTAGAGACAAGATAAAGTGCTCATTTATTCTTTCCAATATAATTGTGTTTACGGTATGTTTTTTTTTTTTTTTTTAATTAACTTCATTCAGGAACAAAACTTACAGATCTAAGATTTGGTTTGTGCCTTCTTTTTAATGGGAACTTTATATACAGTTTTAGGTATCATTAACCTTTTTGTGCTTTGATTGCAAAATATCCCTAGTAGTTTCCAGGAGAGCAAAGTAGTATATCCTATGCATCTTGTAGTTACCATTTTTGGCAAAGGGCTCAGCATCCTAACTATAAACATTTCAAATGTTACTATATCTTAATTGAATTATGTAGAGAAGCTTTAAAAAATTAACAATAATACTTGGACACATAAGTTAATGGGAAGATCTATTTTTCAACTGACGAACTTCCCTCTTATTTTTCAAAAGTGGAGTATTACATAAAGAACGGTCTCAACACAATAGATCCCGTCATCCAGTTCTGTTTTCATAAAATGATGATCAAGCACATTGAAATCAAAAGCAGAATTGGAAATAGCCCTTGTTTGTGAGTGTTCAATAACACAAACAAACAAACAAATAAATATGTTTTCAAACGTTAAATGACCTCAAACTTTCCATACTTGAAAAATAAGGTAACATAGCAATTGGAGGATGAGGTGCAGTCATGTCTTCTTACTGACATGTGTGCTCCACCTGTCTAAAGTCTCATCACCACAGGTGTCTTAAGGCAAGGCAAAGAAATAGTGAGCACCAGAGAGTGCTACATGTAATTTATCTTAGGCACTTAGGATAAAATAAATTATTCTGAGAAGGCGCATTTTTGCTCTATATTTGTTTTAAGAAAAACTGGGGTTACTAGGTTAGACAACTAGCTTTGGATACCCAAGTTACAGCAAATGAATCTCACCACAGGACATAACTGACCAAGGAAAAACTGTGTTTAGTTCCCACCAGATGATGCAAAACTAGCATTTTCCCTTAGAACTTTGCTGTTTTAAAATGAGAAAGATACGTTGATTTTTCTGATTGCTCACAAGTATTTTTGCTAAAGTTACAACTATAAATGACACAATAAAGCATTCCTTTCTTAAGCAAGTAAGTCTTACACTCTTACAATAAAAGAGGAAAGAAGAGGATTACTGGATATAGTATCACATTATGAAGGAGACAGCTAAGAAACTGTCTTACAGAATACCAAAAACAAGGAAAGGAAAAATCAAAAATAGAATGTGCACAACGTTCTATATTTAGATTTGTGGGTAGGCTCTGAAATCTCCTTTGAGCTGTCCTCTTTGATAATGACTGGTTAGACTAAATTCTGAGACAACAGTAGGATGTTCTCAGCAATATTTGTATTAGAGGACTCAAACCAATCCAAAGCATTCAAAGGCATCTGTGAATTTCTTACAGTTCTATACAAAAGCATCTTTTTACTTTTATTAGCTGAGCCAAGATCAAACCATAACATTTTGCATCAATAATTTTCAATAGGTCTCCAATTTTTTTTAACTATAAATGTTTACTAATAGTCTTGCACTGACAGACCTGTCTTGAAGATTGTCCCATAGTTAAAGTCTTATTTAGCTGTAACACATTCGTCTCAAAAAAATGATTTCAAAGTGAAATATTTTCATACCTCCCTGCTGTATGTCAGCAGTTTTCCAGCTGCATGCTAACACTGCATCTGCAGTGAATCATACAGAATCATCATTTTAAGAAGAGAAGACATGCTGCCCATGTGAGGTATGTTCAGACACTATATTCTAACTCTACTATCAGTGTATTTTTCAACAATATTATCTACCACACAGGAACAATCACATTAGCTTCCAAGTGGCATAAAACCTTTGATGCACTTTTGCAGTATTTTTTTTTTTTAAATGTTATACAGAATAAAAAGTAGGGGAAAAAAGAATGTCATGTCACTGCTGACGCTATTATCACATGCAAAATATAATAGCACCATGTCCTTAACATTCAACTGCATATCAAGCTAAAACAAGTGTATATTCCAATTAACAAATTTTAACTGAAATATCTATACTATCAGACAGCAATACCTTTTTAAGGAATTTCAATGGTATTGCCATTGTTAGTTGGGACACATTTCTTCTATAGAGATTTTATTTTTCTGTGAGACACTACCAGTTTACATCACTCTTGTCTTGGCAGAAACTGATTGAATAGATCTTTGCTTCTTACCATCAACACAGGCTGGCCTTGCTCTTGTTGTACCGGCAATCTGTCCTTTTTTACATGCACAGCGAGCTGTTTGTCGGGCTATAGTCCTTCGGGGCTGACTGCTATCTCTGTCCAAAGTAACAATCTCACATGTACCTGCAGCCAGTTGACCTGGAAAAAGAACCAGCAACAGGTACCAGAGTCACTGAATGTACTACAGGCAATCTATTACAGCCGAATAGAGTCACAGCCCTGTGTCACAGCAGACACTCCACAACAAATGGGCAGCCAGCTGATGGATCGAATAAAACCAAGATGACATACAATTTTTCTTTGCGGTGGACATATGAAAACTCTGCAAACTGGTTCTGTCAGAAAACGATTATTGTTCCATAAAAGCCTGAGAGCTGAGGTCACACAGGTTACTTTTACTTATGTCAGCTAAATAAGGGAACAATCTGCTTTTACAGTAACACAATTTAAATGGCTTGCTCTTTACGGACTTTCAGAAAAGAAATGACAAAGTATATGGAAAACAAAAACTTCCCCGCATGTCCATGAAGGTAATGAAGTCTTAATGGCTTTGAGTGTTGTTTTTGAAAGAAAAAAGTCTTTCAAAGTATGTCCATGTTTGACCAGATTGTCAGTCTTCTGGCTCTTGTTTCATCTAAACTGAATGGTAACTCATTCTCTACCTCACTCATATTTGAAGGAGCTGATCTTTTCTCTTTTACTAAATTTACTATGTAACCACCCTGAAAATGACAGTAAAATGACACCGCTCTGTTAGCTCAGTACCATTGTTTGCTTTTTATTGACTTCTCCAATACATGTAGCTTTCCCTGAACACTAAGGAAATCTACACCACTGAATTCTGAATTGTGACCATTCTATGAGAGGCAAAACAAAATGCTGCAAAAAATTCCTTTTTGAAGAATATTAGTCTGAAGTAAATGTTACACATTAAAAAGGTTGCAATTCCTCTGGTACAACCAATAGCAGGCTATTAGTATACCAAAATACTACCTTTTACAAGCAAGTAAGATTGAATTTCAACGTGTTGTAAGGCTGAAAAAAATCCCAGTTACCCCTTTCTACTACATACAATTTCTGGATTTTATGCAGTAAACATAATTGATATTGGCTTTGTCTTTGTAGACAATCAATCAGAAACCTTCAAATGAATATGTGCAAAAATATATCTGCAAATCACAAGATCACTGCATTTTGTTTTCATTTAAAAAAGTAAAATTGGAACCAATGCAACACTGTATATATAAAAAAAGTTATGCAGTTTAAATAATATTTGCAGTAAACTGTCTTTATGCCATTGAAAAAGAACAATGAGAAAAAAGCAGAAATTTTAAACCTATATTAACATGAAACTTAAAAAAAGAAAAATCTGAAACAGATACAAATGGTATTTACGCCTAAAAGTGTAATGATATTTCCAATACTGCTTTTTTTCCATTCAGAATACAAGTTTATCCAGTATATTCTTCTGAGAACCAGCTTACAATCCTTCCTATTGTGCGCTTTCTGTTTTGAATCTGGCAGAATAGCAAAATATTGTAGGCTGTCAACAGCACTGTGACTGGTTCACTGCTAGACCACCTAAATTTTATCTTGCTCTGACTCCTACACGGCAGTGAATTACAACATGGTAAAACTGAGGATCTCAAAGATTAATACGGAACAAGGTACTCTACAACTTCACGCAAATAGATGACATGTATGTAAATAATATACATTAGGCATTGATATAAATACAGATAAGATATCCACATCAGTGAACACTATCACTATAGTGTTTAACGTCTGCTGGCAAATAGACTTAAAAGCTACAGTCAGGCTTGGGTTTCTGTTCCTTTCCATCCCTGTTGTCAACAAAAACATCTTAGGATAAACACACTAATGTAAGGATTTTTAGTCTATCATATGCTAGTTTTTTTCTTTGTTTTCTCTAAAATCTTGGATTAGAAAGCAAAGGTTTAGCAAGAAAAGAGAGTGGCATGATATTTCAGATATAGACAAGGGAAATCCAGCTACACTAAAACATCTAGAACTGAAAAAAGGCATTCTTTTTCCCCCCATCACTAGTATATTTAATTCTGGACTGCAACAGATGTAAAGCTCCCCAGGAATACATCTGTCTTAGTAGATCATGTAAAAAAGACATAACCAGAGGTGTATTTAGATCTTGACCCCTCAGGCATCTGAATGTCATGATTACAGTCCTGCATTGAGAATAGAAATTTGACAGAAACCAAAGAAAAAGTGGAAGCATAAATATCATGTGTAAGTGTTCCTGAGAGTACAGGCTGCCATATTGTCCCTTATCTGTAAGTCTTCATACTAATGTTACTTTCACTAAAAGATATGGTGGATCACTATATAAAACCCCGTTTCAGAGGAAAGGAACCAGTTTTACAGTATAGTGAAGGTGAATAAGGACTATATTCAGAGAAAAGGAACAATGGAGTTTTATGTCAAGATAATTTGTGAAACAAAATGCTCTTCAGGGTATGCGAGCACCTACTATTGGTAAGAACACTTATAGAATATCTCTTCTGCTTTTGAACCCATTCTGTTTCAGTTCTGCATAGGTTCATTTTGAGCCACCTGAGTTATTTGGTTTTTACGATTGTTTTCAGTTATTTATTTTGTTTAGAGATGATAGGCACTGGAACAGTTTGCCCAGGGAAGTTGTTGATGCCCCATCCCTGGAAGTGTTTAAGGCCAGGCTGGATGGGGCTTTGAGCAACCTGCTCTAGGGAGAGGTTTCCCTGCCCATGGCAGGGGGGTTGGAACTTGATGATCTCTAAGGTCCCTTCCAACTCTAACCATTCTATGAATCTATGAATCTATAATTTATTCCAGGTATAGTGACTTCATTTTTTTTTATGAACTTCAAAAACTAGCATACCTAAAGAGCAATTGCAACACAAAGATAATGTCACACTGCCTTTCAAGGAATTTTGTGAGCTATTTAAAATATGGGAAAATTTGAAAGATTTTTAAAACATTTCATAGGTATTTTTGAAAGATCATTTCTCTGTTCTTATTTGTTTTTCTATAACAGAAGAAAATTAAAATTTATTGTAGAACTGCAGGACCTCTTCCCACATACATGACATAAATACTTCTTTGTGTCACGGGGTGCAAAGACTGCAAGCATATTGAGCACTGCAACATAGTGTACTTCCACTGTTACTGGGCTTTAGGTGGTTGTAAAGCATGGAAAGTATTAGTTAAGGTTATGGAGGCTCATTGCCAGAGACACAGTCATCCTCTTGTAAAGCACGTTCTCTCTGCTTCTCACTAAGTAGAGGGTAAGTCTATAGGAGTACCTTAGATGACATCTATGCTATGTTTTCTTTTTAACAACTTAATCTAGAAATGTAAGGTACAAAATGATGGAACAAAAGGAATGTACTTTTTCTAAGCACAGAATATCAAGAATTAAGATACCTTTCATTTTCAGGGAAGCTGACATAGTGACCTCTTTCAAAGGTATTAATGAAAAAAGGACGTTCATCTGGGAGCGTCTGAACACTCTCCATTCCTAAGCACAGAGAAAAAATCTCAAGGCAGCAACGAGTGAAGTTTCATTGGAGCTTTTCCAGATGAGAAATTAAGAGCCACAGTCCATGGAACAGTCATAAAGACTCCATATTTTCAGTAGATTCTATCTATGTACTTGCAGTATCCAAAG
The DNA here is from genome assembly GCA_013400375.1 of Thinocorus orbignyianus. NCBI lineage: Eukaryota > Metazoa > Chordata > Aves > Ciconiiformes > Thinocoridae > Thinocorus > Thinocorus orbignyianus. Next base: position 1,055,494 of record VXBW01005789.1, on the reverse strand, counting down.
CAATTCACCACGTTGAGAACCAGAATGAAATAATCTTGGGGGGGGTGAAAGGTAAGCAACATCAAACTACTCTGATTCATTCCAACCCTTTCTGAAAGTCCTTCTGCCAAGAAAAAGAAAAAAAAAAAAAAGCCATTTTTTATTATTTTGTGGACCAAGCAGAAAGAATATTTCAGAGTTACCAACATCCAGTTTTCCAAGAAATGAGTGGGTATTTCTTCATTGCTTATTGTTTTAATGTTTATTTTATATACAAAATATTTTATATTTCATAAATGCTTATTTTATAAGTTTATTTCAGTTATTACAAACTCACTGTAAGTTATTTGATTTTTCTATTTACTAAACAGAGAAAAAGTTTAGGTTCTTAATGCTCTTCTATAATGTTGTATCTCATTAATAAATGCCAATTGATATGTCCCCTCTCTCCCTTACCACAAGCATTCATGCTTCTATATGGAAGTCTTTCAGGAAGTCTTTTAATTCATCAAGATGATGAATTAAAAAAGCAAGTCAAACTAAACCAAAACCAAAAAAACCACACAACCAGTAATTGCTGTACTGAGCACCTATTTTGCTATTTTCTGAATGAAGTCCCATCGTGATCAGCTCTGAAACTCCTCTCTCTGAGACTTTCATGGAAGTCTGCAGGAATCCGTGAGTTTAAGTACACATATTTTGAAAATGGCACAGGAAATAGCTCAAGGTAAAACAATTATATTTTAAAAAATACTTTAGTACTGACATTCTTGAAAGAAAAGAGTTTGCTATTGAAAAGTGTAAAAGTAAATGGCAATTTTTATGTGCATTATTAAGAGCCCTCTTTCAACTATGTGCCATTGCTGAAAGGAGTATCAAGAAGGACTACAGAGCCCTGGAAGTGGCAGGAAAGCACCCTGGAGCACAGACAGTTTTTTCATCAGTCCTCCTGATCTAAGTGAAGAGGGCTGAAAAGGCCAGTCAAATCTATTGAGTCAAGAAATGGCTACAGACTGGTGCCACAGCCAGGGGTTCAGCTACTTAAGACTTTAGGACTTGCTTTGGAAAGGAAGCTCCACAGGGAGCTGTCGGGATCCACCCGTCAGAGAAGGGGAAGAGCATCTTCGGTCCACCAGGCTTGCGAAGCTCTAGAGTTGCTGGGAAAGGGGAACCTTAATCCATTCCACTCCTACCAACAGATGCCCAGAGCCTGTAGAAGGGTTCCAGGTCATCAGGAGAGAACCTGGAGTGCAGCACAAAGGAATTCCAGCCATTCCAGACAGTAAATCAGCTCCATCAGAGGCCTAACTTAAATGCTTCTATACAAACACAGGTAGCATGCACAAACAAGAGGAGTCAGAGACCTGCACATGCCTGCAGGGCTATGATCTTCTCAGCATCACAGAGACATGGTGGGATGGCTCCTATCACTGCAGTGTTGGAATGGAAGTATACATGCTCTTCTGGAAGGACAGGCAGGGGAGACAATGAGGCGGTGTCACCCTGTATGCCAATGACCAGCTGGAGGGGATGGAGCTCCACCAGGGGACAGATGAGGAGCTGTCCAATAATTTATAAGTCAAGATTAAAGGAAGGGCAGGGACAGATGTTGTTACAGTGAGTGTCTGCTACAGGCCACCTGACTGGGAAGACTGAGCAGATAATGCCCTCAATAAACAGACAGGAAAAGCCTCACAGTCACAGGCCCTGGTCTTCATGGGGGATTTCAACCACCACAATATCTACTGGAGAGAAAAAAGAGCAGGGCGTAAATAATCCAGGAGGCTCCTGGAACGCATTAATATCCTTCTCCAAGTGACAGAGAAGCCAAAGAGGAAAGGTGCTATGCTAGACCTTGCTCTCAGCAAAAAGGAGAGGTTGGTGGAGTATGTGAAGTTCAAGGGCAGCGTTGGCTGTAGTGACCATGAAATGGCAGAGTTCAAGTTCCTTAGGGCAGCAAGGAAGGTGCACAGCAAGCTCACAACCCTGGACTTCAGGCAAGCAGGCTTTGGCATCTTCAGGGATCTGCTTAGGAGAGTGCCATGAGATAAAGCTCTGGAGGGAAGAGAGGCCCAAGAAAGCCTGTTAATATTCGGAGATTGCCTCCTCCAAGCTCAGGAGAGATGCATCCCACCAAAGAGGAAGTCAGGAAAAAATGTCAGGAGGCTTGAATGGATGACCAAGGCGTTCCTGGACAATCTCAAACAGAAAAGGAATCCTACAGAGGCGGGAAGTAAGGAGAGGTAGCCTGGGAGAAATGCAGAGAAATTTTCTGGGCAGCCAGGGATGAGGTTAGGAAAAGTAAAGCACAGATAGAGTTAGATCTGGCCAGGGATGCACAAATCCATGGGACCTGAGGTTCACAAATAGGTCCTGAGAGAAATGCGGATGAAGCTGCTAGGACACTATCATTAATGTTTGAGAAGTTGTTGCAGTTTGTTGAAGTTCCTACTGACTGGAAAAGGGGAAACATAACCCCCATTTTTAAAAAGGGGAAAAAGGAAGATCTGGGGAACTACAGGATGGTCAGTCTCACCTCTGTGCCCAGCAGGATCATGGAGTAGATCCTCCTGAAAACTGTATTAAAGTACATGGAAAATAAGAAGGTGATTTGTGACAGCCAACTAAAGGCAAATTGTGTCTGAAAAATGTACAGGCCTTATAGCAGCCCTCCAGTACTTAAAAAAAGTCTACAGGGCAGATGTGGAAGGACTCTTTATCAGAAACTGTAGTAATAGGAGGGGGTGTAATGATTTTAAACTGAGAGAGGGTAGATTTAGATTAGGTATTAGGAAGAAATTATTTACTGTGAGGTTGGTGAGACACTGGCCCAGGCTGCCCAGAGAACGTTTGGATGCCCCATCCCTGGAGGTTTTTGAGGCCAGGCTTGGATATAGATTTGAGGAACCTTGTGTTGGAAGGTGTCCCTGGCTGTGGCAGGGCAGGGGAGTGGAACAAGGTGATCTTAAGGTCCTTTCGAACCCAAACCATTCTATGAAAGAATACAGCTTTTGAATCATCTATATTGTCTGTCATAGCTACAGTCCTCAAATAGTCAACATTTGTTTATTGATGAATGGTACCTGGGATAATGTTTTTCTGTGGATGAAATTATTTCTGTTCTCTAATAGAAAATAAAATCTGCCTTATCTACAACAATTACAATGAGCAAGTTACAGATAATATGAATATTTAATTTCTTCATGCTAAAAAGATGAAGACTTTCCCTCAAATTTGTTTGAAAAAATCAAATCAGATAATAAGCTCATGGTATCAGTGGGTACGATGAAAATAAAACTTTAGATATACGAGTCTTTTCAGGGTTTTAGATTTTATGCTCATCTAGAAAATCTACTTCTGAATTGTACATGCAGGCTTATATTATAGTTTCAGTGAACAATTTTTCCATGCATCACCAATTTGATGCCTAGCAACACAAGCTCTTTTAGTTCAAAATGCAGCAAGTTAGATGTTATTACAAATCTTGGCTAGATTCAGATACTGTTTTGTCAGTGAACACAACGCAGGAGTTGCTTCAAAATCAGATCATAGGAATATATTCAGTAGTTTTCTATTAAAATATTGGAGTCTTTCTGACAACAGAGCCATGCCAACTCCTTAGCAGGGCTGAATATCAACAATTCCTACCGAAATAAGGGGGAAATTAAGCACTTAGTGTCACTCATGGTTTTCAGTTTGACATTAGGTTGAATAACAAATATTTCAACATATTTCAATTTTTTTTAAAAGCATATATCTAAATGGAATTTTTTTTTTGTTATATTTCCTTTCTCAAAGAAAATGTCCTGAAAGAAGATCTCTTACACTGAACATCACCCAATTTTAAACAGTCCTATTACCTTTTCTTTTTCAATTTTAGTTCAGAACAAGCAAGATTATGGCAACAAATTGGCTTGCCCCACACTCACTTTTAAATACAATAGCAAAATTTGTGGAAATTCAACTGGTATAAAATAAGAAAGAGCAACTCCAACAAAGCTTCTGAAAAGACATATACAATCTGAGCAACAGACCAACATTGGTTCAACTTCTGTAACTCAGTGTGGGAAAAGGCCTGTTCAAATGAATCAGCAAAATTTCAGAATAAGTATCAAATAAGAACATTTTTTCAATATTAATTTATGCAGTACAAGGGCATTTCAATTTTTCAATAGAATATGTTCTTGGAAAAACACTCCCTTTTGTGTTGCTACAGTCATTGACATTGAAAGCATTTGTTTCTGAGATGTTTCATGTATCATTTAGGACCTTGTATCTTCCTATTGAAACAAATGCGGCTGTTTAAGTAACAGACTACACTAAGCAATTCTTCATGCTAGTATAGTCAAACAACCCTTTTAAAAATAGTATTTACCAGTTTCACTTGGGGGTATGATTATACTGCCAGTAGAAGACAGGACCAGTGCCACTGTCTGAAACAAAAAGCAACTAATTTGGATAATACTAATTTACTGGTGTAACCCATAGTAAACTAAAAAAGCAGCAGAACTAATTTTTCAAAACTTTGCGTAGATTTACTTCATTACAAGTTGACAGTTGTATCTGGCTTGGATCAACACTGTCATGTGACCTCTGCAGCTTCCCAATCTTAGAAGGAGTGATTCTGGATTTTAGTGGTATACATGAAGAGAGTTTGTCTCAAAAGATGTGCTTTCAGTGCTCATTTTATGAAAGAAAACTCACTGCAGAATCTGGTTAAGTAAAACTTAACTAATAATAAGAAAAAAATACAATGAATGCCTTCTCCTTTTAAGAGTTAGTTTAAGTATCTTCGGAGTTCCACTGCAACAAAACAGTACATTATGTCCCCTTAGTAATTACTAATCTTATTGCAATTTTCAGACTACCACTTAGCCATCTCAAGCACATAAACAGCAAAGACATTAGGAGGAAAAGAAAATAGCTTTCAGCCCTTCCATTCTGAAATAAGCAGTAAATTTTAATTAAGATAGATCCTACTTTTCTAAATAGTTGCACAGGAAAGAAAATAGAGTCTGTGGAGATTCAAGATACATTCAGGACCCATTTTGAGATTTCTTTTTTTCCTAGATAAGACTAATGTCCTGACTTATTGCACCTGATACTGCTATTGTATGTAATGTCTTACTATTTTTTTTTTTTATAATTATGAATAATTTCCCCTATGTAACTCTACTGGTTACAAAAAGGAAATAACTGCATGAATTCAGGATTAACAAAGCCATGCTTATTTGCATAAATTGAGAAGTGGCTGGTGTTCTATTACTTTCCAAAAAATATTTTAAACTGTTAANGAAAAAAAAAAAAAAAAAAAAGAACAAAAGAACCCCCTTCCATGTCTTTACCAGCCTCTACATGTAAAATAAACCTAGTCTGTTTATAAAACAAACGGAATAGCCACAGGGGACAAAATGTTATTGGAGGGATGCTGATATTTCTCTTGAGAAAGACAGGAATAAAAAGCACAGGTTTGTCTAAAAAGCTACTGACATTTGTTGGAGCCAGAAGCTGTATGTCGGGAAGGAACAAGTCTGTTGTGTTAGCAAAATATGTCACTGCAGGGAGCATGAAATCAGTTTGAAGGAACATGCAGATAAAGCATATATCAGAAATAGATATAATGTAGTAGCACAGGTAAACAGTGTTTTTAACTTCCCAGGTTTTCCTTTTTACAATCAAAATAATTGTTGTTCTAGAATGACTTGAAAACCATTTACACACGTAACACAGACTTTACAAAGTACAAATGTCCTTCCTACTGATATAAAGATCTGCACTGCAAGATCCTGAGTTCAACAGCAGATTTGGAATAAAATTTGGTCTAGTTAGGGGTTATGTGGGGAAATCAGGAAAATCAATATGCTGAATAGGGCTTTTTTTTGGTTAGATCCTGCCAATATGTCTCGGTCCTTAAACTGCAGAGATAACAACCCCAAACATCTAATGCCCATCTGCCAGGAAGTAATTTATAGCCTATGCAAATAGAACTGTGTCATTACTCCATACTGTGGAAGGTTTGAAAACCTGGAGGCCAAAGTACGCAGCTGAAAACAACTGCTACTTAACAATATCCAGTCTTGTTAGCATGCCATATGCTAACTCATATTTATGAATGAATAAAAATTTCAGATTATGGAAATTTTTTGTCATTTTAGTAGGACAAATGTGATCTCAATAAATCATCCACTACTCTCTTAGCAGATCTAAACAATGATTTTAAAATAAGCCTGTTTATTTTGACTACTGCCTGTAACAGTACTCTCCGCTTTTTGCAAAAGTCTATGGCGCAAAAATCCATTTTCTTTCCAGTGATGTCACTGTGGTGCACTTGGTTTTTTGGTAATCTAGATGGTAGGTTTCCCCTGAAATCACTAGCTAACAGAGAAAATGTTCTAGTAGTTAGTGTCCATCTTCTGCCCTTTTTTTTTTTTTTTGTGTGTGTGTGTGTAGAAAGAGTCCATAAACATTCTCCATATGAGATGTAGTCTCTCAAGACTCTGTACTCTGTGGCCCTGCACTTATTGAGAACATGCAGGTGCAACAGTTCACACATAACTACAAATAAATATATAAACTTGTCTTAGCAACACAGCAAAAGCAAACACCGAAAAACAGAGGCAGTGAAGTATTCCAATACCCATATTCAAGAAGGAAACAAATGTCAACAATTTGGAATGTCTTATTACACCTGAGAAGAACAACCCCACTGGATAATACACGACATTAATAGAAGTATTATAGATGAACACAAAACAGGGTTTGATGCCGAAAACCTTGAGTGAAGGATCCTCAGACCCAAAGATTCGACAAGCAGAACTTGCACCCCTTGAAGTGCCTCTCTCTCCACAGTGACTGTAAAGGAAGTTTATGCTGCATAGGTCCAATTATTCTGGGTGCCAGCACGAATTCTCAAATCAAGCACATTCTAGGGACCACAACAGAATAGCATATACATGCTGCATCTGCTGTTTCTTCTTGCTTAGCTCTCAAAGTTTCTTCATTACTGTGCACAAGAACAGTGTAATGTTCCTCAGTGGTACCTGCCTCTCCGTTTTTCCTGCATGGAGCAACGAATTCCCCCATTTAGGTGCTAAACTGAGCACATGGCTACTTTAGCACACAAGCCACAGTATTTCAAGTACATCACCAGAGTTTTAGATAATTACATTGCCTTAAAAGTTAAAAAATACAGATGTAGTATGCTAAATAAACATATAATTTCCATTTGACTAATACCAAACTTCAGCACTAACCAGAGGAAGTGAACTTGGCAGGCTCCTTAACTGATGGATTTGAGTGATGGCTTCCATTTTAAAGATTTGTCTGGGAACAGCACTTTACGCAAGTGTGACAGAGAACCATGAGTCTGCTGGCTATTATTCTCAGCTGTTCTACAGACTTGGAGGAGGGATTTTCTATGTGGGCCAGATTCACTGCTGCATTTTCCATTTTCATCCGTTTTGCTCAAAATGTGTTATGAAACAGGTGTGTGCTGAAACTAAAAGTTTTCATGGACGAAATCCATGATTTTTATATCCTCATTTCTAGTCCTCCAAGAAGATAACCATTTATGGAATAAGATTATTTCCTGCACATTTCAGAGGAAGGTGACAGCAAAAGAGGTTTTAAGTTGCTCACATATATCCAAGGCTGCCCAAAGGCAGTGCAGTGAACAAGGACTACAGTCATCCCTCCCACCTTTACAAATCCATAAAGGGCTCAAGATTAGAGTCATAGACAATACCTCTTCTTGTGTCCCATTTATCAGGAGCAATGTCTTCCATTTACACAACTAAGTGTTCAATCATTGCATACTCACATAATCCATTATTTCACCTCTGCACTACATACAGTGGTTTACGCTCAAAGAAGATATATGTCATGTATGTTCGCACCAGATGCAGAATCAATCTTTAGATACTGAAAAGCTGAAAACATTTGAAGTGTACGAATCCATTCTGTGCTAGACTTGGCAGCTGTAAAATAGACGCAAACAAAACTATCAACAGAAGAAAAACTTCAAGGTATATGTTTATGCCATAGAAGGCAATGTTAAATAGTCTTTACACTGATGAACTTTTAAAAACTTTAAATTAACCTTTTTAATTATTATTATTTCCTCTATAACAAGGTCCATCTTTTTATGTACTGCTTATCAGTTTTACTAGCTAATAAAAAGTTAAATTATGCTATCAATTTCCCAATGAATGTCTAATAAATAATACTTCCTCAGACCAAGGTCCTTAAAAAAAAAGGAACAAAAATGAGGCCCTCCACTGTTTTACTCACAGCATTTTGATGAACTAAGTTTACAGCTACTGATGGTGAACCATCCTGAAATATGCTTCCTAACACGTAGAACAGACTCTAGTTAATAGGTTTCTAAACACAAAAAATGTGTACTTAGATAAACACACACTTATATGCATACACATGTACTTCACAGAAGGATATGCTGTACTAGATGACCTTGAAGTTGAAAATGATTCAGAATGTACTGCCTCTCATGTTGATCATCAGACAGTAAGGAATTTGCCAAGACCCTTCACAATAGCTATTATACTGCAGAGTGAATCAGTAAGTCTGCTCTTTATGATACTGTAGTCAGTGGATGCAATAATTTTACTTTGCAACATATAACTTAGTCCGATTCAGAGAAAAAATTCAAAGTAGAAACTACTGTGTAAGAAGAATCCTCACCAATTTCAGGTCAAAGTTTGGCATTGGCTATGCTTTGCATTCTTTGTTCTCACCTATTTGCTAGAACTTTAACACCACAATATTGACCATAGTAAATATTTCCTTGTTCTGACAGTTTCTGGTAGACGACACTAAAATATTGTCTCAAATTTGGAATTAAGTGTATCATAAACTATCATAAATGATATTACGGCTTTCATCATAAGTCTCTAAGAAGAAAAACAAAGAGGATCAGCTCTCTGGGTCACACTGAAGCAGCGCTGAGCAGAATTCCTCTAGTGCAGAGGACAACACAAAAGTTCTCAAGTTAAAGAGCACACAGAGTGCTGCTCCTCATGCAGAGGAAATGCTGGAGGAGAACCATTAACATTCTGGAAAAACATTAATATTTTCTGTCTTTCTTTTGTTGAATCTACTTAAGTTGTTTAGGTCACTGATACTGATACTGTGTGTATGGGAGCACCCAGCCACAATAGGTAAGATGCAGGAATTTTTCATCCAACTTGGCTTTGTTTCCACCTTGCTTTGTCTATGCAGAGATAACCTGGGGGGAGCTGCAAAAATGGCTTTGCTCGGGATTGTCTCAAGATTGCACCACAGTAAGAACTGAAACCAAATGGAGCATTAACAAACAAAATGCCCTGAGTCCCATCCCAACCACTTTCTCCATGACTTTGAGTGCTAGACAACACAAAATTAGCAACAGAAACTTAGGAGCCATCACATCACCAGATGTAAATATTCCAGATAGTGTAATCCACTCAGGCATAATAATGCATTCCCATCGAATCAGGAAATATAAACCATAAGGTTTGGGGAGAAAAAGGGAGAATCTTCCAATGATACAGCTGGCCTGTAGGAGATTTGTCGTCCCCCCCGGTCCAGGACGCTGTACAGTGTAACCTCCCAGGGACTAAGTAAACTTACCTGAGACATGGGGGAAATTATTAAGAAAGATATGTACAGTACATGGCATTCTATTAAGATCATGATTGGTGTACTCTTCTAAGATATTAATATCTAGCACGTTTGTGATTTGTGTTGTTACTTTTCGGGATCACTCGTAGGTTGTAATAGTGTATTTAGCAAACTGATTTTAAATTGCAGTAGTGTATTCACCATTGAACCTGCAATAGTGGCGCACTGGCTCTGTGAGTGAAGTCCAAACACACTGTTAATTTGAACTTCTCAGTGAAGTCCTTTTCCCTTTTCATCAAACTGTGTTTCTGTGGTAATGATATGTAGGCAGGAGAAAGTATGAAATTCATGGACAGGAGAACGATCCCACAGGGATGAGTGAGAAAGCAGCAAAGAGAGATTTATTGAATGAATGTTTGCGCTCACCAGATGTAATAAAACTTGAATGATATCAAGCAATTCATGTACATATATGAGATATACATGGTCATGTTGACCACTTATGGCCTGCCCTTCTTATTTTAATTTTCCCAATGGCAATATAACAGCTTGAATGAAAACTGAGGATAATCTGATAGGAATCGGAACAGAAAAGCTGGCAATAAATATTTCATTAAAAAAGGGTTTCTGAAAGGCCATATAACCTTTTGTCTAAATGTTTCAAATCCAAAATGTATTAGGTTCAAACAAAATAAAGTTATTTTAAGTAGCTGCAGGTAATCTGAATTTATATAGCAACTGTTAAAGGAAGAGTCATTACGACACTAAGACAAATCCAGTCATTCAGACGAAAGATTGGGTAGGGTATCTCTAGAGAAAATAGGCCAACACAAGCATGTCTTACCTAAGGGACAACTAAGGGTAGTGAACTGAATGATTAATCACAGCTGCAACTACACATCACATTATTTGTGTGTATGTTGATACACACACACACGTGTATTTTTGTCTCATGCTTCAGAGGGTAACAGGAGAGGGAGACAGTCATTTTGCAATAAAAAGAACATCACAACCTTATTGCAAGAGAAACGTGAGCCTGGTTATATATTGGTTATATACAAAAAGCAGTAATTGTGTTACTATCACAGAATCATGGAATACTCTTGGTTGGAAGGGACCTTTCAGACCATCAAGTCCAACCATCAAACTAACACTGACAAAAACCATCGCTAAACCATGTCTCTAAGCACCACATCTACCCACCTTTTAGATACCTCCAGGGATGACAACTCTACCACTTCCCTGTGTAGCCTGTTCCAATGCTTGAAAACCCTTGGCACAACCTGAAGCCATTTCTTCTTGTCTTATGGCCTGCTATGTGGGAGAAGAGACTGACCCCTACCTTGCAACAACTTCCTTTCAAGTAATTGTAGAGCGTGAAAAAGTCTCTCCTTAGCCTCCTTTTCTCCAAGCTAAACAATCCCAATTCCTTATTCATTCCTGATAATAAGAATTCCTTCTTCTTATCATTAAGAAGAAGAAATGTATTAAATAATAATTACACAGTCTTGGTTTAAAACAGGAATGGCAATAAAAATACAAGAATTCAGTTTCTGATGTTGCTATGAATCTTCTCTACTGGTCACCCATTCTGCTCTTGTTAACAGGAGGATACAGCACTATTTTCAGGGAACTGAAAATACACCACCATAAAACTCACAGTAGCCCAGAGCTGAAGTCATGAGAATTGTAGTATTAATCAAAATTCAGTTCTTCTAATCTGCTGAACCCTAATGAATTAAAGAACTACAATCCTCCTCTAGTCTTAAGTGAAAACAGTTGTACATCTTCTGTACAACATGAATCTTTGCACAATGACTAATCCTGCTCCCAATAAAATCAATGGAAGTTTCACCACTAACTTCCCAGACAGCAAATGCAACTGACTAATGAGTTTCAACAATCCCAGGAACAGCCCTTTAGCAAATTCGTTTTGCATCTTAAAAAATTGTGATTCTGACTAAGGACATTTGTCAAATGAATTCTTATTCAAGTGAAAGCTCTGTTTTAAGAACTGTTCACTTTGTATGACTTTGTATGTACCACAAGTCATGGCAGCAGCTCTGAACAAAGGGGCTTTGGGATCAGGAAGCAGAGACAGATGCAAATCCAAAGGCACACTCTGAGTGTTGTACTCAGCTATGCACTGTAGAAAAACTCTAAGGTCCCTCTATATTTTTTGGACTAGACGACTTCAGGCATTTCTTCCAAACTAAATCAATCTATGATTAAGTGATGCAAATAATGTACCAGTATACACTAGTGTACATTCTGCATATACACTAGTGTACACTCTGTGTATATTCTAGTATACACCCTGTCTCTACCCTCATATACATAGCTGCTTGCTCATGGCTGTTGAAGCTTTAGTCTTTAAAATATGAGAATTTGATTCACCACTTCTATTCTAGCAATTTCAAGTAGACAGTTTCTCTTTTCTACTGCTTCCCAATTTCATATATTAATATCAATTTGTCAGAAAAGAACTGCTCTGTTGATATGAGATAAACTTATTCCAATAGTATTCCATTTAATACACTAAATCTGATATCTTCAATCAAACGAAGCTGGCCACTGCTGGAAAATAAAATTCAGTAGAAGGTCTAGAGATATTAATAAGGGTAAAGTGTCTACATAAATAATTTCTGAGTATGCAAAACTCCTTAAGAGAATATAAAACTACACGTATTATAGAAATAGTATATCATAGAATGGTTAGGGTTGGAAGCGACCTTAAAGATCATTGTGTTCTAACCCCCCTGCCATGGGCAGGGATAACTCCCACTAGAACAGGTTGCTCAAAGTCCCATCCAGCCTGGCCTTAAACACTTCCAGGGATGGAGCATCCACAACTTCTCTGGACAACCTGTTCCAGTGCCTCACCACCCTCACAGGAAAGAATTTCTTCCTAATAGCTAATCTAAATCTCCCTTCTTCGAATTTAAAAACGTTACCTCTTGTCCTGTCACTACACTTCCTGACAGAGTCCCTCTCTAGCTCTCCTGTAGGCTCCCTTCAGGTACTGAAAGGCTTCTATAAGGTCTCCCTGGAGCTCTTCTACAGGCATTCCCAGGATGGTGGTCTGGGTGCTGGGGGACCCTGGCTGCATCCCTAAGATGGTAGTCTGGGCGCGAAGGGACGCCGTTTGTGTCCCCAGTGTGGTGGTCTTGATGCCAGGGGACACTGGCTGCATCCCCAGGGTGGTGGCACTGGCATCAGAAGTCCTTATTCAATCTGAGGGAGCACCTGCCTGCTTCTCAGGGGTCACTGGTGCTGTGTCCCTGCTTTCAGGGAGCAAGGCTGTGTCCCTGGAGTCCCCTTGCTGGTCGTGGGCTCAGACTTTGTCCCTTAATCGCAGCCTGGTGTGCAAGGGCAGCTGTAACCACCACTGTTTGATGACACACCTGAAATCTCCTCCAGTATCCAACCAGAATACATAAGTAAACTTACTGCCTAAATAGCAAATATACACCTACACGCGTACTTGTGTGTATATATATATAAGTATGCATATGTCTGTGTGTGTTTATATATACTGTATGGATGGATTATAAATGACATCTACTAGGAAAGAAGAGTAAATTGTGGATGAAACATACAGATTGTGAAAGAATGTTTTGATATACACATATTGCACCAAGTTGACATGTATGCATGGCTCATATAAAACTCGTGCATCAAAATGTATGTACTGCTACGAACCCACATTTTCCTATTGGGATCAGCAATTCTATTTCCCATGCAATGTGCCCGGTTGAAAATGGCTATACAAACACAAAGCAGTGAAGAACCAGGCCTTTGAACTGCAGGGAAGGGGAAATTTGGCTCCATTCTCAACAATGAATATTTAATGGTTCCCTGTTCCACTTACATCTGATAATCCTTCCTACCAATTATCCTTCTCACCAACCCTAGCAGTAAAGACAAGAATAAAAGATTAAGACTGGACTGGTTGCTTAACCCTTCACAAAAACCTCTGCAGAGTCAGGCAAATGTTATGAAGTCAGAACACTTTTTCTCCTCTTTTTTAATACAATTGCATAACTGATATGTTGCAGCCTCTCCTACGCAGTGAGAGTTTCATAGTGATTACTGAGATTGTATATACAATCGTATACACATAAATGCATGCCCATATGCACATACACAGATGTATATCCTGGAATAAGAAATACATAAATTTTTTTTTGCCTTCCTCTTGTTAGAAAAATTCAGCGATAGCAGTTACTGTGTGATCAGTACGCAACTGAGAAGAAAATCGGTAAAAAGAAAACCCTCAAGATATCTAGGCAACCAGTCCTTTCCACACTGTAGAAACTCTGCTGAGTGAAGACACTTCCTTGGAACTGGTGAAAAATTAGCACCTTTGCCAAAGTCCCTTGTTGACAAAGGACACAGATTTTGATATTTCAGCCCTAAACACAAAATAGAACCAGCAAGCATTAAAAAAAAAAAAAAATCTATTTAATAATCTGATTAATTTTTACCTTCCATTTTTGCAGTGATGGAGCTGTACCCAGTGACAGTGAAAACATTTTACTTTGCACAATGTAAGAACCACAATAGAAGAGTGTAATTAGTGCTGGAAAGACATTCTCAAGGAAGTACTTTGATTTCAAAAGACCGTTGGAGTGATTGTCACCCCTGCTGTGCTTGGATTCTCTCTTGATGTGCATAAAGTGTGAATGCAGAACGCATTATTATGAAACTCACTCATCCTTGCATTTGTGTGCTCATTGCTTTTGCCATCTTGTGGTGACCAAAAATAGAAGCCTACAGAGCAGCATATAATTCACACTAGAATAACGTTGCTGCATTTTTTAATGAATTCTTCAGTGCACATGCTGAAGATCTACAACTCAAACCATGCTCTGCATTTTGCCATTTATCTAACAAATGTGCATTCATTTTCTTTTCAGTTCACTGAAAAATACAAACTATGGTCTAAACACTTAAAATAAGCACAAACATGAAATGATTTAATACTACATAAATGCCTTCCAAAGGCTTTTATCAAAATAAACTATGAGATCTCTTTTTTAAAGGAAGTGCTTCTATTCTCTCAGCACATACAAAGGCAATACCTTTATAAAAATTGCCATGTAACCCAACTACAGAACAGTTTAATGTATGATAAAAGAAACTGGATTTGGACTTCATAAACCAGTCAATAATTATTTGTGGAAGAGAGCAATTTGCAGGCTTTAGTTTGCAGTTTCTTCTTTAAATGATCAAGTAAGGCAATGAATATAAAGTCTCTACCTCTCTTAACTTTTAAAGGAAGTAGCACATATTTGAGTTAGTGGTCCCAAGGGAGAGAAGATGAGGCCTTCTGTTGCTAAGCAAGAGTTTGCCAGTTATTTCAAGCTTTAGCTGAGTACAAGCAATAATCACTACTGCCTGAAATATATTGGAATGAAAGTACATGGGACTATTCATGACACTTCATCAGCATGCAGGAGGCAAACACAGTGACTGC
The DNA here is from genome assembly GCA_013400375.1 of Thinocorus orbignyianus. Classification (NCBI taxonomy): domain Eukaryota; kingdom Metazoa; phylum Chordata; class Aves; order Ciconiiformes; family Thinocoridae; genus Thinocorus; species Thinocorus orbignyianus. The sequence goes on along the minus strand of VXBW01005789.1, from coordinate 1,040,418 downwards.
AGTGATTGAATACAGGCTCAGACTACTGGCTTTAATCTCCACCTCATTCATTCAGCCTTTACTTTTGGCACAGCTGTATGATAAACACTCTGACATTCTTCCTTGCCCACCCTCCTTTGGAATCCCATGACTACTGTGTGCATGTTTGTTACGTATTTAAGGCAGTCACTCTTCCCCACCCCCTACCCCCCTCCGCCTCAAAAAAATATTTAGATATGGGTACACTACAGGTTTACTATTGCTACTATCAAAGCACCACTAGTTTACTAGTTTGCCTTTGCAGATTTCCTAAAACAAAACAAGGTAAATTTATAGTTAATACCAATTCTTTCTACTACCTTCTGTGCAAATTTGCATATATACGGTGAATTTATATGTTTATAAAAAATAAAAAAAATTAAAACAATGGTTTTAAACTAATACTGATGTTAACAAAATTCTAATGTTAAAGAAATGGCAGTTCATTACTCAGTATTGGGAGGTTTGTTTTGTTTTGTTGGTTTTTTTTCTTACTTTTTAATGAATATCACTAACCTTCTGGCCATGAAGAGCTCATACGGAATTCTACATCACCAGTTCCTGGAATTTTCCTTGGCTTTATACATAGTAGGTACAAAGGGTCATGAATAGCTTCGGGTCTAACTGGTAGTTTTACCATACCACTGTAAAGTTAATGGAGTTACATATGTAAAGCCAGTAAGCAGTAGCAACCTCTGCAACTGGGCAGCAATTGTTTTGTTGATGTGACACTTGTGTCAAAAAAACCAAACCCTTCTACTTCATTTTACTCCTTTCTCGTATTAAAATAGTTTTGGGGAAATCTGCCTGGTCTGCTTCAAGAAGTTAGGATGAATTCTGCTGAAATCACCAGCCAACTACACAAAACTATCACAGCTTTCCACTTGCCTCTTGCATTGAAATTGATGCTGTTTGATCACTACAATGGTTGTAATTTAATAAAAAATGTAATCTTAGCCAAACAAAGAACTACAAAGAACCTATTTAATATTGCCTGCTCTGACTAAGATGTGAAAGCATTCACAGTTTAGCTGACTGAAGGCATGCAGCCATCCCTTAATGCTCAGAGATGAGTGAGACAGAATCCTGCAGAGCTCTGGTTCTATAGTGCCTGTTACTGATGTGATGATGCCATTTCACTAAGTTTTATCTGCTGCCGAAGACGTACCAAGCAGCCAACATAACAAAAATAGAGAGAAAAAACCACCACACCCTGTTCATGCAACATCCAAGGCCATTTCTTTCAAGTAAGTAAAGAGCAATTGATAGGCTGCACTGAGATCTGGAGACAGCAAACTGACCACTAAGTGAAGGAGGTAGAAAAGATGAACTTTGCAGGTTCCCAGGGAGACATAGAAATATCTATGGAATAGCCAAAATAAATCTTTTAAAGAAAAAAATCCTCAGTCAACTACAATGCCATCTAAAGGAAGGGATCTAAAATCTGCCTCCAGAAAGCAAAGCAAATTCTACATTTTCTACTCTATATATCCAGGTTGCAGTAAGTCTAGTAGATTTCTAAAGCATATTAAACATACCCTGATTCAAATGTTACCAGAGACAGCAACAGAGAAGTGGAAAACTAAGTATTTGAAAAGCCCCTCTTGAGCTCTTCTGCACTCAAGTAGCAGCAAACAATCCACCACCTTCAACTCCTAAGTACTCTCACCATATGTACTCTTAAGGAATGTTTCATTATCTATTTACTTATATCAGAAAAAAACCACCCTTGAATCTAAAAAAAAAAAACATCCATCAGTTACACGAGATGAAAATCCTCTAAGCATCAACAACAAAGGAAGACAACACACATAGTGACATAGACTAATCTTATGATCTGTATATCCTTATGAAAAAGGGAGCTGAGATGATTCCATCTACACTGCAGTGCAAATACATTGAATTGTCAACTAAGGACTAATACCACTATCTCTATTCAACACTTTCCTGCTGTAACAATTCTTTCTTTCCTGAAAACAACCATTCGCTAGCAGTAATTGGTCAGTAATATTGAATGATGCGACTACTCCAGCTGATATTACTGGGGTGTATTTTTATTCTTTATTTTAAAACAGAGAATGTCACCACTACAAAAACACCACAAGTTTCAGGGCTCGTTCCAAAATGTTGCTTAATTCAAATAATTGTTCCTTAATTGAAAACAACAGGTTTCCTTGCCAAGAAGTTAAATGTACTACCAAAAAGCAAAAAAATAAATAAATTATCACAACTGTTCAACAGGGTGCACAATCCCATTTATGACAGATATGAAAAAAAATTCTGTTAATGAGATATCTCTTAAGCAACTGTTCTATCAACTGTTCTTATTTTTAATGTGGAAATTATTTAGGATGTATTTTAACTGGTGGGCTAACAGACTAACAGACCATAGAAAAGGAAAACTGACAAGTGACTCCAGGTAACATACCAGCTTACTGGAAATATAAATGATGAATATCACAGGAGACATCATCTGTGCATTGAGACCTGCTCAAAAAAAGTCTTATTTTTTTATTCCAGCAAAGTTAGATCTTCCTTTTAACACCATCAGGCGAAGCAGCTTGGTCTCTCTCTTTTTTCCATCTTACTTCCTTTCCTTTTAAATGCAGGGTAAGAACAACCTTGCTTCCCAGTGTCAGGATTTATGAATTCCCATTCACGGTGTCCAAAGATTTGCAAGAAAACCGTCCTGACCTTGGTTAAAAAGAAAATCGCTCTGAATGAGTTTAATGAGGATTTGAAGAAATGGCCTTGGAGGTGTAGTTTGAATGGAAAAGTAATAGTGTCTACACTTTGCCTTGTACCTTATGAAGAGGCATGAAACAAATTATATTCAGCATTTTGCCTTTGTTACTTTCAATCCCCACACAAGTTGCTTACATGAAAGAGCTAATAAAAATTGCCTGAATGAGTCATTATTCCTTTCATCTGCCGTATTTCATTCCATTTTTTCCTGTCAACTCCAGAAATACAACAGAACAGTCAGTCAGTATCATAGTGGGTGAACTTCAAAATTCAGTTACTAGGTTTAAGAGGCAACTGATGGTTGCTGATGTTTGGAATGTTACTTTTGATTTTAGCTGGAAAGTTTTCCTTATACTTTACTAACAAATTGAAGAAATTAAAAAAAAATTAAGGAGACTGTGTTTTTGTTTTAAAACCCACACAGCTACCTACTCTGCCATTAAAATTAACTCATCAACATTGTGTATTTTAGTATTTTTTTTAGTATTTTTTAGTATTTTTTAGTATTTTTAGTATTTTAGTATTTTTTTCCCTTTTAAATACACATTCAGATATGTGGTCTTATTTCTCATGTCCTCTTCTTGGATGTCATGGTCATGCTCTAGTGGCATGCTCTGGTGGCCAAGATTGTAGGGGATTTTTCTGTGTGTGTGGTGATCTCAAAGGTCCTTTCCAACCGTGGCAATTCTGTGATCCTCTAGTAAATTCTGTCAGTTTGAATTTCAAATGATCCTGCGCAGAAGTGTTAACTTTTAATGACAGGAAAGATCTTTAGTTCCCTGAACAAACTTGTGTAGCTAACTGCTAGACGTAAAGCTAAGTAACTAATTGTATTAGATACAGCACAACAAAGCTACATGCTGATCAGAGGACATTCAAATCAGATGTCACAATGAGATGTGGTGAGCATGACCTCAGAGCCCAGAATGCTCTGCCAGTTTTGCTCAGGAAGACAAGAGGATTTTTCCATTGACTTGAGTAAGAACTGTTTAAAACCCTGTATGAAACTATTTTCTGCTCATACAAACTAGTCAAAATGCAGTGTTGAGAGATTCAAAGTGCTGACACAAATGGTTAAATGTGTTTTTTAACATGTCCTTCTATTGTATTAAGTTACATGCAACCATATCCAAGTTTGAAAAATCACCAGAGTGGTGCAATCTGAATGTAATCATCTTCTCTAACTGTCTGGAGTGCTCTCCACTGCTCCAGTGTCTGGTGATAGAAGCATGAGTGAAAATAAAAGTACTATTTCCAGCTCTGTGTAATAAAACTGGAAAATAAAAATCTTTAGAAGAAGAATACTAACCTATATTCTGCAGGTAAAAGTTTAAAAAGTACGTGCTAGGAGAAAAACTTTTAAGCAGAAGTCAGTGCCAACATTAGCTGGAATAACCTGTGTTCTTTAGACTTCACAGCTTGTCTCTTGAAAGTTCTCTGGCAACATGTGCTTTTTCACATTTGTCAGCTAAATCAGAGATCCAAATGCAAAATATAACATTAAGGAACAGTGAGTGCATTTGCTACACTCCTTGGAGAAATCAGGTACACATAAGGCGATGACTATATTACATGGAAGTATAAGCACACCCTAATGTAACTTTGTTAAACTAATTTAATTAAGGAAGATCAGTATTCTCTCCTAACATCAGTGTATACTACAGATATTCTGCTTTTCAGAGAACTTAGATATCCCTAGTTATCAACGAAACAAGATACAGGACAACTTGGCACAGTATACAGTATTTCAAACCACATACTATTACCCTAATTATTCACAATGCTGTACAAGTCCAGAGAGAGAAGTATGGAAAACTGTCTACTCAGATTGCATGTTCCTCTAAATATGAAAAGAAACACAAGCATCTTATCCACATTTCAACTGAGACACATGGAAACAGTTCTATTGAAGAACTTAATACCAGTAGTTTCCAGGCTCTTTGGACCGATTTCTCATTGCACTCTGCAAAATTCTCTGCAAACAATTAGTCCAGCTGTAGGGAGGTAAGCAGTAAATTTTACTATTATGTGGTTGCACATACCTGCTGCAGATTGCAGACCAGTGACAGTCTGCAGATGAAATTTGGGGATCATTTGTGGCCTGCCACAAAAAGGTTGTTTAGAATGTAGGTCAGGTTTTGTGTCAGAATTTTGCCATAATGCTACACAATCTCTTTGCCAATGAAATAATAATCCAGTACGTCATATTGCTGAGTTATTAAATCTGGTGTTCAGATTCAGAAATTAGCTGATGTTGAAAAAAATTTCTGAAGCAAAGGACTGATGATGTGGCAACATTTATACATGCCTTATACAGGAAAAAAAAATATGCAAAATGCATGGTATGATGCCTTAAGCAATCACTTTCCCATCATAGTGAGATCGCCCATGTGATAATGATTAGTTTTGCACTTGCTAAATGCTGCCAAGGATCATTGAATCCTAGGGAGCAAAACCACTTTTTTAGAAAAAGCCTTTATAACTGTGTATTATCACCAATGAATGGTACTTTCATCAACAAAAACTACTGGCTACTTCAGATAGCTAAGTCAGAAACAAAAAGCACTAAAATGAAGTAAAATTTTACAAAATGCTTGAAGGGCGGTGCAGCTGCAAACCCAGTGACATGCTTGCCATTCAAACCACAAAGTACTGGTACGGACTGAGCACTCCTTTCCACAGCTCTTCAAAAGCTACGAAGTAGGAATTTCATAAACACTTTGCTGTTTTATAAGACATAAGGTATACACAACTTTGCAACAGCAATCTTTTTGTTATTTTTCTTTCCCATTACATTAATTTAGTAATGTATATACATTAGCCATACTTACATAGTTTACATTTCAAGCCTAGACTAAATCGGTTTAATCCCATCACTATTACCCTTTAAAGCCTTTTATAGAATGAAGCTTTAAATCAAAGGCTTTAGAAGGAATCTTGATCTTTTCTTTATTCCTTTATGACAAAATCAATTATTATTATTATCATGAGGACAAAACTACAATTTTCATGAAAATAATAACTGTATATACATTACATATGCCCTAAACACATACATTAGAAGATTCTCAACAATAAGAACACCTTTTAGCAGTAGGTACATCACTAACCTGTCATCTCTTCTGGGCAATACATTAGGCAGGAATATTTTGAAAACTTTATCTTTTTCCATCTTACTTAAAGATTTGCAGCAGATTTTGAAGATTACTACAAGGAATTGTGACAGATTCCATCTGGTGTAAGTCAGGGCCATTCCATTAAAATAAAAGTACAAAACCAAAAATCTGATCCTTTGAGGTAAAGCATTAAGTCATCTGAAAATACATGTTTGTGCTCCAGTATTAATCCTCCTTTGCAGAGAGATGGTTTATATCTTCAACTTCTTTAAATAATTGTCACATTTACATGTCAATCATTTTGACTAGCAAAAATAGTACTTTGAAAATTCTGTTAAACTAAAAAAAAAAGAAAAAACCCAACCCTTCCTAACAGCATCAAACGGTTATTTTGTTTTATAATGATTCTATTAAAAAAATAGATAATTAGAATCTTACAATAAAATGCAAATATCACTTTTGGCATTTTTTTTTTATCCCACTTGCTGTTTACTTTGGTAAATCTAGCACACAGCTTCAGAATGTCTCTAGTGCATTTATTTTTGAGCTCCTATTCTTTAATTTGTCTTGAGCAAATTTTTGTTTCTTATTTTTCTATCACAAGAATACATTCCTTAGGATTATTATGCTTAGATTTGATTTGTAGATTTCATTCATCCACCCTGAACATTTTCAAATGATGGAATCACATTTTCTTAAATGCGTACCATTTCATTACATTTTAAATATTACTTTGGGCTTTAACTATTATTACACATAGCCCAGGCAAGCAAAACAGTGCAAGGAAATACTTTGACTATGAATTTAGAAGCAAGACAACCTGTGCATCTACACAGTTACATATATAGGACTATACAGCAAGTAACTGAAAGAATGCTCAGGTAAAGATGCTGTGAAAAATATCAACTAGAACAATAAAAAACCTACAAATTAATTTATACATAAGTGTCTAACTTCAGGAGCTTTGCTTTAAGAGTTTTGAAATTTAAGGCTACTGTTGAACATGAGTTTATTTCAGTAGGAAACATGCCTTCAGGCCAGTAAGTGCTCTGAGGTCTCCCATTTGAATCTGTCCTTGTCTTACTCAAGCTAAAAATAAAGGGGGAAAGGAGAAAAAAAGCCAAAAAAAGCCTTCAGTCCAAGAATGCTATGACTCTCAGGCTCCTCTCCCAGTCACATAAGTAAAAAAAGGTATTACCTTTTCATAACTCAGTTAAGATCTACTCTATCATACATTTGATACAGTTCGGGCGGGGGGGTAGGGGGTGTGTGTTACTTGTACAAAAGAAACTGCTATGGTGAAACACAAACTTTTCTCTCTCCAACTGAAGATTAAAGTAATGTATTCATACATAATTGTATACAAAGCAAACATAATGTTTGTAGATATTAAGGTTATATGTGTACCCATAACATCATCATAAGTTACTTTATTTTAAGCAAAGATTCAAATGAATTTTGTTTGCTCTTTAATACAAAATTCAATACATGCTCTCTATGTTATGGACGCAATTACAGGGATTTATGAGGAGGAGAGAAATCTTGCCCTTGTCACTTGCCTTTAAATAGTCTATTTTGAAAGAAATAAATTATTTAGGACACAACATTAAACTGTGAACCAAAGCATAATTAATCTGGATCCTGATTTTACTTAGCTATAGGAAGAAAAAGAAGTTGTCTAGACACGTATTGTAAACTGTGTCAGAGCGCACATGGCCTACAGAGAAAAACTCAAGACAGTGCATCTTTAAGATATCAAAGTATCTTATAGCAGAATTATGAGAGCTCTACTGACAACCATGATCAGTTAGAGCATATGCTGACCTCTTTCAGTTAACATCGCTCTATTCCACTAGTACACATGAGATGAGACAAACTGAACAGCCCGGAGGATCTCTTCTAACTTTGGAGGAATATGCATATTCCATTTCCTTCTCATTTATAATCCTGCAGCAAAGTACTAGGTGATTGACTCTGTAATTCCTGCTTCAAAATATTTGTCTATGGGTCCAAATGCCCATGTTGCTTCAGAAGCTCTATGTACTTATGGCAAATGAGGACCAGTCCACCACCTCTCCACGGAACTGGTAATGAATCAGAACTCCACCTAGGTCACAGGTTTAAAATGCCCAAGGGGAGGGAGAAAAACTTTTGAATTTACAATCAGATAATCACTTGAGGAAGGACTGCTACAGACAAGTGATCTTTCTTTCTCTCATGACTTTCTGTTACACAGCTGTGGCTCTAAGCAGTAGTCCCCACAAAAGATTATATATCTGCAATGCAGTCTCAAGACCCAAAGTTAAATAAGGACTGAAAAGGGTCTCCTACAAAAGCAGAGTCACACCAGCAGGTCTGTAAAGTTTGGTGGATTTCAGAATGAAGCTCTAGGTGGCAGCTAGATGTGCAGCCTGCATATGCTAGGGATGGAGGCATTCTGAAGAAAAGACGACAGCTATGTTAATCTAAGGTGGCTCCAGTTCAGCAGACAAACTGCTTCCCACACAGTTAGCTATCCAGTAAGGCAATCTGTTGAAACAGCTGATTTCTAGCTCACTTTGTTGTCATACGGACAAACAAGGATTCTTCCTGAAAGGCCTCATCCTGGCAATGTAAGAAGAGACAGCTTGCCTGGGGAAAAGTGTAAGAAGAACTAGCATATACATTGGGGCAAAGATAGCCAGCCTTGGCTTAAATAAAACCCAGTGCCTTAGAAAATAAAGGGTGTTTTCTGAGGATAACTTATCACAGAAAAATGTGGGGGAGGAGGGTGTAAATATGTATATACACCATATTCATATATAAAGAATCAGCCACAAGGATCCAAATTTCTCCCCCTCTCTTTGTTGGAAAGGAATATCCTTAAGGAAAGATGACAGAGGCAAAGGTTGTCTGAAGGCTCAAAGGGCTGGCCTACCACTAATCTACCAATTAAGTTAAGGTATGGAGTATCTTAACATACTGGACAAAGTATTATTAGTTTCTGTGACGGCAGATTCACAAGGATGTTTTGCAGGATCCCTGAATCTGGTCTGGTTCTGTCATTTCCTTTTGATTTATCAGCCAAAACCACTGACTTCAGGATGTACCTCCTCCTTCTTCACCTTCCATTTATGTTCCTGTTCGCAATGGCTCACACAGTTTAAAATTATTTAACTGTCATTAAAAGGGTAATCCCCTGATTAATTTACTTGGTCACTGAAATCTGCCAGTGGTTTGTAGTGAGCCACACAACCAAAAAGAATTCCATGTTATTTTCCTTCCTCTAGTACAAGTTGCAAAGTGTGGATTAGGTGTACATTATTTGTTGCTGAGGTCCTTTCTACACATGGACAGAGAGCCTGACACATCTCATTAGTGTGAGCTCCAAGACAGTGATGTATATGCTGAACTTCAAGGTCAACAACAAACTCTGATCTCTGAGATCACTGAAGTGACATACCCATCCAAGGAAAGAGAAATTCATCACTATTAACTTAAAAAAAGTAATTGGAACTGAGAACTGATCCATATATCCACCATGTGCTACCCACAGGGAGATCTTGCAGAGCTCTTTACTATCCCAATCAGGGAAAGATGATTAGTCAAATAAACCATTAGGAGCTAAATACATACATACCATACAAACAGGTAACAGTCCCCTGTTGTAGAAGACAAGCCCCATAAACAAAAACAGCAAGAAAACCCCTAGTTAATTTGATAGCAAATTCAGTTATTTCAGCCTTCAAATAGCATATGAAACTAAACAGAATGGAGGCTCTGGCAAAAGAAAGCTGAGGAAAGGCTGTGTTCATTTACAATGTAGAGTCAAAATTAGAAGGACATTCAGTCTGTTCACCTTGAACCCCAGGGTACTGAAGAAAGGCTGAGAGGGTTGGGGTTGTTCATCCTGAAGGAGAGCAGGCTCCAGGGAAACCTTACAGCAGCCTTTCAGTGCTTAAAGGGGGCTTATAAGATAGGGGCAAAGTATTTAGCAGGGCCTGTTGCAGTAAGACAGGGGGTAATGGTTTTAAACTAAAAGAGGGTAGATTTAGACTAGACAGAAGAAAGACCTTCTTTATGATTAGGGTGGTAAGACACTGGAACAGGTTTGCTAGAGAGGTGGTAGATGCCCCATTGCGGGAAACATTCCAGGTCAGGTTGGAGGGAGCTCTGAGCAACCTGATCTAGTTGAAGATGTCCCTGCTCACTGCAGTGCCATTTGGACTAGATGACCTTTGAAGGTCTTTTCCAACCCAAATGATTCTATGATTCTACAAATTGTACGCTGCCATCTAGGTCAGTTTTTATTGTTCAGGAAAGAGCATCACTCTATTTTTACTGGGGAAAGACTGGCATCAGGATTTTTTTCCTTTTTTCTTTATTTTTGATCAACATTTGCTGTCAGAGAGACTCCAGTGTACTTTGTGTACACTGTAGTCTCTTGTACCATCTTGTACTGACATGGCAGAGTCTTCACAGAGGTAAATTGATCTCTGCAGAAAACAAAGATCCTCTCAGTCCAAAATTGTGATCAAGACCTTGAAGTAAGCATCTTGCTGGTCAAGACGCATAGAGCAATGAACCCTTTTAAAGCTGCAGACTGTTGACATCACTGTTCTGAACTTCTAAGGTCTTCAGCCTCTTCAGTACCAGGAATACCTTATTGTAAAGAAACCCCAGCTTAGACCAATTCTATTATTCCCTAGTCCAATAATTATATGTACCTTGTCAGAGCAGTCCATCATGGACAAGGTCTCCAAAACAAGGGAATATTGTTAGGTGAAGAAAAGTTGAAAAATGAGTAAAATACTTATGGGATTAAATATGAAGCCTGTTCAACTCCAGAGTTCAAGGCTTCCATGACGGAAAGAGCATAAAGAAGGTGGAACTAAAGGAAAAAAGAGGTTAAGGACATCTACCTTTCTCTCAAAATCTGCATATATATGGGAAAGTGCAGGTCTGAAGAACATTCATGTCTAGGTCAATGATAAATCTCTAGCTTTCCTGTTATTTGAAATACTTAGAAGTAGGGGATAGAGACAATCCTTATTTTAGATTTTTAAATTTAATAGCACAGGGAAAGGCATATCACAACCTGCCAAAGCTGGGGTACAAAAATGACATATGCAGTTTATTGCATTCAGGACAACTCCCAATGGAAGTGCTGAGGTGCCAACTATTTGAATGTGTTTCCACTTGAGTTGTAATGAGCCCAATGGCAGGATTCTAATAACACGCTCAGAAAACTGCATCAGGAACCTGTGGGGAGCAGGATGCCTATCCATTTGACCAGTGATTTTAGGAGAATTTTCCCGGCATAGCATATTCTTGGACAAACTGCTTACCCGAAGGCTTCTTGTAAGATCTAAGAACTGAAACAGAACTTCACTAATTAATAAATTCCATCACATTTGTTTACACGTTTTCTCAGTAGATAGTCTTGGTATCTGTAGTGCCCAAAATTCAAATCCAGACTAAATGGTATGATTCATTTAAATATGATTTCCTCTAAGGCAGAATAAGAAACTACTCTGAAAACAACATTTTAAGGAGCAGTGGAAGAAGTGGTAGAATAAGTCTGTATTACTACTACTTTAGATTTTGCCCAATCTTAAGGTAGTTGGAAAGAACTGAGGATGCGGTATGCACCATTCATGTCCACTAATGGATACAAGGCACTGGTGTACAGGACTGAAAATGCAGGCTCTCTAGATGTTTTTGAGGCAAAAAAAAAGTCTGGAATGTTCACTAGAAAAAGCTTTTAAGCTATATTTTCCATGATAATTCCATCTAGCATTGGAAACCGCAAACAGCACCCATCATCAATGACTAACTACCCAAATAAAATTATTGTGAAGTATCACTGTCATCAAGCAACTATTTATTATTAATAAATATATTTTCTCAACATTTTTTCTCTATATATCTCCCTAACAACCCCTGTTATTAAACAAATAACCCAAAACACTCTCATGATTACACTTCTGTTCAATTCTTGTCACCGAATATTGATGTCTTCTCACTGATAATCCTAAAAATGCCACTGAAACTGGCTTTTCTACAGCAATATGAAATGACATTTTTGTTTAAAACTTCCTGTCACCATAATTTATTTTTCAATTACAATTCATTGAGAATGCAGGATATTTTCTGGCTAGGAATTAGTCACATTAAAGACTGGCAAACTATGTGTACTGATGGTAGCTGCAAAGCCTTTGGGCCATTTATACTACTTGCAACGGGATAACAATCTATAAAAATGTAATCTATAAATACGTGCCCATCTTGTCTTTAAACAGGATGTGAAAAGTAACACATCCATGTACTATATCTGTGCTCCTTTGTCTTATGAGAGAGCACATATTTGGGTACAACAGTTACTGCAATGGTATAAACTGAGAGCAGCCAAGCCAAAGGTTGGAAGTATGAATATCTATAGTAATGTGAAAAAACATTAATAACGATATGATGTTTTAAAACCAATATGATGTTAAAAAAATAGTATGATGCCATAAAAACTCATTATAAAAGATCTCTAATAAAGTTTATAGTATAATTTCATGACACAGGCAGTCGAGGCATCTACCCTAGGGAGATTTAAAAGTAGGAAATATATGATGGGGAGTGCACTGCAAAATCTAGTAACTTTCATCTTTAATTTCTACAGGGTATGATCTACTTTCAGTTACCCTGGTGTAAACGCCAAAAAAAAAAAAAAAAAAAAAGAAACCAGAACTGCAAATTCAGATCTTTCTTTAGTTCTTCAGTAGACCTCCTATAATAATAAGGGCACATCAGGTGATGAAAGACTGGATATTCCTAATTCGGAACACCCTTTTATCTGCTAGCTGCTCTGCAGAAAGTTTATCCTTTAAAGATCATTAAAGATATTTGCCACACTGTAACCAAAGCAGTAAAAAGGCCTATGATTCAAATTGGAAGAGGTCTCTAAAACATAGACCAAGTAATAGAAAGACATGTTCAAATTTTATTTTCTTGCATTGTCTTAAATCTATCTTCCCTAAAAGTGGTCTGGAAAGTTATGAAATGGGTTATTAAAACTAAATAGTTATTAAAAGATCTTCCAGCAGTGTGCAGGAGCCTGGAAACTTCTTCTAACCTAACAGAAAATCCAAGAGCTAAAGGAAGATACACACACAGTGCATTTCACAACTGGAAAAAAGTATCTACAATAGATTCTAAAAAAACCCACCAAAACAAAACAAGAAAAAATAGATTGTGAAAGCACACACAGAATAATTAAGTCACATGTTTGCAGTTCTGTTCCATTCCCCTGTTTCCACATACACCTCTTCACTCATATATCTATCAAGCATGTGCATGTGATGACACCACTGACATTTCATATCTTGTCCAGCATGATGCCATCACGGGTAAAAGAAGAACTACAGCATCGCTAACTTCTTTTAAATGTTAAGAAAATGTGGTATTTAAAGAATCTTTGGCAGCCTGGAAATGTCTGCAGCAGAGATCTAGAGGCGCTACAGACAATGAATCTGATTTTGTCACTGTGGGATTCTGACTTTAAAATGGTGGGCCAGAAACTCCTTAGACTCTAAGAGGTACTGCATAATCATAGAAAATGTAGTGATTCCACTTTGCCATTGAGATGAGCAGGAGGACCAATAGGCAAAGGGAAGAAAATGTAAAACTGACAGATAGGACAACTTGTGAACATTTGCTTCAGCCCTTCATGTACTGTTAAGTACCTGCGTTTCAGCACTCCTCTCAAGAGGTTGTGTGTGTCTGTGCATGCAATTATGGCATAAAACTGATAATATGAAGAACAGATAGAATTAATAACCTTTACTAATTTTACAGTACAAATAGCAATGTAAATATCATGCAGCTTCAAAATTTATGTCTGGTGGTGTCCTGCAAGCCCATCCATTAATTCAAGGAGTGAGTTTATTAATTTTTCTAACAGCTTGGAAAGCACAGGCACGTGACTGACTGCTAAGGCTGGAAGATGAATCCAATTCATTTTGCACCACTTCCCCTTCAACATGGCACTATATTTTTGCAACTCTGAAATATATAAAACTGTATTTGGAACAATGCATTGAACTTCAGTGGTTGAGAACTGTTACTAAAACCCTTGTAGTGAAACTGAGACTCAAAACAGTTTTACAATGCCTACTGAAGCATCACTAAAGATCAAACTCCACAGTATTTGGGTCACTCCCATTGGGTGCCCAGGGACTGCAGACATGAGGCATCTACTAAATCACATACACTTGGCAACGGGCTAATTCAATCTGGAATTTCCCATGTGATCGCTAATATAATACCATCACCTGCCATTTAAATATCCTCATGCACTTAACAGACACTCCTTCAATGAATCTTTCGATCAGTTAAAGACTCTTAACTTACACTGTAGCATTTAGGTGGAAATACTGAAGAAAATCCAATGATAGCCAAGTGAAATACACATATAATCACAAAAGGAGAGTTGAAAAGGGATCACAGGATTTCTGCACTGTCACAATAATTTTTGCATTATGTGTTTGCATATGTCAGTAAGATGTGTGCCTGCCACCCATAGAAACAACGCCCGTGTCTTAAATTTAAAAGCATGTCCTCTCCATTTGACCAAGCACCCTAGTATTAGATAAATTTTGCTGATACTCAATGATTCTGCTCCAATAAGACAGTATTTAATAATTCTGCACTGGAGTAAATTAGTTTAGTTCTACTGACAAAGCTACTACCTCTTTCCAAACAGTTGGTTCTCTAAGACTTAAGTAAGCAAAAAACAATAAACAAAAACTCCATCACTGAAACCGGATATGACCAACTACATAACAAAAGAGTATCTCCTGAATAAGATATAGTATCAATAGGAATATACCATGAAATAATAATACCACACCAACTTGAAATTGTACCATGTTGCAATGAAGTTCCTGATGTGATTCAACAGATGTGAGTTAGATAAAATATTCCTTCTGATTTTACATTATAAAACTAAAGAATTATTTGATCTGCTATCCCAACCACCTGCTTTAAAATTTCATCTCGTTAACAATGTACTGAGACCAATAATTTGTTCTTGGCAAGAGTCAAATAATTTCCTGAGAGTTATTTAGTTCTAATTTGACAACCTCATGTGATGGAAAAATCACTTGTTTCTCTTGGCAATTTGTCCCAGCGGTTAATCACCTCCCTACTGAAAGTATTTGCCACATATTTAATTTGAATTTTTGGCTTCAGCTTCTACTAACTTGCTTTGCTAAATTAAAAAGCCTTTTATTACTAAGTGTTTTAGACACAGTTAGCAAACCACCTCTCAATCACATCTGTGATATGCTAAATGTATTCTGATCCATATGAAACTGTCATATTCTCCTACCAAAAGCTCTGTTGTAGTATTCTTTTCTTCTTCTTTCCAATATTAAAAAGAATAGGCACAATCTATTAGTTCTGCCACTGCTTTATACTGAGGTAAAATGACTCCACAGTCCTTATTTTTTACTTTGATTTACTCCTTCAAATAGCTGATTTACTCTGTTGTCACTGTGGATGTGACACACTGAACAACTTGAAGTTCAAAAAAAGTAACCTAATTTAAAGACTTCCTACTAATACCTTTTCCTCTCTTCTTTCAAATTTCCCTCCTGAAAGTGCTTAGTGTCTTACTCAGTGATTGATTCTGCAATTTAAAAGTTATATATGATCAACAATTGCGTATGGGCCAGTATGAAATGCAACATCCCAAAAAGGCTAAAATACGCTATATTTGTATTGTCATTTATCAATCAAACTTGTTATCTCATCAAGAGAACCAAATTAATTGGTGAAATGTTAACTCATTAGAAAAGTTTGCTACTCTTTTCTAACTACATCCTTCTCCCTTAACCCTCTATTAATTGATTCTTTTATTACACATACTGTTATTTTGCTCATAACTGCTGTCAAATGAATCAATCATGAAGATACCTCTCATTTGAAATATTCAGAAACATTAAGAGCCCTACTGTCTTCTGGCATGCCATTGGTGCTATGAGATCTATCAAGTAGGAAAACCATGAAGCTGGAGATGCCCTTACCCAAATCACTAGAGAATCACAGCTGTAAACTGTACATTATAAATTTTAAGATGGGTGTTCCTCAGATTTAACCATCTTCAAGACAAGAAGATGATAAAACAATTGCATAGATATGCAGTATTTCTATATTACTAAATAGAAGGGCCAGGGAATGATCCACGGCCTTTAAGTCAACTGGAGCAGAGTCTTCTACCAATATTAATGGATTTGGCTACCTCTTTGCAGAGCAAAATCACTGGGGCACATTATCTTGTGTTTGGGGCCAAGTTGCCCTTGTGACCCTAAGACGTAATTCATATTTCCATTGGAGGTGTAAAGGGACAGTCAGTTAAAAATATCCAAATTAAATGTGTTTTTCTAGTGACACACTGAAAGGAAATTGCATATCTTCTAGGTGTGATCTGAAAATCTCTTTTTCAGAGGGCAAAGTTTGGCTGGTTGTTGATAAATAATGATGTGGATTGAAATATCTGAAACTGGCACAACTGTGTTTTCCCTGCCTGTTTGAAGTGATCTCTGAAGTAAAAGAGGTCATTCCTTCCCCAGCCTCTCACCCCCTATGCCCCAATATGTATTAGAAATATCTCCTTCAAATGTGAGTAAAAAGAGCTGGACAAGGGATTATGCAGGATTCCTTGTACAGAGGGTATTACATACAAACTCCTAAATAACACATGTAAAGACTCACCAAGGTGATTCAAAGAAAAAAAAAAGATAGGAAAACTAAGGATCTTTCTCTTCCTTTAGATAAACACCAAACTAAACAATTAATAAAGTGCAGGGAACTCCAAACACTTCAAAAATAGTGCAAATATATACAAAATATTTACTTCAGGCCACCTGATTTAAATGGTCAATGTCATACTTGTCAAAACACCCTATATATATACACATATTTGGTGCATGTATAATATTCTACACTGAAACCCTGTTTGTAGTGAAAAAAAAATAAGAATTTGTGCACCCCTCTGCAAAAAATTACGCTTTTCTATTAAATTAAAATTTAATGTTGTTTAGAAAAAGCACAGCCAAGGGGTAAGAAAACCTATAAATGTGATTACTTTTGTTTATTATTTTTGACTTAAAATACTTCTAAAATTATTCCCAGTGAAAGATTAATTTATTTTCTTTTAAACTCAGATGGAGGAGGAACTGTTCAGACATTAAGTAGATGAACACTTCTGTTTATAATCTAAAGAAGGATTATGCAGACTATATGGCATTTTTTATCATCGTATCACAGAAGTGCTTCATGATTATACTATTTCCTGGATGAGAAATTATATCATAAACCAACATAGTCTTCCTGTAAACTGTGTAATATTATGTAAAGAAACCACGTAAAGCAAGCAAATAAAACATGACTTTAATGTTTGTGATTATATGCCAGACATCTGTAATCTGGCTCCTTGACCTAGATTTGTTACATTGTATATACAGCAGCTGTGTTCATCCTCATATGGAAAATGATGGAAAAGAAACTATATAGTATGAAATCTGGGTCCAGCAGTAATTATTGAGTGTTTAGTGAGCTCGTTCAGAGATACTCTCTATGAAAAGGATAAAAAAGTTTCCTCTTACAAACACAGCTTTGCCAGAACCAAAAAAAAAAAATAATTCAGACACAGATGAAATTAATTTACCATGGAAGGAACAAAATCAGTTTATTTTCCTTGAATAATAGTTTCTCTGAATGAGTAGGCTACTAAGAATTCTATTTTATTGATTCTGGTTTGATGATTTACTTATAACAGAAATGATTTAGGAGTTGGCTATTAAGCATTGAAAGGTGATAAAAAATGTCCCTGTGGTAGAAGTTTTTGTATTTTTAATAAACAACTATTAGATATATTCAATGCTGTGCATGGAACCATGCAAAAGTAATTGTACTGATTGCATAAGTACTTAAAATGTACCCAGAAACACAGGTTGAGAAAAGAATTCTTCTTATAATCATAGAATATCTTAACACTATCCAGTGCTTATGATTTTGCCTTTACTGTTTATTTTGGAAAGAGCTGTACTTTGCTTTATAAGTAATTCACATCAGAAAGATTCATACCCTATGAATCAACTTGACAGAAAAATGCAAGAGTTTCTCAATAAATTTTGCCACAATTAAACAAAAAGCATATTTTTCTCCTAAGAGGTACTGCCTTACAGCTTTAGAGGAAGCAACTTTTCATACATTTCTCTGGATTTCCTGATAAATTTAATATAAATAAGTACTATCTCCCCTAATGCATTCCAACAGCATATAAGAATGTCATATTAAATCACCTATTAAGAGAACAGGTTTTGCTGTTATGTTATTTACAGGTATGCAAATATGTGTGCATATAAAACACATTATTGAAATATGCAAATGTTATGCAAACACAAAAATACTGACAGACTACTTTCACAAATTCTTGAAGCATTCCAAAAATGACATAATAGCAAAAACATCCAAAACAAAACAAGCAAAAATCCCCCCAAAGCAGCACAGCATTTAAATTGCATTTATCGCAATTTTTAATTGTCTTGTTTTTTGATTTATTTGGGGATGAAATCACAGACTTGAGAAAATAAGTCATTAACATTTAAATTGCCAGCTGACAATTTGGAAAGTTGCCCTTTTTCATCCATTCCTTAATTTCTCCTTCTTAAAATGTTGTTACTCTTTCCAGAGCAAAAGCATAACTACCGTATTTCTCATAGGAAATTAAGATAATGAAATCCAAGAAGAACCCCAAAATTAAGATCAATCCTGAATCTCAATAAAAATATATAAGGGAGTATTTACAAGAGACAGACAGACACAAACATAAAGATCCTCACCCCACACAGTTGCAGAACAGACATTTTCTTAACCAGATTTTCTTCAGTATGAGCAATAAACGCTCATCAGCTTAAGAATTAGGTCATTCAGAATCAACTGTTTAAAGAGATTACCATAATATCAGTACAGTAAGAATATTATCATAAAAATGAGTAACAGTAAACAAACCATATAAACACTGGGTAATTGACAGACACAAGACTGCAAGAGCATTAATGTCATGATATAAGCTTTTTTGGAAATTCTAGTTGTTTTCTGGGGTGGGTGTTTTGTTTGTGTTCTGTATTTTTATTCATTCATATAGATAAAACATAAGTCTATCTGAAGAAAAGGCCAATCTTTCAAACACTGAGTCAGGACAGCTACTCATGATCCCATGAGTAAGAGATAGCAGATGAAAAGCTCACTTTCTTCTTCATGGTACAGATAATCAGGGTCTTTTTTTCTCTCCTTTTGTTATTCAAACAAAGGGAGTAGAAATTAGACTGCTTCTTTAAAACAAACACTAATATTTAGGTTCTCTCTTCAAGGCAACGTCATACATTGTTTTGAAGGGTACCAGTCTCACATGAGCACAAGGAAATAACATACTTTCAGCAGCTATTTATCTAGGAGCTATGGGGGAAAAAATAGTGCTAGGGTAACACCTACTATATTCTTTCTTTCTCAAATGCTGCAAGTCCTTTTGATTTCCATGACTCAGCTTTCACTGATGGTTCAGAAGGGTTCAACATGGCTTGAATAATCCTAGCACAGAAGTTAGTGCTGTTTGTGCTTCCCTTGAAGAGTCCTTGTACCGAAGGAGTGATGGGAACCTATGTTGATGACATAGTTAACAGCAGAAACATGCTACTAACATTACTACTAACAACACCACATATCCAAATGAGAGGAGAGCTGAGCATGAAGGTTCTCTCGAAATGGTGCTGCATACTTCAAAATAAGAAAGTCTGTACTGATTATCAGCAAAAGGAAAAAACAAACAAACAAACAAAATAAGAATATTTTGGGTTTTAATGCCACTAACTCAAAAAGTGAACAAATCATACGTTGTGGAGGGTTTTTTGTGAAAATAAAAAAAATCAGAAAACATAAAGGGTTAAAGGAAAATCTGGAAAATACTCAACAGATGGTATATCTGAATGGAAGTTTCTGAGCTGAAGGAATCAGAAAAGCAGGAGGAAAACCAACACCTTTTGCTTTGTTTTCATACTGTCTGTAATAAATAGAACTATTTACATCAAGCTGCATGAATGCAAATTGTTTTCAGGAGATCGTTCTATTTATCTATTCTCAAAAATCTAAATTAAAGGAAGAAACATGTCTTTTCTGAAGCCGTAGAACACCACTCAAAGAATAAAAAATAAATTACCAATGACAGTTGGCTGCATCAGAAGGAATAAATTTTGCCCATCAAGTTCTAAAATACAGCAAAATCCAAGAAAAACTACTAAAAACTCACAGTGCAGAATTGCATGATCTGTTCTGAAATCAGTCTGGTAAAGTTCACTTGTTCTGTATTTAACACAGGAATACTGCAGGCCTGTCAGAAGCAAAGGCCTTGATAGATCTGTATAATGAGAACTGCAGGGGCAATAACACCAAA
This sequence comes from Thinocorus orbignyianus, assembly GCA_013400375.1. Taxonomy (NCBI): domain Eukaryota; kingdom Metazoa; phylum Chordata; class Aves; order Ciconiiformes; family Thinocoridae; genus Thinocorus; species Thinocorus orbignyianus. The sequence continues at coordinate 1,020,057 of VXBW01005789.1, read as the reverse complement.
TATTTTAGGTGACTGCGGCCATTCCTATGCTCTAGTATATTATGCTGGTAACGCTTTATAATGAAAGTGCATAGGGGAGATTACGGTGGAAATTGGTGATAATAAACACAACACTATTACACAGCTTGTCATTTGTTGCAACAGACGTTTTATGTGCAATTATGTAATTATGATTCCTAAAGAAAACTGAGATCTTCATTTCTTTGCTGTTGAGAGGTTTAGTTCTTACATAATCCAAAAAGCCAATAATCATAAATTTGTTGCCTCTAGTCCATTATATTCTACAGATACGATATGATGAAAAGTTCATAAAAATTCAGATGTCAAAAATACATTCTTCCAAGGATAACTCTGAAACAACTACTAGATGATGCACTATAAACTTGAGGTGTTGTTGATATATTTTAAGAGTCCTTCCCCTCTGAAAGGTAGATTCATACAATTGGTACCAATAAATGAAACCAATTTGATGGCTAGACACCAACAAGTATCTCTGAAACGTTAGCGTGAGATCACTTACCTATAAAATAATCAAAATAAAATAATCAAAAGCTCATAAAATAATCAAAAGCATCACCATATAAGATACTTTCCCTGATTCTATCTTTTTTTTAAAAAAGATGCTTACCAAATAACACCTCTGTCCAGATAGCAGTTATTTCCTGAAAGGATGCACTCTTGCTAGTAACACATTGAAAATTGGTGTTGGAGTCCAACTTTTAATGGAATAAAATCAGTTATCATTTTTGGTTGCTCTTAAAATTCTGATTATAAGCGTAATAGGCACAGGAAACCTCTGTTACAATGAACTCTTTGCTCTATTGCCTTCATAAATTTTCACTCTTGGAATTAATAGCCCTAGCAAACTGGAGAAGCAGAAACTATGAAGCCTTCATGTGATGATATAATTTTGCTTGCTAATATGGCAGCATTTACTAAAGGGTATTAAAAGAAATATGGACACTTTTATTGTTCTCCTTGAGGCAGAAAATACTGCAGTGAAGAGGTTCATTACTAAACATTTTACTGTTGTCCAGCTGCCTTGCAGTCAATTACGTTCAGTTAATGTGCATCTTAATGAAGATCTTGACATACAGTTATAATCACAAACTGTCCACTTCAATGTCAGTCTTCAGTTCATGATTGGTACTTTGTTGGCATAATATAACAAATACTTTCTAATTATGTTCTAGTTCATTAAAATTAAAACAGAGTTCAGTAAAAGCAACTTGCAACATGTTATTTACTTTTGCAAAGAGATAATCATATTCTAGAGAAGAAGATTCAAGAAGTAATAAAATAATGAAAAATACACAGGCTAAAACTATTGATATTGTGCTTGGTCAGTACTGAGGATCACTTTCAGTTGGTTATTAAAGTCATTATGCAAATATTCCCTATAGCAAATGAACACACTCCAGCAATGTTGTGTTTTGGAAGAGAAGATACATGAAAAAAGAAAAACCCCAAAACACAAAAGTACTTCTGCCGCATATTTGTCTTTGATTCAAAGGCTACGGAGGTTGCTATGCATGAAAAATAGACAATCACAGATCTATGATGATGAATCTATTTGGGAAATAAGAATACTTGGAAATGACAGAAAATGTGATATTTAGCAAAACATACTCTGTTGTTTCTCACGCAGATTTCCAATCAGGATATATTGCCTAAGTCATGACTCATGAAACCATGAGCACGTACATGTTGCCCGTTGTGGGCAGAGTATTAACTACTACCAACACATCAGATGAAGAGGATGGCAGCCCTTGCCACAGGTCGGGGAGCACTTCTCAGGTAGTATCATTGACCACCACAGCATGATTGTGCACCATGCAAAAAACGTGACTTTTATGCCTCTCTTTAGGAGAAGGTCATTCCATTAGCTTCACACTGGCAGAGAACAAAAGAATGCATTTTTCAAGACATTAGGAATAATAGGTATTCTTTGGGGACAGAAATGGGATGAGGGCCTGGTCCTCAGCTTCACTGCTTTGTGAAGGTACAAGTGAGATTTCAGCAGATTGTTACTTCACATTATTAATGACAGGAGAAAAAAACCAAGGAGCTTATAATCAGGAAATGACAGTGGTAGGAAGAAATCATATTTCAAAATATCCTTCCAAAGGAAGATGTGTCTAGTTATGGTACTAGGAATAAAAACATTGTTGCTTTGTAGAAGAATATGTGAATTTTACATGAGCATTTTTACAGCAGAAAACTGCTATTTATCACATGCATTATGCAGTTCTCTAATTTTAGCTATTTCCATGGATCTCTTGTATTAAAACTTTCCTACTTTTCTCAAAAAGATGTTTCGAATAAAGTGTACTTTAATTTTTATAGAAGTGCAGGGAATAATACCCTGAGAGAAATTTTCATAAGAAGACATCATTAAAATGCCAGAATTAACAGACAACCTATCTAATTTTAACTATTTAATATCTGGGGGGGGACGACCCAAAACCAAAATAAACCAACAAACTATTAAGTCTCTCAAAATAGTAAGTAAAAAACCAGTGAAATTCTTACCACCCCATCCTCACCTGACCCTAGGTGATGAGATGCAAGAAGAACTTGCTTGGACTCTTTTCAGCCTGGATATATGCATGACAATCGTATTATAACTAGACTTCCTGTCAGTTAAGATTGATCTGTGTAGGTAAAATACAAACTGCATAAGAATTCAGGTCACTGGAGAATTTAGAAAATCTGGGTCTTGTACATTCAGCACCTTTCCTGCTTTGAAGAACAGAGTGATACAAGACGTGGTCACAGAGTTGAAAATCCATTCTCCAATTGAATGTGACTCAGATTGTGAAAGAGTTAAGTTTTAACCATCTGAAATACAAAGAAAGCATCAACACGAAAATTTATTTTTTATAACTGTGCAAAAGGTTGCAAATGTAGGACTCTGATAATGTTTTCTGACTCTATATTTTTTATTGTATTCATTGAAAAAAGAAAAAAAAAAGGCTGGTATCAAAAAGTATCATTCTTACTTTAGACATCTCTCTCGAATGTCTGTAAGTGCTTGCAAGGGTCTTAATGGGAAACTGATTTTCTTTTAACCTTTGTAGTACCTCTGTGTTAATTTTCTCCCCCTTTTCTTCTAAAAGAAAAAATGGGATAAATTCCTTTCACCTAATGGCAGCAGCATTAAAATGGGTTTGATTCACCTTCCAATTCCAAGTCTCCTCATGGTAAACTAAACTGAAGAAAGGAGATTTCTCCCTTCTGCTGGTACTTTGGTTTGTACTGTATTATCCAAATATTGCCTACCCAAGCAAGAAACAGGTGCCACTTTCCCTTATCATTGCATGGGGAATATTTGTTTTTGTTTTCTCATCACAAGTTCAGAATGGAGACAGTACTGTAGAATGAAACAAAAGTCTCAAACGCATGCTAATGTTTAAATGATTCAATGTGCTTCATTCTTCCATTGTTCTGCAAGAAGGATTAGTAAAAAAATGAGCTAGTCCTCTCATCCAGAAACTGAAAAAGGTTCACATTAAGCTTTCTTGGAATAAACACAAAACCAAGAAAGAAATACTGATAGTGGTTAGGCTCTCTCTTGCAATATAAAGCCATCTTCACACTGAAACATCTCAACGCAAAGCTCTGCTAGGTACCAGCACACTAACACACACAGAAAAACTGGAACTTATGTGGCAGGTGAGCAATTGAGTTGTCCTCCAGTAAGAGAAGACTAAAAATTACCTGTGCTCTGCCCCTGCTACATAATTTTCAAATCAAGATACATACCTCATGAAGGAAACACTGATTTTAGTGGGAAGCTACAGCCTATAAAGTACTGTAAGCATTTACCAAGAATCCCCAGGAGTGGCTCTTAACAGCTTGAAACATTTTTTAAATCCAGCAAAGCAGTATGCAATTTCAGTTTGTAATAGCAGACAATTTTGCTCCTTTTTCTAGAACACAAACTTGCAGGCACACACACACAAACCCACACCTTCTCTCATTAGCAAAGGAAGGAAAAATATTTTCAAACAATTCAAGAATAAGCTAAAGGTTCACTCAGGAAACCTTGTGAATGGAAGAAAGAAAAATCAATGAATACTTTCCATAATAAAGACAAACATTTTAAAAGGTTACAAGCTTGTGAAAACAATACGGGCACTTGCTTTATAAGGTACTACATAAAACCAAATAGATAACAAAAATCACCTAGTGACATAAAAATCTTTTGGCCTTTCTAAGCTGCCTGCATGTATCGCACACGCAGGCTGTGTGCCCAAAGCCTGCAGCAGAACCACAGAGCCTCAGGAACCCGCTGCAAAGCAAGGCTCAGCAGGGCTAGGACATCATTCAGTGATGCTACTGAGTAATCAAAGCCAAGGTTGTTAATTCCTGCAGCGAACAGCAGTGATATAGCATTTTTGGTCCATGACTACGAAAAAGACCAAAACCATGCAAAAATTGTCAACAAATAGCCAAACAGACGAAAATCCAAATACATGCCGAGGAATAATTTGTTTTCCAACCATGTGACACACACCAAACACCTGAGGTAAGCATGTCTTTCTTCATGTTCTGGACTTCCACATAACACCAGGTGGCAAACAATTACCTCCTTACTCCCAGCAAACTTTGCTGGCCCAATACATCTGAAATTGTAGCACTGTTTCCTATCGTACAGGGGCAGACCTATCTAAAATTTAAATAAGGGACCTTAGTTATGCAATCCTGCAGCATTTACCAGCAGAGAAAATGTGTGAATCAGTTGGCAATTGAAAGCCTTTTTTATAGTAGGATAGAAAGTATAAATTATAAAAACATTTATTTAAATTAGTTAAATATATATTTAAAAGAATATTTCAAAACTGGAACTTGAATCATATAAAAAGCTCTTGTGAAGCAACTTTCATACTTAGCTGTGCCTCTAGATTACCACTTAAAGAAGACTCTACTCAGCAATGAAACTCCATAGCAGCACTTTATCAACCTCTACTGAAGTATACCTCAAATTGTACAGTTCCTAACAAAGAAGCATTATCTACCACGGTAATTCTAAGATTTCAGAATTTACCTCTTGACTTGAATTGAGAATTTCTAATAAAGGAAGATTATTTTTCACTATTTAATGTGCATATTACAAAAATATGTCAGGCATCTTCTGCACTGCTAAATGGTAACCACTGTGGTACTAACAGTGGGCACTCAGAACACAGTATGTTAAAACCTGTCTTGAAGAAGGCAGTTCTAGACTTCTGAGCTTACTTTAACAAGCGGCTTATTCAAAATCAAATGCAACGTGGTTTTCAATTGCTTTGGTTTACTAAGCAATAGACAAAAGCAAACCCCTGTCATGTAAGTCAATAAACAGCCAAAATAAAATTATTTTTGATCACAGTTGATCAAAAGCGCATTCCTGTAGTGAAAACTGTCTATCCTCTTTGTAAGTCTAAGATAATAAAATGTTTTTTCTTTTCTTTTCAAACATAACAAACAGTTAGGAAACATAGGTATTTGAGGACTACCCCAATTCTGTCGACCAAACGCTTGTAAATTTTGCAAGGGATTTGAATTTCAAGGTTTTTTTCTGAGCTCAAGAGCATTACTTTCTCTGGAAAACTATCGCCACTGAAAGTAGAAAACTGTCACTGTGAACCTCAAGACTCTGATAGGGCACTACTAATTTGCTAACTATAGAATATTGTGAGCATCCTGCAAGCTTTAATGAGTGCAATAAACACAGAAGCACAAACAGGCAATTAACCTCATTTTCTTTGCAAACAATATCCAGGACAGTCTTTGTGCTACCATTTACCACATAAAAAAAAAAAGGAAGGCTGCTGGGTTTTTAAGATACAAACAACAGGTTTGTAAACAGCAACATCACTTTCAAATATCATACGTCATTCTACAAGCTTGAAAAGTGGGCCTCTGTAAACCTCATGAGATTCAACACAGTCAAGAGTAAGATCTTGTACCTGGGTCATGATAACCCCTGGTATCGATACAGGCTGGGGGATGAAGGGATTGAGAGCATCCCTGCCCAAAAAGGACTTGGGGGTACTGGTGGATGAAGAGCTAGACATAAGCCAGCAATGTGCAATGGAAGCCCAGAAGGCCAACCATATCCTGGGCTGCATCAAAAGAAGAGGAGCCAGCAGGTCAAGGGAGGGGATTCTGCCCCTCTGCTCTGCTCTGGTGAGACCCCCTCTGGAATACTCTGGAACCCTCAGCAGAGAAAATACATGGACCAATGGGAACGGGTTCAGAGGAGGGCCACAAAAATTACTAGAAGGTGAGTTGGGGTTGTTCAGCCTGGAGAAGGTTCTGATTAGTCCTTACCACAACCTTTCAGTATCTAAAAGGAGCTTATAAGAAAGATGGGGACAGACTCTTTCTAGACCCAGTTGCAAAAGGAGTAATGGTTTTAAACTAAAAGAGGGTAGATTCAGACTAGATCTAAAGATGAAATTATTTTTACAATGAGGGTGGTGAAACACTGGAACAGATTTCCCAGAGAGGTGATAGATACCCCATCCCTGGAAACACTCAAGGTCAGGTTGGATGGGGCTCTGAGCAAGCTGATCTAGTTGAAGACGTCTGGGACTATTGCAGCGGGATTTGGACCAAATGACGTTTAAAGGTCCCTTCCAACCCAAACTATTCTCTGATCTTTGACAGAGATAAAGAAGTCCTAGGCAAATGTTCTTTACCTGGGCAGAAATAACTCCATAAAATTTTACAGATGAGGGGCTGATTGCCTAGAAAACAACTCTGTAGAAAAAGATGTGGCGTCCTGGTGGACAACAAAATGAACATGATTCAGCAGTATGCCCTTGGAGCAAAGGTGGCCAATAGCCTCCTGAGCTTTATTAGTAAGAGTGTAGCCAGTAGGTAGAAGGAAATGATCCTGTTTTGGGCTCCCCTGTACAACAAAGACACAGATATACTGGAATGAGTGCACTGGTGATCACCAAGCTGGTCATGGGGCTGGAGTGCAGGAGTTTCCAAGGGAGATTGTGAAAGTTGCATCTGTTCAGCCTGGCAAAGAAAAGGCTTGGGAGATCTTTTGGTTGTCTACAACTGGCAAGTTGCAGGATACAGAAAAGACAGAGCTGGACCCATCTTGAAGATGAATAGCAATGACATGAGAGTCAATAGACTTGGGAAGTTCCAATTAGATACAAGGGAAACAATTATTCTGCAAGTGCTCAAACAATGGAACAGGAACCCAGAGACGCTACGGGATCTCCATGCTTGGAGACATTAAAATCCTGGACATGGCTCTAACTACACCAGCCTTGTACAAGTGGCTGGACTATATGGCATATGGAGATTCCTTCCAACCTACACAATTCTATCATTCTAAGACCATTTTTGGCTTTATAGTACTCAATGTTACCTCTCACTAGGTAAGTATTAGTTTCTTTGCAGTATATTTACTAAACAAACATTTTTGCATGCAATTTTTCTTAATAAATCCTGTCCCAGATGAGGGAAAAGACACACAATGCTTTAAAAAGATTCTTGGGCATCTCACACGACACAGTAATGAAACTGTTAAACTGAATCTCAATTTTAAGCCAGAATAGACTATTTGTTTTTGAAGTCAGCACCATAAGTAGTTATCCAAAATATAGTACTGCTTGTAATCTCAAGCAACTATAAAAAGACAACATATAATAACCTTCTAAGTCAGATAAAGAAGGAAAGTTCCCTAGTTTCAAAATAAATATTATATTTGTAGATGTTTAGACCACCTTGCAAAGTCCCAGATACTACTACTGTTTCACAGCTGACTTATGCAACTATATAAATTCATTCTTCATAACAGATTTTTTAATTTCTAATTGTGTTTTTAAAAGCATTCTTTTTTTCTGTTAAAATTTATGTTGGTCTCCATTGCAGTTTATCAGATTACTTGCAATAGACTCAAAAGCACAAAGCCTTTGTCTTTGGTATAATGATATATCATACAGAAGAAATGAAAACTTCATGGAAGTCTCTTACAGTGACTCAGAAGAGAGCTTGAGGAATAACAGGTAAATTTCTTTATGTTTATTTGTAATATCTGGTGCTTCTGATAAAAACTTGGAAGACAGACAAGAATTAGTAACAAAAGCCCAGAACTTGGAGAAGCACGACTACATCCAATAATCCTGAGTGACCAAGGAAAGGTCTCACATGAATTTGACAAAATTACCTTGTCATTAAGCAAATTTTTAATGTAAATTCATATATTTTTAAGAAAAAAAAAAGAAAAAGAAAAAGGAGGAAAGAGAAAAAGAAAAAGAAAGAGAAAAAGAGAAAGAAAAAGAAAAAGAATCATAGAATCATAGAATGGTTAGAGTTGGAAGGGACCTTAAAGATCACCAAGTTCCAACCCCCCTGCCATGGGCAGGGACACCTCTCCTTAGAGCAGGTTACTCAAAGCCCCATCCAACCTGGCCTTAAACACTACCAGAGATGGGACAAGAAAAAGAAGGAAAGAGAAGGAAAAGAAAAAGAAAAAGAAAAAGAAAAAGAAAAAGAAAAAGAAAAAGAAAAAGAAAAAGAAAAAGAAAAAGAAAAAGAAAAAGAAAAAGAAAAAGAAAAAGAAAAAGAAAAAGGAAAAGAAAGAGAAAAATAAAGATAAAAAGAAAAAGAAAAAGAAAAAGAAAAAGAAAAAGAAAAAAAAGAAAAAGAAAAAGAAAAAGAAAAAGTAAAAAGAAGGGCTTGATACAAGGACATTAGGTGTATTTTGGTCAGGAATTTTACACCCAAATGTACATGTCAAAAGGCTTGATATGCTTCAGTAAGTGTCTTTTCAATGTAATGATCTTTGGGCACCTAGGGTTTTATCTCTAATCACGACTACCATTGCCTCATCGTCTGTGGACACCTAGAGCTTTCTCTCCCTCATTGCTACTGCTGCTTCAGTCAGAATGTTTCTATCCTTACATTAATTCCTCCAGAGACTATACCTAAGCTGTCACTGCTGGAATATAAATTGAAGCCAGATCTCCCACAGCCCAGGTAAAAACCTTAACCATCAGACACTGACTCATGATTCTTCTCACCCTTTTTCTCCACAAATTGGCAGTTCTTGGCTGTGCAAAGGAACAACTGACTTCATGTAACTGCACAGGTGCCAGGACTTCCCACCACATCATACAGAACAGCTAGGTGCCAGTCTCTGTCCCAAGAGCTGCATCTGTCCCGAGAGCTGCACCTGAACCTCCCCAAGGTGAAAAAGAAGCTAAGCCCAGTAAAAGCCATAGTCTGTAAGACGCAGAAAATGTAGGCATCAGCCCCCTGTCACATTAAAATATACATATAACTCCTCTGCTTCCCATTCTTCAGGAACAACAGTAAGAATTTATCAGGACTTCAAAAGCAGTGCTGAGGTACCTATCAGGCTGCAGATGGCAACGGAGGAAAGGCATCAATCTGAACATCTTGTGACAATCTGAACGAGGAGCTCTATCTCCAGGGAGAAGAAGGGTATTAGACAAACCAGCTGTGCTTGTTGTTTCCTACAGGCTACTTGCAGGCAGTCCCAGGTAGGCTAGGTGGGTGATTTCCCTATTTCCTTTAGACCTCGTTCCAAGGTACCTATTTTTCCCCAGAAACATACAAGGAGTCAAGAATTTCTAATGCAGGTTTCTGGATTTAGCTACAAAAACTAATTTCTGGAACTTGAAATCAGTATTCACCAATAGTCAATGATAAAGGTTTACTTTTCGGTTTTTTTAATTTACCTAGCAACTGCCATGTCCAAAATCTGTAGAAAGATCTACATGCACTAGCTACAGATTTCACAAGTATATTTTTTCTCTGAAAATCTAAGTCATCTGTTCTGTCCTGAACTGCCACAAAATAGGATTATCACCCAGCTTGCAAAAATAAATGCGCAACTGACTTCAATTTTACTGGAAATGATAATAAAGATATTAGAAAAAAGAAAGAAAGTGTTCTTTGCCTACGTCAAATAATGAAAATATAAAACATATATTACTCGAAGGACAATATACCAGCAGGTCAGTATTTTTATGAAACTGCAACTTATTCACTCAGTAGATGTCTCAGTAGGATACTATAAAATCATAACAACAGATATCCCATAATAGTCTTCAACATCACAGTGCAAATGTATAAAACATCACCATGTAATTCCACAAGATGAGACTTTTAGTGCAGAGAACTGGCTACACAAGCTGGAGTCAGATGACCCAGATTCAACACGGCTCCTCCACTGACTCAGGGCTTATCTTCCCAGGGAAAACAACCTGTAATAGCTTCTCCTACAGACACTCTTATTCCATTAGTCCTAAAATTTCTTTGTTCAGGTAATTTAGTTCACTTTAGAATTTAACTGAAGACAGCGCAGAATACTTACCATGTTTAAATTTCATGTGCCAGATGATTTTGCAACAGGTTCAGTGTGCAAACAAGATTTGATGATAAGGCTCAAAATAATCAGTATATCACTTGGCACTTTGATTTATTCAAAGCATAAATGACAATAATTTATGTTACAGAAATCAGAATAGCATTTTGAATCTGCAAATATTCAAGAACTATGTCTAGATCCTCAAATAATGTTATACATATCTAAAATAGACATGTAATTGGATTTTTTTTCTCTTAACTGTTTAATGATTATGTAAAACACTATTTTCTGACTTCTATCCCTCAGCAACTTAAAGAAACATTAGCTAGTTCCAGATGCAGAAAAACTTAAAGAGATATTTCTCAAATAAGAAGGCAGAAAATTGTTTTCCCTTATAGGAAAATTAAAGAGGCTTCCATTATCCATGCACAAAATTATTTGTTAAATCATATGTTAGGGTGCAGTCAATTAATACACTCCATTTAGAAATTCTTTTAGTTACAATTGCACTTATCTATTTTTACAAAGCATCTCTGAACTGTAATTTAATTTAAAAACAATTCATAAGTTAATTTAAAAAAATTATGCTGTGCCTATATAATACAGGGAAATAAATGGGCAATTATATCTTATTATTGATTAAAATACAACTTTAACTTACAAAGGTGCTTAATTTCCAATTGAATTACTTAGTTATGTTTTTTACTGAACGAGCATGCAATAACTATGTTTCCTGGCATCCCTGGAATTTCAGTAATCAAAATGCATACTTGCTTGTTTGTGCAGACAAAGGCTAAGACTATTTAGTCTGGAGGGTTTTCAGTGGAAACTACACCAGGAAGAGACAAGGCAGCATTGCTTGATGAAATTAAAAAAAAATGAATCTGCAACTGAATACACAAACAAAATAGTGTGAATAGAATTATTAAAGACATATTTCTGTTGAAGGCTACTAATATTCTTGCACAGATCATTGAATCTGTTAAGTTTCACATATCCAATAAAAGCCCTACCGGTTTTGGCTGGGATAGAGTTAAATTTCTTCATAGTAGCTGATGTGGAGGTATATGCTAGCTGTGTGAAGAACAGTGCTGATAACACAGGGATAATTCAGTGATTGCTGGACAGCACTTACACAGCACCAATGCCTTTTCTGCTTCTCAGACTGCCCTGCCAGCAAGCGGGCCGGGGGTGCTCAAAGAGTTGGGAGTGAACACAGGACAGCTGGTCTCAATTTACCAAAGGGATATTACAGACTATGTGACAATGTGCTCAGCAAAAAAGTTGGGGGAATGAGGAGGAAGAGGGAAACGTTCAGAGTTTGGCACGTGTCTTCCCAAGTAACTGGTACACATGATGGAACCCTGCCTCCTACGTTAGATGCCTCTGACAAACATGATATGATAAAAGACTGCAATTTTCTAGTTACATTATATTAAAAACTATTCATATATTGTCTTATAACAGTGAGAGTTTCTCATACTTTGTGCTCTTTTCAGTAATATTTTCAGGAAGCGGTATACTTTTAGAAAACTGACTCTCTGTCTCCTGTGGGGATTTCAAACATTTGACAGTTAATACCCATCCAATTTCCATTTTATCAAAAATATATTTAAAATGTGGTCTTGCAAGTGAGTGAACAATCTGTTTATATTTGTGGACTGCTTCCAAGAAGCTACCTCCTCCCTCTTCCCTTAATGCTATCCTACAGACATTTTAAAAAATAAATTGTCACAACAGTCTTTCCCTTCTCCACCAAAATTAAACCAATCACTGTTACCACTTACTGAGAAAAAACACACATCTGATTTAGCAACAGTAATATTCACAGATTCAAATCTGCCCTCACTGAAATAAATTTGTGGCCGTCTCCTCTTGCTTTCCAAGTTTGGTTTCTAAAATCCCAAATAAATATGCAGATTCAATTTCTGTTGTTAGGGTAAGGTTAATAGCATCTGCATGGCTTTTCCTGACCATAATCTTAGCTGTTCTTTCAAAAGAGGAGGAGGAGGAGGGTAAGCAGGAGGAAGAAACAGCTGTAATTCTGTAGCAGCCTAACACTCTTGGTTCCACCATGATTTCACTTTTTTTTATGCTAACAGATCTTCATTTCATTCACTGACTATTTTACTGGCACTATCGTTAGACCAGGCTATCAAGGCTTTAGACAGTCCCTTCAAAAAGTGATGCATGTTTCTGGTATTCCATATGTTTTGTGACATTTGAGACTCCCAAGTATTACATTTAATCAACGCAATATGCTTCGGTGGTTCTCATCGTCACACAATCTCAAAGTCAAAAAGCAACAAAACAACCTCTCCCCAAATCCTTTTAAATGTGATACTTTATCACAGTTGCCAGCATAAATTTTCCACTAGTGACAGCTCAGTTTTTCTTCCAAATTCACATACATACCACTTTAAAATATTCATTCTATTTATGGAACACATAGAATTATGCAGTAAGTTATAATATGTGAACACTCATAGCCAGATTTAAAACATGTGAATGGGTTTCATTGAGATGTGTGGAACACTCCTAAGAGATTCTTTTTTACATGATCCAAAAATGGTATCTCTTGAGCAGTTTAATAACATTTCGTTTAATTAGCTGAACAGAAGATATATTTGAGTCTTACTGACTAAGTATATTTTACTATTCATGTCAAAAGACTATTTGCTTATTGTTCTCCATTAACAACTCATATAAATTTCAACTCCAAAGATAGAAGTTAGGTGCATTTCTTTCCAAATCACTTATTGCTGATTATACATAGGTTTTCCTATCTTATTTATATTCTTTATATATATATATCGTATAAAAATATCAGAAAATAATAATACTGCTAACTTGAAGTCTTATTTACTTGAATCACCATGTTTCTATTTATTCCTGAGTTTTTTTAACTTTCAAAAGATCACCATAAAAGTCCAAAACCTTTCCAAAATTATTAAAAATTAAATAAAATCATAATACTTCAGTGTATTACACTTTTGGAATTTCTACAAAACGCTGGGTATCCACCTAGATCCAGGAGCGCTTTTTGATGTGAAACCTATTTCTCTACCTAAAGAGACATTTGGAAGTCTCAATCCATTAAATCAGACATTTCCTGCTACTCAAGGCATGACCAAGACCACAGGAAACGGAAACAACAATCAGTTCCTTTGTGTTGTATCTAATGAGTTCCTTCATATCCATAAAAAAACCCCAAAAACAACAAAACCAAAAACAAACAAACAAACAAAAAAATCCCAAAAACGGAGGTGCTCTACTGCTTGCTAAATTGGAAATAAGGTAAAATAAGGATCCCTTCCTTCATTCCTAACATCAAAATGTAGCTCTTCCAGGAATACAAGCAGAAGCACAAGGAAAAAAATAATTTGGCATGAACATGAAATAATGAGAAATGGTTGCACAAAAAAACCCCAACATAAATATCAAAGACTTATTAATTTTCTTCTCCAAATTCATCACTGGACCATTGAAAGTTCTCCTCCATATTCTCTTCTTATCTCCAAGAGATAAGAGAATTACTGTGATTCCTTATTCTAACTGGAAATGTCCATTAATCTTTTGCATGAGACTTTTTCCAGCAAGGAATAAGGGTCCAATATAAAAATTTTCTTTAAAAATCAATTTATATCTTAAAGCTTAAAGTCAGTATCAGGACTATTTCCATCAGTATTGATGGCAGCTGGCCTGTCTGTCCAAGGTTTCCCTTCTTCACACAATGGTGCCAAGAGTATTGATGTGGAAAAGAGCTCCTAAGGTTTCTGGGCTACTAAGGAAGAAGGGCAGCCAGAGATCCAACAAGTCTCTTTGCCAGCTCACCCTATACATGGTGAACTAAGTCACAGCTGACTCTTTTCATGAATCATGTATCTGGCCATCTCTTCATGTAGGCAACCAGGGGCCAACAACATGGATGCTTATACTACTTCTCCAAAGCACCAAGGCTCCTAGGCAACCTACGAAGCAGCTCTGGCAACCATTCAGCTTGGCGAAAAGATTTGTATTTTCTCCTCCTGCCACAATCTGAGGTGTAAACCACAAAAATTAAATACTTAACATGGCCATGAAACCTACAGAAGGTAGGTTGCATGTGATGCAATGCAATGCAATCTACACTTGGCAGACTTGAAAATATTAACCATTTGTCTTTAAATACAACTTTTAAAGGACATATTCCAGGAGAAATAGACTGTCTGAATGAGTAAAAACAAAATAATAAAAAAACAGTATTATATTTGGATGATACTGTAAAAATAATTGAAGAACATTCTATTGAGCAGTAAACAAACCTGGGCAACATAAGGAAATTAAAACCAGAAAAGTAAAATTGAATACAGCTGGAAGGCTGATTTACAAGTGATTTTGTTTTACAAAGAACCCGCAATACTGCAATAAAAAGCTAGAGGTGCTAGTAAACAGTGAGTGCAATATAACTATATAACAGACCTAACCACTCCTAAGGGTATCCCATCACACGCCTCCGATGTCATAGCCTGTCTGTGGTATAATAACCAGTGTAATTTAATTTAAACTATGAGAGTCAGTTTGGGTACCTGAACTCCATTAAAAAAAAAAAAAAAAAGAGAGAGAAATTGGAAGCAATTCAGAGATCAGTTACTAAAATAATGAAAGTGTTGAATAGACTGAGTTTTGTGTAAAGGTCAGAAGAACTGAAAGGCAGTAGAAGACAACGTGGCATCACTGAAAGGACTGAACTAACACAACAGTTTCACCAGTGTGTAACCTTAGGCATACCTCCCTCCTCCTCCTTCTTGACCTCCCTTTTCTTTTTCTTTTTTGGCAATCTGAATATCTGCACAGATGCAGACAGATACTGAACTCATTCTGACCGTGTTGCATGACGGTTGGATAGGAATCATACCAGAAAGTGATTTAATGACACTGTGGTGGTGTGTCCAAGCTAATAGAGCACACTGACGTCTTCTCTCTATATTTGCAGTCTCCCTGGCCCAACTGAATCATAATGTTTGGTTTTGTAATGTAAATAAAAATACTTCAGACATCAGCAAAATGGCAGCAAAAATAAATGTATCAAAATACCCATAGACAGTGATCTTCATCTGTCCATACAGAGGGAATCTAGCCAAATAAACATAAGATGTGACAATATTATTACATCAACAGACATCTTTGGGTCAGGCCTAAAACACAACCCCAATTTGCAGTTTAGAAAATGACCCACTGGGGAGCATATTTTCAGATGAGTACCGTCTGTGCCTTCATTTCTCTTGGACACTCCAGCATCCAGTTTTAACAGTCTCTGAGACATTACAGGTCCTGTAGACAGAATCGGGCAGCACTGCTATTACCTAACTCAAAACCACTGTGGGACAACAAAGGCAAAGGGGAGTCCAGTTCAGGTTTCAAAGCTTTTAGATTAAGGTAAATACTTTTGTGACTAGTGAAAGCCAAGCTCCCTGCTGTGGCTACACTTTTACCGGTATTCATACCAGCTACTTTTAAAAGTTTGAGCATAAGATTTGAGGGGCCCAAATATCTCGTCTGTATCAGAACATCATCTTTCCAGTAGTCTCTTTCTATATCTCTCCAATCAATTAGTTATCTTTCATTAATGACTACTTTCACTCATGTCCTGAAAAAACAAAAATTTCAAGGAGTTTCTGTTGCATGAGCTGGAGAACCTCTGGCCTTACTTCTGCAAATATAAGTTTTGAAATGCAGCGCTTATCTAATAAGTCATGTAGAAATTGCTCCTTTGCTAATTAACACAAGTCGGATGGCTAGGAAAACACTAATAGACTGCATGCAAAGCTTTTGCATTACAACAATTATGCTAATGTTCTCTGATGCATTTCTCTTATTTTCTTTTTAATTGTAGAGACACAGAACATAATCCTGTGAACATTCAAAATTGATGGCACTTATTATCAGACTGAACACTAGGCAATCTCCTTTCTGACTTCTAACACTTTATGCTGCCAGTATCTTTTGCTTTGTTTTGTTTTTTAAACAGCTGTCTCTGGAGACTCAGAGGCATGAGCAGCTCTAGAAAAGATCTTCTCTTCCAATACTTGGCTCCGTATTTTAAAAGATAAAGCCAGCATCCTCTCCCTACAGACATTCACTGAGACAAATAGGAAGACTCCTA
Organism: Thinocorus orbignyianus; assembly: GCA_013400375.1. NCBI lineage: Eukaryota > Metazoa > Chordata > Aves > Ciconiiformes > Thinocoridae > Thinocorus > Thinocorus orbignyianus. The sequence goes on along the minus strand of VXBW01005789.1, from coordinate 1,003,564 downwards.
TGAGTCATGGTACAGTGCAGGTTAAGCCAGCCAGTATTCCTTCACCTATTTTATAAATTTTGCGATTAGAAATGTAGTTGCCAACTGTCTATGTATGAAACGAATAAAAATTTGTAATGTTTATGTATAATGCTATATATAAACCTGATGCCTAAAAATTCATTCTCGGGAATGGAAACTTACAGAAGAGCGATGATCACATAACTGCAGACTAATTTACCACCAAAGCTGTTAATTGTTAAGCAATGCATTCCTATTTTCACTCTGTCAGTATTTCAAGGCTGTCTGTTTCCCTGTTCCCCTGTTTCTCCATTTGTAATTTTTTTCACACCTGTAATTCTTAGGGTTTTTTTCCATTTTCCATTGCAGAGGTAAATCTGGCTGCTGCTCAGCTGCATTGCCAATGTCACCTGTACTCACCCTGCAGTACCTGGGCCAAAGACAGCAAAACAACCAGCCCTTTTGACTCGTTCTGAGGTATAGGCAAACTTCTGCAGAAGGTTGGCTATACGTTAGTCCTAATTTTTTGCCTGTAATTGCCTGTCCATGCCCAGAGTAGCTACTTAATTCCAACAAGATGTTTGTGGCTAAGAACTAGTGGCTGAAGTTCCCAAAATGTTGCAGCCTAATATGAGTGCAGCACCAGCGTGGATGTCATACTTAAGCTTGTCTTCAAAATGTGCTTAGCCTCGACATTTAAATTGCATTAGCAGTGCAGAAAGGTAACTGCCTCACTTGCCCTTAAACCAGTTTTTACAGTTTTCACATTAAAACGCTTGGAAGTTTTCGCTGTGCTAGTACAGGCCGGCACCCAGCCTGCTGGGCCAGCAGGTACATCGGCCACCGCCGAGTCAGCAGGACAAAACGTGTTGGTACATGCCCACCCTTCCAGATCACAACATGCCTTCATGCAAACCCGCTCTCGGTTTGATGTTTTAAGCTAAAACGCTGGGGAAATTGCTGGCATAGTTGAAATACTGCACCGGTGTGATCGGTGTACATTCTGCACTGCCAGTTCTGCTGCAATGAACAGTAACTTCCAAAAGAAGCCTGTTAATACCTCAGAGCTATAACATTTTACAAGACTGCTGCCGCATTTACTTTAGCTTGTCTATCAAAGCACGTATTACCATGAAGGCTTAAGTGCAAACCCTTCTCTCCTTCAGGTGGCCATGACATAGACAAATAGCCTTTCTAAAACCAGTCAGCAAGTGAATCTAGAATCCTTTTTTTCAGCAAATCGAACAAAGCATTATAGAAAATTAGTTTAAAATAACAAAAAGCCTGCACGCTTACCTAAGCTTATTAATCTTATACTTCAGTGCACCTATGTTATATAGGCTTTACTTTGAGTTATGGCAATAAAAATGATTCAACCTGAATCTCTGCAGAAAATCTTTATCACTGGGGACTGTTTGCACACTCTGAGGGACACCCCCTTTTCAGAAAGACCAATCCTGCCCAGATAAAACAGAGTTCTCTTTTTGTATACAGTGATGGCTACTATTATTGGGCTCATATGTGAAATCGTTCTTTTGTCTCAGAGTGGTTTTCCATCAGGCAGTCCAACAAGGCCCAAGTGAGTAATTCCCAGAACATCCTTTCCATTTACCATGACTACAAGGGCAAATAATCACAACTTCTGTGTTCCTCTGCCTGAAGGTTCCTAATTCATGAATAAAAGACCTTCTGCAAAAGATTATAGCTACGTCTTGAAATCACTAATTAGAGATTTCAATTTTTTTTATATACCTTTAGCCTGAGATTGCTTTTACTGTATGGAAATATGCACATAAGCTAACATTTACTATTGTCAAAAACATGTTATTTCAGAAGAAAAGAAGGCTTAAACCACTCCTGTTATTAAACTCCTGGGATAATCACAATATATTAGTACTTTCAGTAACAACTAAACTTGATTCAAAGACTTCATACATATGAATTTAAGGTTGAATTTCCATAAATGGAAAGAATGACCTCAGTGCACAAGTCTCACTGAAACTAAGGAGCTCATCAGGCACTCAAAGTCCTCATTTGTGCCTGACTTTAAACCAAACCTCCACCTTAGCAGACACATCATCAAAATTGCCATCAACATACACTGCAGCAAACAAGTCTTCGTCAGACTGAAAAATGTGAAATCTGCCTCTTCAACAGCCAGGATGAACATCTGACAGAACAGAATCATCAAATGCACACACACACACACACACAGAGAGGGCACCAAATACTGTTATAAAACTATGTAGGTCAAAGTGAACAGACCTTCCAATATCAAAATTAACTCATCTGGGAAAACAGTAAAAGACAGGACATGCAGCTAATGGAAGAAGACTTTCCACAAAACATTTATTACATTTCTGATCACTCAACTTCTTTCTCAGAAGAGACTTACCAAATACCTCCAAATGACAAGCTTGGGAACTAAAACTTACAGCTTTGGCAGATACTAAAAATCACAGTCCTAACAGCAACACATTATTATTTCTCTCACATCCTCTCCCCAGATAACTCCTCCATGTTCCACAGGTAATAATTATCTGTCTCTTTCCATCCCACAGAGCTAACAACTTGAATACCTCCAGCCTCACTAGCAACTTCTACTGTCCCACAGGTAAAAAAACCCTATCATTGTTTCTCAAACTGTATATTAAATGAATATAATTAAAATAAACAGATCAACTATTTTAAACATGTAGTGTTTTCAGTTTTGAAGAAATGGTTTTATACCCAGGATCTGGTTTATTTTTCCAACATTACTTGTTTATAAAACTCACAGGCATGCATACACACACCTATCCAACAATTTATAAAGAAGGCTTATAAATACTTATTTGCACATTATAATGTATGTGTGTACATGCATGTCTATGTATTTTACACATACTTATATATGTAAAAACTATTAATACATCTTCATAAAACCTTGCATTACAAAATCATTAAAATATTTTAAAAGTTTACACTATTGCACCCCACAAATACATACTGATTTAATTAGGCAAGAAGAGACAAAAATAATTTTGTAAAAGCACTGTGAAAAAGAAAGGCCTCATCTCATCCATCCCCCTTACTCTTGGGGAAGACACCATAACATTAGACTATTCTTGATATGGATTTGCCTCATATATTTTAGATCTCAAGAGAAAAAGATGCCCTACAGTTTCTTCAAGCATTTAGCTGTGTTATAAATAAAGAGTTTTCTTGTCTCAAATCCTCAATGTTATAAAGTATGCTGATTATTTTTCTATTTGTTATGATTTAGGAAACTATCACTGCTCATAATAATCTTTCATATACTAGAAGGCAAATTTTTTGCATTATTGACATATATACCCCTAAACATTTCTATTCACTACTAAAAAACCCTCTTTTGTCCTTATAATATGTGGTGCCGGTTATTGTTTCTCTCCTCTGGATGCCGTCCAATTGATCTATTTCTCTCTTTAAGCCTAATGCCCAAGACCAGGTAAACTACTTCTCTGACATCGCACTCACTGAAGGAAGCTCAGTAGCAACTCCCATGTGTTGCAGATGACATTCCTGTCTGCACGTCCCAGGGCTATTTTCCCTTTTTTATGCAAAAGAATCACATAATTAATTTCAATTTGTTGTCTTTTCTAACACCAAGATATATTTACATACTACTGCTGCCTATAAATTGATTTTCCATTTGTACATAAATGTTTTATTCCTTGTTTCTAAGTTCTTATAGTTAGCATGTCTTTATTAAACTTCATCTTACTGTTGAAAGCATTCTTCCAATTTATCAATCTCATTCTGAATCTGACAGTAAGATGTGCTTAGTACTCCTCCCATCTCCACGCTATCCAAAGAACTATAAAAGTGCTTTTTATTTCAAACAAAGGATCTTTTCACTATTCTCTAGTTGCATCTAATTATACTAGTGGATCAAATGGAATATACAGTCCTCTAATGAATTTTCTGATCACTGCTGAGTTCACGAAATATACAGCTTTTAAATACAGTACACATGTTGTAATACACATATACACTTACCAAAATTGCTTATATAGTACCAGAAAGAGAACTGCTATTAAATACTTTGAAAAACAATGATAATTTAGTATACAAAGGAAAGAAAAAAAAACAGGAACAAACAAAAAACTAAACCACAAAATGTTTTCTTCACTGCATAGTTCCTTGAACATGAAGGAATACATACTGCCTACTGGAAACTCTACGAATCTATCACCAAATCCACAATCAGATTTCAAACCAACCTCCAAAGTAGACTTTTAAAGAACTTCATATTACCTTCAGATTTTCAAATAAGTAATTAACATAGACGTGAATCAGTCAGAACAAAATTTCTGGGAAGAAATATCTATTCAGCTAGATAAGTTTTTCCTATTAAGGAAAAACAAATTTTAAAAAGAAAAAAAAAAGTATATGGTAATTTTGGACAGTCTTGAGTTTCTTTCACAACTATATAACTCCAGGCAGCAGAGGAATAGAAGAGGAGATCGGAATGGAAGGAGAAAATTCATGAGGAACAACTGTCAACTACATCATCTCTATGAAGGGGAATGTTGATCCAGGAAGGTCAGCAGGCAAAAGTGGATGTGAAACAATTGCACAAGGAAATTTAGCTGAATAAAAGGATATGGTAAAAGATTTTTGAACTGCACAGTGCAAAGATGGAGAACAAATGAGTAGATCTAATCCCAAAAGAATGCATATAAATAACCCCAAAATGTTATCTTCCCAGCAAGTGTAGTATACTGCAATAAACATTCTTCCACTTTAAATTCTATTCAACACTGCAGTAAATTATAGTATCTTTGGTTCCAGTCTCCCAAAACGCTATTCAAATACAATTTGTTTATCTTCACTGTATCTCTACAAGGTAACTATAGTTTGTACCATTTTACAAATGGATTGACGGAGACAGTGTGATTTTTTTCAGTCTCACACAATGAATGTGGCAGGATAAAACTATTTCAAATCTCAACCCTCTTCATCATCTACAATATCATTCTTCCTCTCCACTTTTCCAAGCATTTTCTTAAGATTGGCACTAACACTATCACCTACAGCAGAAAATCCTTTTTTCATGATGTGCCCTCAGCCGTGCCACCAGATATGCAAACAGAGTAACACTATCCACCTCTTTTGGCATAAAAGACCTGCTGAGAAAATTCATTTATAGGTGCACAACTGAAGCTTGGCAGTATTGAAAATAGATGCATATACATTCTGCCAGTTTTACTATGCATAAGTGAAATGGATTCCAAACATCCCAGCTCAAATTCACAGCAAAACATAAGTCAATTCAATCAACAGTAGAATTAATTGCTTAAGAACAGTTCATCGACGCTGATCTTTGGCACTCACCTTCAAACCCTTCCTCCAATAGCAAATTTGTTTACTTGTTAAATTGAAGAAGAAGAGGGTTCAAAGGTTTCTATGTTAAGCATTTTAAAATTACTATCAATGATGCATCCTGTAACCACTGAATGAAACAGTTCTAGAATTAACAGCTCAAGCATTTCACAAGTTAAGAAGCAAAAAATTTGTTCCACCATGAGGAGCCATAAAGCAGTTAATACACAGAAATATATCAACATAGAAAAACCTATCAGTATAAAAAAGCAGTAAGTAAACCAACAAACAGTTTTCTAGGAAACTCAGGTCCTACATTTGATGGATCATTGATTCTTAATACTTCTCTATAAATCAGCACTTGCTAATAAATGAGCAGCACAACCCCATCTATTCCCTTTAGAACTGGGAACTGGTAAAATAGGCTGACACATGTTTACACCTACACAAAACCACAGATTTTTCCACTGCCACCACCCACTGAGCAGGGTGCAGTGATCAGCTGTTCTGGGAAATGAGCTGATACTGCAGTGCAGTGCAGCAAACGAAAGCTGCCACTTTCATGATTTGAAGCTGTTGTTTCTGAGGGTAAGGACGTATAGAGATATGCTACACCTCTCAAACCGAGTCAGGGATTCTGGTAAGTTTTCCTAGCTCTCTTAGAAAAAGAAAGGAAAAACAAAATATGTTTGCAGATTCTGTTAAAATACCATTTCTGTCTGTCTGCAGAGAGCTGACAGAATACTTCCAGATGAATGTTTCGCAGTATTAATTTACTCTCAGAAATTCAGACTGAATGAAGTACTGCTATTGCCCAGTGCAGAACTAAACATATAACCTAGGGAGAGATTTACAAGTTTTGAAAAATTCTGAGATTTTAATATTACGGGAAATAATGTTGCTCTTTCAAGAACCCCCTAAAAAGTCAAACATTGCCCCCTACTCCCCCAAGACAGACACCCCAGTCATGACACTTCTTTACAGAAGACGAAATTGTTCTAAGAGATGGGTTAGTCTATCTCCAGACTTTTTTATGTCTGCTCATCTGCTCTACAACTATGTATGCACAATAACTTAAGGTTGAAAAATAAAATTTTAATGCACTCTAATACGTACATACCTCCAGCTGCTCCACAGGAGACTCCACTGACCCACTGTTCACCCTTAAGTTCAGAGAAATGCTATTCATTTCCTATTACTGTCCTGACTCTTTGCCATCCTGTATTAGGGCTATTAAATAGAGCTATCAAATCATTAAGCAATGTAAAAAACCAACTGTGGATCTTACACAGCGAAGGAAGCTCATGGGGTATCAAGAGGCAGGCAAGCTGTGCTGCTGCATCTGAAGATGCAGCTTTTACCCAGCGCTCTTTTCATTTTCACACATCTGGAAACAGCATGAGAACTTCTGCTAGTTAGCTCTGTTGCAGACTCCAAACACACACACACACATCAAATCCTCATTCAGTAACAAGAGCCTGCACCTCACCCATTCCCAAATAGTCATTCCCTTCATTGCTTCCGAAGTGCTGAGTTGCTCTCCACCCTCTTTCATTCCATACCTCTATCACTGTCCTCAGTTATTCCCTTTCCCCTGCCTAAATCCATGTCCTGTCAGCCACCCACGCATCGCTGCTCTCACTTGCCAAGCACCTTTCAGAAGGATTTCAGTATTCCTTGCAGTTCCCAATTTCGATATCATGTTTCTATGCTGCAGGTTGGGCTTATGGGCAGCTCTTACATCCAGGTTCTGCAGGAAATAATTTGCTGCCATAAATTAAAACTACTCAGCTAATTCCAGGGTAAAGAGCTCGCATTTGGAGAGAATGGTGAGACAGACCATGACAAAAATTGGAAAAAAAAATCTGAAAAGTCTTAGAAATACAAACCTGGCTCTTTGAACTAGTGGGACAGATGTTTTGCTTGAAGATGTAGTACCATCTTCATCACTGTTGCTTTGTCCAAAACCACATCAAAAAATAAATTGTAGCCCACTAACAACTTCTGGCATTCCTAGTAAAGGCCCACAAGCTGTGCCCTGAGCTGGGAGCAGCCAGAAGGCAGCAGCCCAATGCAAGGAAATGTACAGAAATGAACCCAAGCAGGTCCTAGAACTGAGGAGGAGAGGACTGCCACCAGGAACATCACACCCCACCCAGTGAAGACCTCAGGATGGTGACTGTGCAAATGTTCCCACTGCAGGCTGAGGGCTGGGAGAAACCATTAACCTAAAGACTCAAAAGCACAGCACAGAGAAAAGACATGATGGTGGAGGTTTTTTAAAACTATTTCTATAACCATTTTAGGGGTGTGATTAATGAGATAAGAAGTGTTTGCATTTTTATAACTGGACTAATAATCATTTATTGTATTTTTATTGGATACAAACACACTTGTGAAGATATTAATCAGACTAAGTTCTTGTATCTCTGTACATGGTATGTTTTCTTTTGACTGCAACAGTGTTGTATTTTGAACAAACTCCATTATGCAGGAAGCAAGACTGGTTTTCATCTCATTGACTTAGCCAGGTAATGTGAAGTAGTAGTTAAGATAAGAAACACTATATGATGGTATCTTTTCATCATGTTTCCAGAAGATATATTTTTAAAAAAGAGGGAAAATGGAAAAAAAAACAGCACATATTTTCCTAAACTATGAGTCACAGTAGTTGTAAGATGGTAATACAGAAAAAAAAAAGTAAAATCTTAAAATGTAAGTAACAGGGGTTTCAAAAAAGGAATGTAAGTAATTAAAACTTAGAAAATACTAGTGTTTACAAGGCTGCAGAAATTAATAGAGATTCAACTTTTGGGTGTTTTTGTCTTGACAGCTGCTTGGAAGGAGGAACACATTTGGGTAAATTAGTCTGGCTGAAGAAAAAAAAAACACAGGAAATAAAAAATCCTAGCTCAGGCTAAGAAAAGACATGAAGATAACTAAATTAGTGTTGTCTTTAATATATCCAGGTCTGAGTTCAAGCTCCATATAACTAAGGTGTCTTAAAGATGTCTGATTTCTAGAGCTGTAACGATGCAGCAATTTATTCCTTGGTCTAATGATTCCAGTAGGAAGCGCCCTGATGACTTCATGAGACAAAATGATTTGTCTTTATCCTTTATTGCAGGACAGTATGAGTGCATGTTGGTCTTCACCTCCATAAGCTCATTAGAAGACTAAAATAAGAAAAGTTCTAGCTCCTTCCTAGGTCTGAAAGTCATCAATTTTAACATTGGATTTCATGCAACACTGAAGGTCTGATAGCACAAATATCAACTGATTGATACTCCATTGCTTCATATTTTTTGTAGTCTCTGTCACATACACCAGGAATGAAATTACTTTAAATCATGGTAGTATTACAAACCTTTTCACACAGCTATAAATGTCTATAAGTGGTGGTAAGCAACGGATGACTGGGCCCATAGTGATTACCAAGTCCAAATGAGAACACTTACTTGTTTTAAACGAACAGGAAGAGTAGATCTAGACTTTGTCAGCACATAAGCCTCTCCTATACACTATAAAGCACGTGAGCCAGCTTACAAGTGATAGGCAAAGAGCTACTGAGTCTGTTGACTCTGAGTTGCAGGACTTCAGAATACTGCAGAGATAAGCAGTATTCGGAACAGGTTGTCCAGAGAGGTTGTGGATGCCCCATCCCTGGAAGTGTTTAAGACTAGGCTGGATGGGGCTTTGAGCAACCTGCTCTAGTGGGAGGTGGGGGGTTGGAACTCGATGATCTTTAAGGTCCCTTCCAACTCTAACCATTCTATGATATGAGACATCTGATGGATTTAAATTTATCCTTCAGTGAGATGAAGGTGGTAGCAAGACTAAGACTAAAGACAACCCTTACTAGAAAAATTATGGGAAACTAAGACAATACCTGGGCTTTTGTATAGCTATACCACAGACTGCTGCACTGAAAACAAGGTATCTCCCACTCCCCTACCAAACAAACTTCAGGGAAGGAAGAAGAAATTTCACCTTCTACAGTGCAAATCATACGCATGTCTACTTAACTCTTTTTTTTTTTTTTCTTTTCTTTTCTCTTTTCTTTTTTTTCTTACTTAAGGTTCTGAATATATTCTTTCATTTGGAGCGCTCTGTCACCGACATTCATTCAGAATACACAGAAAAGTATTTACGGAGCCGGATGGGATGAATTGTTCCTTCAGGTAAATCAGAAATAAAGGGATTTCATAAGACCTTTTTATGGACAGACAAAAACTGTCAGAGTTTTTCACACATGGGATTCTGGCTTGAACCCTTCTTTGATATTAAAATGAAAGTTAACCAACAGAAATTACTTTCCCATGGTGAGCGGGGTTTTCCTGGCAGTGATAGACTATTATTGAAGGCAGCAGTTACTGCCAGGGACAGCAGCTGTACTGTGCCAGTGCTGTGCTCAATTTTATCATTTTTACTTCATTGTGTTGCTTGTTTTCACACTTCTAAAGGTGTCTTTCTATGCCAGCTACTTTCATAATAAAAGCCTGACTGTGATCAAAATGTTGAGGCAATTTCTTCATGAATTGCTCACAGTGGGCATAGCTTGACATTTGATGCATTTTAGAGGTTGCATCAGAACCAAGAGAATACATTTTGGGACTTAGCTTCCTATTTCATTTCCTCTACGTGACAGGAGGGGACAAGTGCAGGAAATATAGGCAAAAAATGTGGGCAAACCTCCTTCCAAACAAATGCTGAATTTAAACAGAAAGACAAACACCCTTATCACAAACAAAGTCACAAGCTACAAAATTCAAAATTTTACAGCTCAAAATCCTCTATTTACCTTTATTGCTTAACATATTTGATCTTATGGGCTTCAGAGAGTGAAAGAAAGCAAGAATAATTTTACAAATTGTAGCTGTTGACCCCACAGAATTCAACACATTTTCTGCCATAGAAGGAGGTATATCCTCATGTGAATTAAAAACATGACAAAAAGATAGCAGACTGAGGCTCACAATGATATACAGAAGAGAAAACACCACTCAGCAGGTCATTATATGAATAGCATAGTCCAGAAATACCTGGGGCATACTTTTCTAAAAAAGCAAATACGTATTTTCAGTCCACAATCACAAGCAACATAAAAGACAGACACTGGAACGTGTGCCAAGTACTACGCAAAACCCTGCAGTTCTGCAACGTATCACATTAAAAACAACATATGCTTTATACAGTAACAAGAAACTGACTTTACCTTACATTTCTAACATTTTTATTACACTTCTGTCCAATAATCCATCTGTGATCCTCCTAATGCTCTACTTACTAGAGTATTATATCACATAATGCTTTACAAATTTGCCTTTTAAAATTAATTTGTAACTCAGGAAGAGTTCTCAAACTCTCAATTAGAAAAAATAAGTTCTATGAAACAAAAATAAGGGTGAGAAGCTGTCAAATTGTCTGGATAGAATTTACTGAATTTTAAAAAATCAGAAAAAAAGGCTGTATAAAAATTAAATTAAACATTTATTTTAACTAATTGTTTCATATGTATGTATTATATGTGTATGCATATATATATACACATATACCTGCACACACTTAAACTGGCAAGAGATTAGTTAAAAAACTGAGTCCAACTATACTGTAAAAACAGAATCCACATAACAACTTCTGATTAAAAGACTATCTGTAAATTTACCCCTGCACTTTCATCCTTATGTTACCCAGTTGTGTTTCCATGGTTACTCAATTTTAGAAATCACAGTCTTACTGAAACATGAATAATAAACACACTTCTTTATCAATACAATTTATGCAAAGATCAACTGGCCTAGCTTTCTGATAAGTAATTTTCCATTCTTTTGTTTTTTAATTATTATTTAAATACTACATTAGGCATATATATAAACAAAGCAAACAAGTGGAATAAATGTTAAAGAAATATTACAGCTAAAATTGAACTTGAACTTTAATTCTAATTCCAAGTTTGAGTAATAACTTTCTCAATTGCTTTTTAATGCATGTGTATATTTATTAAAGTAAAGATGTTTTTCTTTGTTTCTAGCACTGATATTAGAAAGGGAAAGGAGAGGGAGAGAGAAATGTTTTATGTTTGAAAGAAGCCTGGCTTTACAGTTTACAGAAAGTAATCTGCCCAACTGTTGTTGATTGAAACTTTATTCTAGAGGCAAATTATTATTTTCATTACGTTGCTAAATGGTTAACAATAAAAATAGATTGATTTGATTTCTTGGCTGACATCTATATGTTGTAGGATGCACACAGATACCAAGGTACCTGTAAATCTGGGTTGTCATGATACAGATGCATGGAGAAAATAATTTTTTTTTGAGCCATCATTTTCAAAGCATTACTCATTAAAGAAATTCCTTCCATGCTGAAGGTTAGTAAGGATAAAGAAAGAGGGAGAGACTTTAGAATCACTGCGTTAAGTAGCTAAAAGTCTGGAGTTAATTGGTTCCCCCTCTTCTTTCCCAACAGTATCACCTATATGAGTGCATTTATTTATACGTTCTTCTGCAGGGATAAAAAATACCTTTTAAGTGCAGACTTTCAATGTAAGCCACTATCTACATTTTTCTTTTAAAGTGACAGGCTCATTTACAACTCCAGTGATTTCAATTAATGCATTATTGCCTCACCTTGATTACAAAAACAGATAAATAAGAAGAAAATTATTAATAAATGACTAGAAAAAAATAAATGAAGAAAAATAGATTATTTTTTTTTCAGTATTATATCAGCAACTGAAATACTGGAAAAATAAGCCAAATGGCATACCACTGTTAAAAAACATATATATATATATATATATATAGATAGATAGATATAGTTTACTATAATTTACACTGTCTCTCAAAGCTACTCCATTACCACATATTTCATATCTACCCCAGCAACATTTAAGTTCCAAAATAACATAACCTCAGGTCAGCTGTAATTATAAAACAGTGGCAGTTAAATCATGGAATCATGGAATTATAGAATGGCTTAGGATGGAAGACACCTATGAAGATCATCTAATCCAACCCCATTGCCACGGGCAAGAACATGTTCCACAGGACCAGATTTTTCAAAGCCCCATCCAACCTGGCCTTGAGCACTTCAAAGGTAAGGCATACACAACTTCTCTGGGCAACATGTTCCAGTGTCCCACCACCCTCTTCACAAACAATTTCTTCCTATGTCCAATCTAAATCTACCCTCTTTCAGTTTAAAACTGTTGCCCCTTGTCTTGTCACTATGGCCCTGGTAAAAAGAGTCTCTCCACTTTTCATATATGCCTCTTTTAAGTACTGAAAAGCCACAATAAGGTCTCCTCAGACTGGCAATTCAGCCAGTTCTTTATCCATCTAACAAACCCAACCATTAAACCCAAATCTCTCCATTTTAGAAGCAACAACACTGTGGGGGGACCACAGCAAATGTCTTACAGAAGTCCAAGGAGATGACATACAGAACTCTTCCCTTGTCCACCGATGCAGTCACCACAATGCAGAAGACCATCAGACTCTTTAGGTACGATTTGCCCTTGGTGAAGCCATGTTGGCTGTCTCTAATTACCTCCCCTGTCTTCCATACTGTCCAACGTGTCTTCCAGGAGGATCTGTTCCACAATCTTACTGGGCACGGAGAGTGAAGCTGACTGGCAAGTAGTTCCCAGAGTCCTTCTTTTACTCTTTTAAAAAATGGAGGTGATGATTCCCTTTTTACAGTTTCTGGAGACTTCGCCTGACTGCTACAGCTTTTGAAATGTGACTAAGAATGCCTTGAGCACTACATCATCCAGTTCCCTCAGGACTCTGGGATACACCTTGCTGGGTCCTATGGACTTCTGTATGTTCAAATTTGTCTCAAAACCAACAGTTGTTCAAAGTGGTCTTCAAACTGATCTTCTACAATAGCAGGGATTTTATTCCCCCAGTTCCTGCCCTGAGGTTCAAGAGATGTGGAAAAAGAGATAGCTAGTAATAATTGACACACACACACACAAAAAATACTAATGCTCCTCAATTCCATCTACTGCCTACAAAATAACAGTACATATTAGTCATTCTGTTAAGAAAATCAGAATTGATATCTTTTCAGCTACATGAGACTTAGCAAATTCTTAATAAATTTACCAAGAATGTACACAAAGTCTCAGCCCCAAGTATCCCAAATAGCTCAATAAATAAAGGTCCAGTCTGCTAACTCCATTTTAGATAAACTTTTATTACCTCCCTATCACCAGATTCAATTTGCAGTGCTTATCCTCATTCCAGTCCCCAAAACTTCTAACATATTTGCATAAAAATTTAATGTACTCATACAGGCTCGAACTACCACTGAATGAAATGTGTTAAGATTTTATCAACCTGAATCTGCTTAAAGGGTCAAGCTTATGTCCTTCTACATAAGACAAAAATCAATTCTTACGGAAAGTAAAAATAGCTGACTGGATCAAAAGTCAATTGATACTTCAAGGACTGAGAAGATTTGTTTGTTAGATTGGTTTGGGTTTTTTTCTTTTTTCTGGTATTTTTCCCCTCTCCTGTCAACGCTTGGTTTACATTTCAATAAAAAAGCAACTTAGCTTTTTATTTCAGTTTTTCTCTTCAGAGATGTCAGGGATGTAAACTGTTTACGAATCAGGATGCTCAGTCTTCAGCAGAGTGTTACTTCAGTGTGACAAGCAAAACAGACTCAGCAGCTTCCAAGGCAGTGCTATACTTTAGAGGGCCATATCTCTAAGGCCTTTTAGGATAACTTATTTCAGCACTACTTGCTGGGAAATTTTGGAATGTAATTAAGACTCTACTGTATTCCATGTAGATTCATACGTAGCATGAGGCCCCCATCACTGTGGTGGTTGAACCACAGAGCTACTGTCACCTCCAGTGGCACCAGAACTAACATCCATCACGTGCTATGCACTGTCCCACCTCTCCCCTAGATGAATGCCTACAAACATCCATCAGGAACAAAGGAAAGAAGAGAAGGAAAGATAACAACTCAATTACCACAGCTATTGGGCAAAACCAGTTCTGGTCCACTGAAGAGGATGACCCTGCCCAGGCGCTGGCAGTGGGGGCTATGGGGTGGCCTCTGTGAGGAGAGGCCAGTGCTGCCCCATGTCAGACACAGTTGGTTCCAGTTGGTTCCAGCTGGCTCCAACTGACCAGCCCTGGGGCATGGCTGAGTCCCTCCACGAAGATAGCGGCACCTCTTGGAAAACGTATTTAAGGGCAAAAACAGTTGAGAGCAGTGAAGAAGGGTGTGAACCAGGCCTGTAGACACCAAAGTCTGAGAAGAAGGAGAGGGAGGAAGTGCTCCAGGCAGAGATTCCCCTGTAACCTATGGAAAGGACCGCAATGAAGCAGTTGCCCCTCTGCAGCCCAGGGAGAGAAGCACAGTAGAGCAGATGTTGACACTGCATCCCATGGAGGACGCCCATGCCCGAGCAGATGGATATTTCCTGAAGGAACTGTGGCCCACAGAGAGCACACGTTGGAACAAGTTTATCCTGAAGGCCTGCAGACTGCGGGAAGGACCTATGCTGGAGCCAGGGAGAAGCATGAGGCAAGAACTTGAATTTCAACTTTCAACTTCTGATTAAAAAAAGTTATGTTCTTTTAAAAACACTATGGTGCATGTGACTTCAAAACTTTCAGGAAAAATACATTAGACAATGAAAAAACAATAAATAAAGAAAAACGGATGAGATCTCTAGGTGACTTATTGGATCAGTTGCTCTGTATTGGTTTTTCAGAAGGAGGGAAAGCAGTAAGGAATCAGAAGCTTTTGTAGAACAAACGTAGTGGAGGGAGCTCATAGCACAGGAAAGGAAGAAACTAAGAGCCATCAGGAAGTTCAACATACTGGGAAAGGAAAAAGAATTTTACTTCCACGCTTACAATTGACTAGACAAGGGAAAGTACACTAAAACTAGTTAATGGAAGACGTAATAAGGTCAGCTACAATTCCAACAAGGTACAAAAAGGAGTACATTCCAAGAAACCAGTAGCTTACCACAAACTTCAAGTGGTCTCTCTAGGAAAGTCACATCAAGTAATTCATGATAACCAAGAAAAAAAAAAAAAAAAAGAGAAATAATTCAGTTCCATGTAATAAGTAGTCTTAATGGGAAGGATAAGGATACACTCAATAGGCTGGGCCTCAGGGCTTTTGGTCTTGATATCTTAAAAGGTCTGAGGGCCAAGATGTGCTGATGACAGCTTCATTTTTCTATAAAGTCTTTCTTTGGTTTACTTTGCTTAAAATAATTTCTATTTTAAATCACTTCAAGGGAGCTAACGACACATTTTATTCATCAGAAGAAGGGGTTTGTGAGAGGAGATATTTTTACAGCATAGTTATTGAAAGATTAAGCCAGGATAAATAAACCAAACAACCAACTCTACAAATTCAGAAGAACAATACTTTGATTTCTTCACAGACTCATATTTAAATGTCAGTGACACTATGATTTTCCAGGTCCCATTATAAGTCTATCCTTCAAAATGCTTTACAAGCATCACTATTCTGCATCTGGACCTCCATTCTGGTCTTCTTCCCATATGTCTAGGATACCTGCAAGTACCAGTTTGGATGTTTTGTGTTTTCCATTATGTCCAGAGAATGAGTCTATCAATGACAACCCCTGACTGTAAAAGAGTGGGCAGCCAAAATAGCAGTCTTTTAGGGAAAGCAGTTTTATTTTGTTTGGTTGGGTTTTTTTTTAAAGTAAAAATGAGGAAAAAAGAGCATACAGTATGGAAGAAGTTCCAAAACCATGCATTTTAAAAATATCTCAGTATAGTGCAATAATAAGCAGAAAAGTAGATATGCTAAATATGAGAAAACATTGGCTTTAACATTGTTGATTTCAGAATAGAAGTGTTCTAAAGGTCATTTGAGCCCAAGTATTAATACAGCCTCAGCTACAAAAAACAAAACAGTATCACAGCAAGGACATTTGGTACAACTGGAGTCTACAGTGCTTATCCTCTCTGGTCTATAACTCGGCTGGAGGCTAGCAGAAATAAACGATGCTTTAAAGAAAAATAGTAAATTGAAAATCACTCATTTTTAAAAGATGAATTTCTCTCCATGTTATTGCTCTTCTGAATTATTGAAACCATCATAACAGTCACTTTAGTTGCATTACTGATCACTATAGTTTTTTGCATTATACATTCATCTTGAATAGTAAGACCTATCTAGCCGTTTTCTGTTTGTTTCTATCAGTTTTTATTTTGTCCATCAGATGCTAGCCAATTTTTACAGGTAAAATTTTAACACAGAGATATTCTTTAATTATAATGTACATTTTCTAACCTTTTGGTACACAGAATCTTCTTCCTGACATCTGACTCAAGGTGACCATGTCCCTTCGTTAACCGTCATAATTCCAAACAGCTCTAGGTCTGCTTTACAGGAAAACAGACCTAGGTGCGTTTGTAGGTGAAGAGTTTCTGTATTCTCACTGGTATTTACTGTACTTGTTAATAAGATAAATGAGAAGTTTCTCATCATGTGTCGACTGGTGGAAGTCAGTTCATAAAACCAACGTGTAAGAGAGCCAAGAATAGCCCCGTTTTCAGTAATAATTGAAGTTATTGATATTTTTCCCTGAGATCATTTTATCCAAAGATGACACCTTTTCTTGCAGAAAAATCCCAGTATTTCATGATACATGACATAATCCATCTGAAAGCAAAGCATGTTTATAACAGTCTATTTTATAACATCTAAGCTTGTGCTTTGCTTATTATAATATGCATGTTTGCAACACAAAGTGTTACCAGAAGGTAACCCTAACTCAAGGAAACAAGATTACTGACACAAAATGGTTCTGAAACATATGAATTTGGATTTTTTTTTACCCCAAATGAGCAACATTAGTATTTAAAAATAAATATAAAACCATATTATTTTCACTAGCTTCAACATCTGCTTGGGCCCCAAGAAAAATACTCAACTATGTTAAATAGCTTTCTAATAGTAGCAGGTTTTCTCATTAACAGTCAATTCCTTCTCACTGACTTTGAGACAGAGCAAAGTTCTGAGCAAAATGTCCTAATTATTAGAATTATGCAAAGATAACTTCCATTTATGAAAATTAAATCATTTAGCAACTTGTATATAGTTAATGAAGCGTAATAAATATTGAACTAATGATATTGTAAGACCACAGAAGATAATATGCCAAAGCAATTCACAGCCATCATTTGCTACAAAGACAACTCTAAATTTTCACAGGCATAGTCAACTCCCCAACCAGATACAAGGCATTTATTCTTATTATTATTATCATTGCTAGTGGGGGTGATTTTTTTCACAAAATTTTAATCTTATTACACAGCAATGTTTTACACACCCTAGGAGTACCTAGCAGCATGAAAGAAAAACTAGAAGTTTAATAAAATTTATGATAAAAACTTATGATAAAATGACATCAAAACATCTGTTTACAGAAGATGAGGAACAAAATGAGTGTTTTGCAGAAAATGGATATTAGACAGCCCTTAATTTTATTTTCAGTCTTATGGAGAAGCTAAGCCATTTCCAACTGAAATTAATAACGTGTTTTATCAGTGTTGGGCATTATTTTATACACAGCAGGAACCACCACCTGTCTACCTACAAATTAAGTACTTCAAGGGGAACTCAAACACTAAAAGCTTTTCTTCCTCTTCCTCAAAGCCAGTGAGACTTGATGTTTTGCCTGTCAGCTGGGAGATGCAGTGATGTTCTGCCCTTCGTTTTTGTCAAAGGACACAGAAATGCTGCACCAGGTAGGAAACCAAACACCCCAACCTTGGCTGCAAGACACTGCATTCCTTCCAATGCAGAAACTAAATCTTCGTTCCAAGCGAGCAAACAGAGGCCATGTCCTCCAAGAATCTACACCCTTTCTGCTGGCAAAAGGACACTGTGCAGCTCTGGCAGCATCACGGCAATCCTTGTTTCCTCCAATAGGACCAGCTGCAGCCCAGAACCAGAAGCTGAGGACACGCAGCTGTCAGCCTGCAAGTGACGGATCTGTGGTGGCCCAAAGGCAAGAGCCAGAGCCCTTATGGCTCAGAGGAAACAGCCTCCAGCAGTGCTCAGAGTAATCAAATGAGGCAGTTCCTTGTCAGTGAAACTTTAGCGTTCATGGGGCCAAATTCATGAAAGCCTGACAATTTTAATAAAGTTGGCACATGCTTAAAGTCCTGATCTGGGAAATGTCACTTCTGACTCAAGTTATGAGACCAATTATGTAGCTCACATTAGTATACTAATAATCCCCATATAGTCATACAATAAAAGAAAGAATCAAGTAATTTTCCCTTTCATCATAGGTCATTACACATCAAGCAAAATTAATATTTCAGAAGTATTCTTATGTAGAAAGGTTTTCAGACTGCATAAAACAGAGAAAACAAACTGCAAAAAGCTTTGTAGTAAGAATACTACTAAAGAAAGACTTGAGAATATGACTTTTATATATATGTATATAAATATATGTACATAAATATATGTATAGATATAATATTTTATACATGATTGCATATATATTTAATAAATTATACATATCTTATATATATTTTAAATATATATGTGATTTTTCAATGAAAGTGTATCTATTCTAGAAAGAGCATCCCCCTTCCAGATTTGTGACATCTTAATAGAAGCTTCTGTTGCACACATTTAAAAAAAAAAAAAAGAAAAAGAGTTAATGAATTTTCCTTGCCTTCCCAAATATTATGTTTTTATAGCATTGTAATGGAAGACATCCTGCCAGGAATTATTACACAAGATTTTCCTTTGAACCACCCTATGGCAGAACAAGCATCACTCCTTTGGTAATCACTTCCACCAGTCTAGAAAGGAGGCCTACTACAGCATTCAGATATAAAAATAACAAAATCCACACTGAATTAGTTATTGTCAGATCCTGAAAGGCACATAACTACATGCACAACTCTATATATATTCAAAATTCCTACAGCCTATACTACATCCATGCCCTCCTAACACACAGGATCAGTCAGGACTGTATCTCTAAATACTTAAGAGACAACTTTGCCTTAGATTGTACTTACTGGTTTTCAAACCAGGCAGAAAAGCAGAAAATTCAAAATGTTTCTTGATGTTCTCTGCTATCTCTAGAACTTCCCTGATAAATCCAATGGGACTTTGGCTTGACAAATGTATTCTACTATTCCCTATGAGTACCAAAATCGTGCTTTAAATATATTCCACCAATGTCTGTGACTCAAAAATCCACTGCCACATCCAAAGGACAAGTTTTATAGTCAGAACCCAAAGAATCTGCTGAATCAAGGAAGACTGTGAGCAGAACATTTGAGCTTTTATTTGTTTGTTTCCTTCTCTTTTCTTGGGGATAGGGGGATTAAAATGGCTGAAACTGTTAAAAAAAGTAACTCCTGGACAAATGGTTTCCTCAATAGTACGTCTTCCTTCAGGCATGGTAGTCTTTGGCTCCCAGGAGCAGATTGTGAAATCTGTGAATCTACACAGACTGCCAGACTTTCTGCAGCATCGAAAATCTGCTGGATGCAGCAGATCCGTGATGGGATGCAGCCAGGGAGTGTTTTCTGTCCCAAGCTCAGAGAATGCAAGACCTACGCAAGAAAATGCTTTTACTTGTCACATTCCGGAACAACATCCAGTCATAACACAACTAAAGAGACAGCCAGAGTATGCTGGGCTCTAGCTATTACCCTGGCATCTCCTTTGCAGGAGTAGTAGCGTAGAAGGAGGACTAGCATTGACCTACTGTACCTCTACAGCCACTAAAGAAGTTAAAACAGGGGACTATCCTGTGCGTATCATCTCCCTGCCATGGGAGACGCTTAAATGGAGACTTTCATTCCCACTGCTAATCTTGGGATGAACTCACTGGAACAGCTAACCCAAATGTCTCATATGATACGCTCCAGTTTTCTTAAGCAGTGCAAATACGAGCACTTCAGAATGGAAAATGAGAGCTGTCTCATGCAGATTTGCAGTGGCAACCTCCTGAGCTAAAAAATATGAATGCCACTTTTCTGGCACCAGACATATAAAGTCAGGCTGACTCTGCCAGAAAGGAAGAAAGGAACTCAAGTAGCTAAAAAAAATGTCTGGTTTCAAAATCATATGAGCCTGAAAATGACTTGTTTAGTTCCTGCAGTCACTGGACTATGTCCAAAAGAAAATAGATAGCTGTTTACAGTAATGCAACAACTCTTGAAAGCCTTTCTATGACTGTCTTCTTTCCTCTTGTTCAAAACTCTCGTTATGTTCTGCCCCCTTCCATGAGGATACTTACTCTTTTAGTAACGCTGCCAACGGTTACAAGATGTTCCATTCTTGGCTCTACAGCAAATATATTCACTTATTAATCAAAGGGAACAGTCTACTTAGTACTCCACTTTTCAGATCTACTGATTCTTGAACCAAAAAGATAAGGAGAGGAAAAAAGTTCCTAGGAAGCTGTCAGAAGCCAGAAAGTAAGGGGCCACAAAAACGTTCAATAGGTTGCACTAACATTCTGAAAGTTTCCTGTTTGATGCATGTGGATATGGTTTCCTCAGACTGAATTCAGTTTGATCTCTAAAAAAAAAAATGAGTCAGAGAATATTACTCCTTCTGATGCAAAAATGTCAGGAGGAGTAGGAGGGGGAGGAGGAGTAAAACTGACTCATCTTGAGAGTCAGATTCAACAAACTCTAGATATATTTTCCATCAAGAGGACTCTAATCAAAAATGTGAACAATAGATTGTACCACCTGGAAAGAACAAGAAATCTGAACTAGGCTGGATGCAAGGTCTCTAAAATCACCAGTCTATTGTACTGAGAGGTCATTTAGATGTGATTAGAGATGATACTGTTAATGATACTGTTAATACAGCTTTCCATCGCCTATACTTAGATGACATGGTAGGATTACAGTACAGTTTCAATACAAGAAAAGCAAAAAGGGAAGCTACAGAAAATGATGATTTATATTCCTAAAAAAGGAGAGAAAGAATTGGTGGATAGAATGCAGAAAGTTTATTTGTCAGGAAAAAATAACAATTAAAAAGTAAAAAAAGGAAAAAGAAATACTCTGTTCTGCCCACCTGCCACTTAGACTGAGTCAAAATATCAGTCAACAACAATACCCCCAAAAAGTTGGATGCCTGTTGACCATATTATAGTCCAGCAGGACTCTGTTTCCTGCCACAGTGATACAGAGAGAATCAGAAGTATATGCAAAGTAATTAAAAAACTCTGAAAGTCTTGGAGATTCCTAATGATCAAACATTTGCACAAGATCGGGGCACAGTCTGTTTGCAAACTATATGATGCCCTGTAGCTTCATATTCAGTCAGAGCAGAAAAGCATAACAGAAACACAAAAGAGCTTTCAAAACCCACTGGGTGCTCTGACCAAGAACATTTTCCAAGAACACTTTGCTTTTCTGGACCCAGGAAACATTTGCATGTAAACCGAATGTAAAAGCAGCTAGAGCAGGAAGAGGAGTTATTCCCTACATGTCTCTGGCACCAAATCCTTTATGCCTGTCATTATGAAGAAATAAAGCAGAGATAGTACATATATAAAAAAGAAACAGAACAGGAAAAAAAGGATTTAATGAATAACAAAAAGAAGCTTCTAATAACAGAAGAAAAAATGTTTGTCTTTGAATGTTTGAGACACTTCTATATTGTATCTCACAAACAGGTATCTTTTCCTTTTAAACTTCACACTAAGTTTGCCTGATAAAACTAGGTATGCTTGTCACCAAATTCAAATAAAGTAGTTTAATTACTTCTGCTGGCACTAATTTATAGCCTGTAGATTCTTGCTAATTAAGAACCCTAATCACTGGTTCAATCTTCTCCATCATACCTCTATTACCTGGTGTGATTCCTACCTGCTGATTCCCTTCAGGCATTAAAGTCATATATCAAAAAGACATTTCCTCAGATAAAAGTAAACTTTTTAACTATGTAAGAGTTAAAAGGAGTGGATTTATATGCCAAAATTTTATCCTTGCAAGTTTTAAACAAAGCATTGCAATTCCTATATTCTATAGAAAGTCAATGCTCTGAAAAAGTCTGCAATTCAACTTGAGAAGATTTTCAACTTCTAAAACGAGATGACTTAAAACATATTTTCCTTGATTTGCTAGTTCTCTATTGAAACCAAAAAGTCAAGAATAACAAAACTCATTAATATCAGGAACAGCTATACCAAAAATCAAGAATACCAACTTGTCAATGAAGCCAAGGGAAAGTTCAGCAATGAAAAAAACAAGCAAATTTCAAATCCGAAGATTTTTATTTTTCTCTATTTTTTCCAGACTTGCGTAGTCCTGTTCACAGGGTTTTTTAAAATATTGCCAAGATAAGACTTTGATGGTTTCTGCAGCAGTTCCCCAAAATTTTGCCTATAGTGAAACTTAAATGCACATTAATTTAAGCTTTGTATGTATGCTACTCCTGGAATAGCATGTACTGCAATTCATCCTTTGTAGCTACATTTCCAATTTTTCACAGAAAAACCCTAGCAATAATAAAAAGACAATGTAATCAATATAGATTTTACAATAAAAATGAAGGATGACCTAAAAGAGACCAACATCATCTTCTTTTGCTGAAATTCTTACAAAGTTATTCTGCCTTTTTTTTTTTTTTGATCAATGAATCATTTTTAACTCTTCTATGCCTTTTTTGACAAGGTGATGCTTTAAATTCAATGTAATATATAGTCCTTCTTATCAACAAGGATTTTTAAACAAATGGAGGGGTGGTTTAAAACAACTGGAATATATTTAATGCACATAGTGTGAATTGCTACTCTTATCAAGTGAAAACATAGAAACTTCACCTGAACAAAGAATCCTGGAACAGGGCAAAATTAACACTAAGTCCTTCTTACTTTTTCCAGTCTTGATTTAATAAAAATATAAAATTTTAAGTCTAGCTATTTTAGAAAAGCATAACGATTAAAATGCAAAATTAAAAATCTTCAAATGTTAATAAGCACAGTAAATCTAAATTTGATAAATGTAAGTAAGGCTGGCTTTGTTTAACTAGAACCAAAAGTTCTTCTCCTGATGATAGTCTTGTTTTGTTACAATTTCTTCTAAGATAATATTTTTAAGGATCAAATATAGAAACCTAGATCTTCATACGTGCTGTTACAGGACTTCCACAACAATCATTCAAAACAAGCTGAAATAAGAGTGAGCCACATTTAAATAAATATTATTACACTTGGTAGAACTTTACTTTTCTCATTTACAAAATTTACATAATTCTACACTACTACATGTGGGTGGAGTAGGAGTTCAAAACAAATGAGTCAATATTTTTCTTCAGGAAAAATACCATTAGCAGAGCATTCATGAGCAATCATATAATCACAGGCAACTGTCCCAGACCCATAATATATGACGACAAACACGCTTTAAAGAAATCGCTCAGATGGAGAGAAAGCTCTCAGTATGGAAAAGCCAAGATGTTATTCCAAAAACAATGAATTAAAGTAAAGCTTGAAAACTTTCCTGCAACCAATTATAACACAGTCCCCTCAGCTGTAAAATGAGATTATTAGCATTACTATTCTGCCAATCTTGAAATCTTTTGCCTAGTCATACTTGAAGCTGTTCAGTGCAAGGATTTTCCCTTGCCCTTTTAACTAAAATGTGCCTCAATGGGTTCTCTTATATTCTGCTGAAGAACAGGAGAGGCATGCTAACAATGTAAGTTCACTTTTTCCATGATAAATTTGGAGAACACCTTTCTATCAAAATTATTTGGAACATTTTGCAGTAAATTGTCCCCCGTCTGACAGAAAGCGTGCATAACTGCAGCCAGAACAATCACTGAACCAAGTTCAATACAGATTCAGAAGTGACTGTATTTGTTCCAGTAGAGATACTTTCTTACCACCTTTTAAACAAAGTCTTCATGTCATGGTGTCGCAAAGAGGAAATGCTCTAAACCGGTAAAATAGTCTAGTTAGGAGCAGTCAAGTAACAGCTTATTCCTACAAGAGAAATAGTGGACCTTTCTCAAATCTTACTTCTCTTTGTCATCCTTCCCTTTACAGACTCCCTTTATACCTCTGCAGCCCTGTAGCCCATTAAACACCATATTGCTGCCAAGTCACATTGTCTTTGCAACTACCTCTGCATGGCCTTGGGACTGATACCCCTTAGACTTGCTTTGTCTGAATGCGTCCTGGAGCTTTGCCTCAACATCTTTGGTGAAAACAGAAATTTTCTAAGCCTCAGGTTACTGCTGTTTAATTTGTATTCAAATAATTGTGTGGTAGTACAATCATAATTTTTACAGACAGGGGTAACAAAGAGTTATTTTCCAAAGAAGGAAGTATTTATCACCATAGAGCAATGGTATAGCACAGAGAAATACAGCCATGGTATGGTAACAGATGCCTCAATAGCGGAGACACAGGATGCAGCGTAGAGAGGGAAAAAGTATGAGACAATAAGAAAGTGAATCATTGAATACTCCAGGGCTGTAAAAAAACCACAAATGATCATTTAATGGAATACAGAACTGGTCTGCAGATGCTGTTGTAACAAGGAGCATAAAGAACAGTACCCAATGTGTTAGACATTTTGTATGCAATAGATTGGATTACAATTGATTTAGATTGAAGAGTTTAAAAAAAAAAGTGCAATGTATGATAGGGAATGTACAATAGTAGTCCCAAGCAGACACTAGAGTGAGGAGGAAGAAACCATCAACATTAACATCTCCAGGCAGAGGACAAAGGAACCCCCACCACAGAGACCACGGAGTATGATATACTCTCCCAGCAAAGCACTCATGATTATGGTGGCTCACCACAACTGAAGCCAACAGCCTTAGAATGCAGAAAATCATGGGAAGGATGAATGCAGCACCACTGAAGGCAGCAGGTAGTGGGAAGTGTGCATTTAATAATAACTGCATTATTTATTATCAAGTTTTTCTTTTACTAGTGTTCTTTCCCTTACTTTATTTTCTCTTTTTCTGTAATAATGAGACCTGGACTAACAAGAATTCTTTGATTAGACTGTTAATACTTAAAATAAAATTCTTCATTTATCACATAATGTGTGCCTTTTTGGGCAACGAAGTGTCTAGGAATACAACACCTTCCCAAATTTATTTTCTGGCTTGGTTCATATGATTGCAAGTCTTCCCTTTTTTTCCCTGTCTTCTCTTGTGGCTTCTCAAGTACCTGACCTCCAAATTACCCAAAAAATAACTAACACAGATTTGGAAGCCAGATGACACCAAACAACTAACAAGAGTGTCCAACTAGTTATATTCAGGTTACTCTAGCTTCCTTTATTCCTGTTATAGTGCCGTACTAGTCCTACTGAACTCAACGCAAATTTCCCACTGACCCTGTCAGCATAGCCTCAGTTCTACCTTGTCAAACTTAATGATGACGAACATATAACTGTTGTAATTTTTTAGACAACAGATAATCCCTCTCTTTCCAAACAACCCAGTTCCTTGCTCTGTACAGTGGTCTCATCACTAATTGGGAGCCAAAAAATTTGACATGGAACACATCACTCAGAATCAGAGTCCCCCAGGAACAGACACGTGTCATGCCACTTTACTGCTCACTCTTGTGAATCATAACATGCCATGATTACGAAGAAGTGCGGAAGACATGTGAGATGCCTCTTAACAGTAGGGAAAGTAGAATCTTTTCCATAGCCTCTCAGATTATTTTTATTAGAAATTTTCTGGGGAAATTTCCACACAAAAAGATGTCATGCATTTCTGTAAATCACAATTTTAACTTCTAAAATCTTTACTTAAATTTCACCTTTTGGCCTACCCTTCACATCACTGTGCTTTTTCCTAGGTTCAAGTCAAAAGATCTAACTAACCTGAGAGGACAGAATACACTATTAAAGGAAAAAAAGAAACCTCCTAAAAAGTAAGAATTAAGTATGATCACAAGATAGGGCCATCACGGAGAGGTAAGATTGTTATGAAACAAATTACTTATGAACTTTGGCAATATATTTGCATATTGCTTTAAGGAAAGATGCTGAACGATAGTAGCTTGATTTTCATGGATATTCTCATATCTCAAAGAGAAACCACTCAAGTCAAAATTATGAGCCTCCAGAACCTTCAAAGAGTTGTCTATTGCCTTCAATGTCTCTTTCTGAATATGAGTGATCAGATATAAGAACTCACTTGTAGCTTTTGCCTAATGCAGCTCAGGGAATCTGATTTTTGCTGTTCCTAGTGGTGTCACAGGCTGTGCCTGAGAGGAGAGCACAGGTCTCAGGGCTCACCTTGGCTGGAGCTCGGCTGAACTGGTTTCAGAGCCTGCCTTGGGGCCAAGCACCAGTTGCCTCCCCTGCCTGAGCTTGAGCTCTGCCAGTGCCTCCAGTTTCTCAGCTGTTGTCTAACAAAAAAAGAACCCCTAAGGAGGCAGATCCTGGGGAGGTTGTGGAGCCATACTCACACTCCGCTGGGAGCAGCCAGAAGCATGGGAAGCATGTGAAATAATCAGGAGAAAGCCCCGCTGCTGAAGAGGGAGGAGTACAACTAACATTGAATTATGCCTAGCAAAGACAAGCATCCTGCAATCTCCTCATGATCCCTCCCTACCTCCCCTCTGCCTGGGGAACACTGACACCGTTGACCCAGAAAGATGCTGGAAAGGTGAGCACAGCACCCGAGAAAAAGGAAGAAATCAGCAACATGCCCTGTATAATAATTTCAAGTTTGTTTTTATTTAAAAAACTTTTCTGTATTAATTTAGATTCACAGTTTTGAACCTGCTTGTTGCCCTTTGATTAGATTGCTAAGATTTTAAATAGACCAGTAAGAAATTCTTGGACCTATGTATTGTATGTTCCCTTTTGCCCATAACAATATTTTGAGTATAATGTCATTATTTTTAGTATAAGAGAAAAAAATCTCAGATGAAATCTAAGCTTTATCACAAGATGCTGCCTAGATGAAAACCTAAAGGAAACTCTAAATTAGAATTATAACAGCAATAGTAACAAACTTTTACAAGACTATGGAAGCAGTACAAAATGCAACAAATTGAGTTTGGAAAACTTTGAATGAATCTATGCTCTCAGCAAAACATTAATTTACCATAAACACAGAAGTACTTTTCCATTTAGCCTTCAGGGAGTAATGTTCTGTATTTGACAGCAAGAGAGAAGGCATGGCCAAAAATCCTCAGATTTCTGGTGGAATTACCCAGACTTTACATCCATAAGAAGACACTAGATAGAGTCATGTCTCACACCAGGATCTATTGTGCAGAATTTACTGTACCACATCGGCCACATCTGTACAGAATTACCATATGTAACTAATTCCAATTTTGAACGTATAAATGAAAAATGACAGAAAAACCTGAGTACATTTTACTGGTCTGTGTGTGCTAAAGATGTGATCGTACATAAATAATGAAAAACTAGCTTTGCTGTTAGACACTTGGTTCTTGAAGCATATTAATAATTAAAGGAACACTATGGATGAGACAGGGAAATTACATGTTTGCATATAAGCAACGTGCAGTATGACACTAACAGGAAAACAACCGAGCTGTCAATTTCAGTAGGTCATATTTAGTTTAGCCAAAAGGCGTTTTCTGGTATTCTAACTTTTCCTCTGCACTGCTTTTTAATAGCTTTAAATACTAATCCTCCAGACTAGCTAATTTAACGACTTGTCTCTCATTGAAGTAGTTATAAAAGTTTCTGTTACAATAGTTTTATTTTCATGCTATGTAGGATATGTACTGTGTTTGTTTTAACAAAGATATTATTATTTAATATGTATAAACTTTGGAATGTAAATATTAAGATCTTTATTAACTGGAACTATTAACTGAAAGCACTAACCAGTAAAAAAAGTACATAATGATGCATAGTGTATATGCATCCCATCTAGCCATAGTTGTGAATTCTCTCATCAGAACAGCTCCATATTTTATGCAGTGATTGATGCGTTGCACACCATAAACACTGAAGGAACAGGGGCCAAAATTTACTTCAGTCCCCTCAAAACACTGCTTGAGTCACTAGGCTGAGACCTAGTAACCTTTATATAGGCTTTTTCTGTTTCAAAAAATGCCTGAATCCCTGGTTCCACTAAGGTTCAGCTTTGACAGGTGCAATGGGCACCTTCAGGGGTTTAGTCACTCCTTCACAGCCAGAATTCAAACCTTCTCAGGCTGATGAGAAGTGCAAACAGCAAGTTGTTCTGAGCTAGTGTGCAGAGAGACAGAAACCCTCCCTCCAGAAGCTAACCCAAGGGCTGCTCCTACACCTCAGCTAAGTACTCCAGGGCAGGCATTTAAAAAGAGAGGTGCCTGACACACAGCCTATGCCTAGTATTCTCTTTTGATCACCTCTGCTGAAGCTCAATGAATTTACACATCCACCTAGTCACTTTTATCACTGGCTGTACAGAAATCCTGGTAAATCTGGTTTGCAAGCTTGGATAAATTAGCTGATACCTTTTCCGCAGATGCTAAAGTGCCTGAAGGAAGTCTTGTTTTGATTCACCTTCTTGCTTTTTCCAGATTTTCTTCAGTTTGCCAGCACTAAAAGCATACCTGGTATTCAGGGTAGGATTAAATTTATGGATTAAGTTAACCAAATTTGTATTTTAAAACCATTCCATAAACATACAGACAGCTACATTGCAACACTTAAGATGTCTCACTCTGTGAGCATGGCAGAAAGGCAAACCCTCCAGAAGAACAGTGGAAGAGAAAAGCCAAGAGAGAAGTTTCCATAAATGAGAAACCCAAACATTATGCCAGGAATCTTTACTCTCTTTCCAGCTCTGAATGAGGAGGAGTACCAGGAGCTCAGCTGAGCTACTATTCCCCATATCCTGATTTGCTGTCAGACTTCTCCTTACACGTAGTGCACTCACCTCTGCACATCTCACCTAACTCTTCACTTTCATGAAGTTAAGGGCACATTTCATTTCTTCTACACACACTAATCATAGATGGAAGATGTCCCCAAATACTTTGTTCCAACATAACTTTTAACACTGCTTTTTCCCCTCTTGAATCTTCTTGTTCTAGAAATCACTCCAGTTACCACACAGAAATGCCAGTAGCAGATATCCAAAATTTGCAGGTTTCGATTTCAGAGATTTCAAAATAGCAAAGATAAAACCGAAACAAAGACAGTAATTTCACTTCTGTGCACACTGGCAAAGATAGGAGGTAGAGCATCAGCCCTGGATCTGCATGTCTTCAAATGTTCAAGCCCCTAGAAAATGCAACTCCCATAAAAACCAGGAACTAATACCAGTCTCAAATAAAGTCTTTGTTAGAGGTTTTTATCCAAAGTAAAAAGCTGCCAAATTTTGGAGAAAAATATATCTGTGAGTTCTCACGTCCTTTATGTAATGCATTTGGGGGGAGGGACGACGACACCAAAACAACAACAAAAACCCATACACAAAAAAAAAAACCAAAAACCAAAAGAGCAATAATAGTAGAAAAGCATGCCTGTGAAATGCTTTCCAATAAAGAAAAAAAAATTGCAATAGCTTTGTTTTAAAACATCAAAGACCTCCGAGAAGTTTTCCACAATGGCCTTGTGAATGTCTCTACTTCTTACTAACCCAACAAAGAAATTAATGTGAAGAGCTTTTTATTTCTTGTAGCGTCCTACCAGCCAGTCTTGCTTGCTTAAATCAATTCCATTACTTTCAATAAAATTTCAAAACATAACCAATTTTCCAGTCTCAAAACGGGAAGAGAACTTTCTAGCAATATCAGCTTCTTCTGAATTAGACACTATGCTGCATGAAAAAAGATCAGTGAAAACTAAGAATCAAATCATATCTTTAGAGGGATGTTTAGAAAGGAAACCCTGAACTTCTTATGGAGAACTTCCTAAAAATTTCCGTATTGTCTCTATTTTCTATTATTTCTTATGATTTCCTTTCATAATATGAAGGGCCCTCTTACCAGTAATAAAAAAATAAATATTTTATGTGCATGTCATGAACTCTGTGTTAGCAAAGTACAGATATAATAAGTTATTGAATATTCTGACAAGCCCTCAGGAATGTATTCTAACTTTATAAATGCATGTTTTATTTTGGCAATGTAATGCCTATGCAATTAAGATAAATGAGATAATCATGAGCTTATAACATATCACACTGAAACTTTAATTGTAGATATCACACAGCCCAATAACAAGTTGTTACTCCAAATGGAGCATACTAATAGACATATAAGAAGATTCCCCAAAACTCAGTAGTAGTGCAGTCATGTGAACAGAAATATTGCAGCTCTTTATTGGTTTCACACTGTGAAAGCCACTAACTTTCAATTTTGTGATGTTATTCAACACAATTTGATCAGCTATTTTATGCCACTGTGCATAACAACAACAGAAGATATAAGACAAGTAATAAAATAAGAATTTGTTAAAGTCAACTGCCTTGTCCCATTATAGAGATGATAGGCTGAGAAAAAGAGGCAGTAAGTTAAGATTCAGAATTGTCAGGCTCTATTAAGAGAAAGTCATTTTGCTCTGATTATGCCAATGAGACCAAAAGAAAGAAAGAATTAAACAAGACAGCATGTTTTTCAGTAGTTAAAAAAAATACACAGTTACATAAAGAAAAAGAGTCTAAGAATATGCTACACCTAAATGTCTCTCTGCAGAAACTTTATTCTTTTATTAAGCAAAAATTCACTCTCTTGATTCATTCATTTTTGGCTCCTTGAGTGTAATTCTGAGGATGTGTTCCATGCTGTTGATATGCACTTTGCTTCCTTTTTACTAACATATATTTGTTTCTGCTATCTTGGATACCAATTCATGTCCTCCTATCAAAAAAAAAAAAATACTATGGCATAACCTATATGTTTTTCCCATGTTTTGTAGTTTCTGCTATGGATTAGTATTTTTGGAATATTTTAAATACAACTCTGGATTGGCTGTAGATATGCACTAGAAGCAAATATATATGAAATATAATTTCCACTTCTTCTGGCTGCATTTTTGCAAATCTTTAAAACATTTGGAAAAGACACAGGGGACCTTATTCTGATCTTGATTCTCAGCAATTAAAAAAAAAAAAAAAAAAAAAAGGAAGAAAGAAAAGAGAGAGACAATCCAAGGTTAGTAAAACACTGAAATGTCACTGTATATAGATATTATGGCTAAAACCACAGCATTTAATTCCTTCAGTAGTAGCTTAATGTTATTCACTAACCAGTCTCCCTCTCCATAAACTACCCAAACATTCAACTGGCAAAAAATTATTCACAAGAGTCTGGCATTTTATTACAACAGTTTAATACTACTCTTCACCACCAAAACCCTCTAGAGATGTATTAAGTACCTCATGCTTTAAAACGCCTCTTAAAGTCCCCTCAGATATTCACAGAAAGTAGTTCTCATAAAACAGCTTTAGAGCTGAAGAGATCATTTTTCACAGAAAAACATTCATTAAAACATCATATGACACATATAACCAAAAGAAAATTTCATATACCTGGGCTACACTAAAATTACTGATGGCACCCTACTCGTTACCTCTGAGTTAACGTCAGAAAATTGGTACTAAAAACACGTAACTTCGCAAAAGTCCATTTATATCCATCAACTCTACTCACAAATGTACAAATTACACACAAATTAGCAAAATAATGTCAAAATTAAATGACTGTATTTTGATTTCATGTGAAAATAATTCACAGAGATATATTAGTAAAGCTGATGTTTTACTGAGCAATTAAAAAAACCAAACCCACAACTTAATTCCTATTGTAGGCAAGTTACCCCCCCGCCCAGTTTAAAAGTAAGCAGAATACCCAAACAGTTTTGTCAAACCTTAAACAGATCACTGATATCATAGATCAGATACAAAAACCTTGTGAAAAATCCAGTCCATTTGCCTTTCATCCTACAGTTCAAATCAAAACAATGTACTAATCATCTCTTCAGGTTTTTAAGGAGCTTATTTAATAACAACTCAGCACCCTGTTTGTTTTAATGTTAGATGAGTTTTTGTAGAACTGCAGCTTCTTTCAGTTTGTCCAGGCACATATGGTACTTAAGAAGATTATTTCAAATTTTGTAACAGAAGTCACACGTCTCATTCAATAACACCCATTGATTGCTGTGTGTTCATAAGCCATGCTGTATTTTTGTCTCAGCAGAATCTAATAATTTTCAGTAATGCATCATCAGCAAAAAAAAAAAAAAAAAAAGGGTATGTCCCCAGGTGCCTTACAAGGAAAATTATGAAAAATGAGCCTCTGAAAAAAAGTCAATATTTCTAAGGCATATATCCAAACTGATAGAAGCGAAGTTTGCCAACGTTAATATGACCTTCTGTTTCCCTTAGGAATTTATACTCCTTTCGGAGAGAAGCAAACATAGTCACTTGGGCTACTCAAAAGGGTCATGTATTTATGTTATGACAGGCATTGATTACACTATTTTGGTAAGTCAGCTAATGAACAGCAGTAAAAACTAGCCTGCAAGTGGAAGTCTGCCAAGATTCTATTTAGAAAACCACATCCAGATATATCAAAAACTCTTTACAGGCTAATGAAAAGAAAAAAAAAAAGAAAAAAAGTATTGGCAATATATTAATTATACTTCAAAACTAAATTTTCCAATTAAGTGGAAACAAACGTACTTTGCTTCACCACATATTCTCATTTTAGTCTTAAAAATAACCCCCTGTTTGAAAGAGAAACAGGAGCTAGTAAAATGCCCTTAAGGGAAAAAAAAAAGTATTTTTGAATCTTCTATTCAGAAGCTTAACTGATTATTCAAACCTTCTATGTGCAATTACAATACTGCAAACATACCAAGTACGTGCCATCTAACAGAGAGGTGTTCCTGTTTATGAGCCAAACTATCTCAGTGATATGATACCATGACATCCCCAAAAAACAGAAATAAACTATGAGAAGACAATCACATATTAACACTAATCCAAGAAGAAATAAGGGCAGCATTAACTGGGGCTACAGTCTAATCCCAAATTTGGTGTCAATATAAATTATTTCTTATATACTTCTCGAAAAAAAAGTCCCAAGCACAATACAGTATTTCGAACTCCGGAAGCTTTTAGACCTTTTTCCAGTATAGATTCTAATTCCAGTAGAGACAAGATACATCTCTAAACTACAAAAAACCCAAAACAAAATCCTGCATGAAAGCAGTTTCCTGGCAGACAAAGTGCACCAACTAGTTTTACATCATTACTCTCAAAACCAAGGTACTTCTGGGACAGATTCAAAAGCATGAACATCAACACATGTAGGCATCACATCCATCCTGATACGCACTTACTAATTTGATAAAGAAGTTTTCAGTGATTCCTATATAATTCCATGTAACTCTATGAAAATGTAACACAGTTTGAAAGTACTGGCTGCCTCATAAAAATATTAAGTATTCAGTTGTAAAGCAGCCTGTATTATATATGAATTATGGTATCCTTTAACTCTTGAGGGCCACAGAAATAAAAGATTGATTTGGCAGGGCTTTTTATAATGGCGTAATCTTCTTCTTCCTCTTCTTTATCTCCATGCTTATGCTTTACTATCCACTTCACTTCTTTCTTTCTTCAGCCCTCCACTTCATAAATACCGAGGTCTATGGCCTGCATACACACTGCCTTCTAGGAGCATCTTCACAGGCATCTGCAAGAGCAAACCTCCAGCCATGCATACTGCCAAGCTGCAGAGCATCTGCAGATTGCTCACCCCCAAGCTTCCCTTTTGTCTCCAACACATCCTTAAAGCCCTGGAAAGAACAGCATCCATTCACTCAATATGTTCTTCCACCACAGCACCTGCAACTAACAGGTTTTGGTCTGTACAGGCAAACTGCATTTATCCAGCAAAAACTTGGAACATAAGCATGGCAGAACTTCCCAGTCAATCAAAGCACACGAGTAAACACAGCAAGAAAAGCCAACCCTGTACCAGGTTTCCTACAAGCAATTTTTTCAAACAGAGGACCAAGATCCGTGCAGATCACAATGCCCTTGCAGCCTCTGCACTGGAAGACCACCCAGGGTATGTCACCACCAAACCAAACAGAATCTGCCTGATACAAAGAGGACTAGAGGTACTTCCACCAAGCCACAGAAAACATTACTATAGCCAGAACATCAAGGCAGACCACAATTAGAGTAGCAGCTGTGTCCATCTAATGATCAGCTGGGAATACTCCAGCACTTGCAGTGATCCAACACAGGCAGCCAAACTCTAAAGGGAGGTTCACAGTCCCCACATCCACATCCTTCCTGGGCCATGGCGGTTTTTATTTCTTCTCTTATTGGTGACAGCACAGCTTCACAAGCTGGCCTATCCAGAGCCTGTGAGACAGGGATAGCAACCAAAGAAGTTCCTTCTATTGGCAGCTGCTAAAATAGTCAAAATAGTAGCAGTGGGAGAAAGAGTAGAAGCATTTGCTTGGAAGGTCCACAGCAAAAGCTGCTTTTGTTAACTGTAGTTAACAAAAGTAAAAGGCTAGGTATCTTCGCAAGGCATGATGGGCTGCAGTTTCTTTTCAAAGCAATCCTTCAGCTATCAGAGGCCACGTCTCTGGGTACCCAGTAAGAGCTGAGGATGGGGCTCAAGGCCTTCTGAATACCATCAGAATTTTGTCAGGTAAGCAATTTCAGCAAAGCAGGTAGGTATCCTTACACAATGTATGTTCATTTCATCTGTGTTCCCGGAGCAAAAAATACTAGAATTCTGGGACATACAGACCTCAAACAGGTAGAAGACACCATCACTGACCAATATGCTTGTGGAGTGGATATGGGATTGTCAAGGCAGTCTCTCCAATGCCTCCAGCAAGGCTGTCATGACTCCCGAGACACCAACCAGGGGAAAAGTATGAGCTGTAATGACAACGATAACCAAGCAGCACCACTGCAGAACTGCTGTGCTACAGACTGGTACAAGCCTGGTTATGGCCAGTTTCCAGAACACAATTCCTTTCTGTTTCTGGGCTCTGATTCAAAAGCAGAAACAAATGTGCAACCTCCCTCATGTCAAGGGCAATTCATCACAAAGAGCCACGAAGGTTATCTTGCACATTTGAAAATTATCAGCCAATGGGTGGTTATCTCATGTCTGATCCCACAGGGCTTATGGAAAGCCCATATACAAAGTTTTACAGTTCTGTGCCAGCTTCTTGAGAAATCAGCATGACCCATAAGATAAATCGGGCAGAGCAGCACAGACAGCTAGCTGGTGGGCCTGATTCCTGCTCCAACTCTTGCCCCTTTCTTTTATTGTTAATAGTAGTTTGGTTGATATTAAGGTTGTGAGAGTCAACAGGATGCTAAGTTGCAGCAGCAATAAGATCTCCTGAGAGCTGTATAACATCTCAAGGGGTGTACAGAACACAGGTGGATCAAGAACAGCACACTTGAGAAAGGCTCATACTAAGTCTTGTAGGTCTAGTAGGATTCCTGAAAGCATTGGTTTGACTTCCACTAAAGACACATCTGAACCATTCTACAGAACCTGAGAACCTGAACAATGAACAAAAACTCCAGCACGAGACATTATCACTAGCATCATGGAGTTTTAGGCTATCCTTTTAAGTAAGCAAAACAAGCACAGTCACAAATTCTAGATGAAGCTCTAACTGCACGTGCATTCCTCATGCTCCAGTGCTCCTTACACTTTCTTCACAAGAAGTGCATTCATCTGATACCATTAATTTCTCTCCTCACAAGGCAAAGCAAAGAAGTAAAATTAGATGGTAACAGTTTCAACTGGCCTGTGTTCTATTATTAGCCCTGTGTAGACCTCCCATGGACAATTCACTTGCATATATTGTAGTTTAAGCCCTCTAAGTGTTATAATACAGAAAAAAAAAAATGTATACCAACCTCAAAAGGTACTGTGAAAATTAGTTCATTCATTATAAAGTATTCTGAATTCTTCAAAAGAGAAATGCTGCTGAAGATATGAAACCACAGCAGCCTACACAGGACAAACGATGACAAAGAACAGAGAGGATTTCGGCCTTCAAGTAAATAATTTTTATTTTATATCTCGGCATTTTTATGGACCTTATCACTGTAAGGTCTGAACAACTCACAAATACTAATTAACTGAGCCTGTTTAATTATTCTCTCTGCTTACACAAGGGAAACCCTAGACCCAGTCCAATCTCAGTTCTCCTTTAACAACACAAGTCAGAAAGAAGGAAGGACAAAGCACAGTATGTAATGTTGATACTCACTGGCCTAATACTTTCTTGCAAGAAGGCTGCGTGAAACAGAGCAACCTCTAAGTTACCTGAATTCATACACAAGGTCTCATGGAGCCACACGTGAAACATTTATAAGCCTCTCAGCAGTGGGTCCAAATGCTCTAGACTGTGTGCATAACCAATAAGGCTTAAACTTGTAAAACAAGCAATGTAAATATATTCAAGTCCCATTCCCTTAAACCCAAAACTGGTTCTTGAAACATCTGTAAAAAAGAATCATGGATTTTAAAATAATAAAAATCCACACCACAATAATGTAGTTATAAATCCATCTATCAAAGTTACTTGCTAATAGCAAGACTGTACCAATCTGCCTTATTCTTTTTGTACATGCTTCACTGAAACTACAAAGTAAGCACTGGTGCAATCATTCTGTTTCATTAAGCTGCTGAAAAAAATCTGTAAATGCATATAATATGAAAATTATCAGGTGGAGTACAGCAGCGCTTACGGTCCTCAACCCTGTCATTCTAGTCTTCAGGAAAAGAAAACAGAGAGATTTAGCTATCTGGAAAACTGAGATTTTTCTAGCTATAGAGGAATTTATATTCTTCAGGAAAAAATTATTTGGTATTTATTCAGCCAATTAAGATGCATCTGCAGTGAAAGAGATCTCAGATTATTTAAAGAACCTATCACATCTCATCTATTTTTGGTTCTCATTTGGTTTGGTTTTACATTTGAAAGCCTAAGTTTCTTTGCCTTTTCAACAGTGAGGGATTGATCCTATAAACAAATAACTTTAGTGGAGTACCAAACTGCAGCTAAAATTTAAACTTGGATAGAAAAACCAGATACACTGCTTTTCTTTTTAAACACAGAATATATGGGCTGGTCTCACCTGTCTCTTTGAACACAGATGCTTCCTTTTTTCTTCTGTTTCTGATCTCCTTATTCAGATATCCAAGGCAATAACAGTTTAACTGATCTGCCCCTGCCTTGTCTTTGTCTTCCTTTTAACATACTATGTCAGCCTATTTTTAGGTTAGAGCCTTTGATGGCTGTAACACTGTTCCTATCAATCCACAGACCATAACTAATGTAAAACAGCATAATCATATGAAATAATGTCAGGGAAAGATAGCTATGACAAGCTGGGAATTCAGATTCAGTACTTACTATGCAAAGAAAAAAAAAAAAAGAAAAAAAAAAGAAGAAGAAATACATGGTTACTTATTCAATTTTTCTCCTTTTTACCTGTATTTTCAGTTTCAATGCAACACAAAAGTTAAACACAAGCAGAATTTCTAGATGCCAGATACAGCTTAGCTAAACACAGATGCAGGAAATCAAGGATTGATGCATGTCCTTGAAATTCAAGAAGACCTTTGAAATCATTTTTGTATGGGATGCCACAACAGTGAGAATTCAACGCTATCTTTGCTAGAGTTCTGAGAAGCAGAGGACCTCATCTTCCTCCTCCATCTTCCATACAAGTCTATGTCCATACATAAAAAACGGTACTTCTTCATGAAACAAAACCACCAGTACAACAGAAACATCCATGCACTGGATGATACTGTGCAGCCTTCTCAAACACATATCCCTACTTTGAGCAACACAAACTGTCACCCATCTCTCAGCAAAATTAAACATAGTATTTTTACTAAGTTGAGTACTCTGGCTTTGGAGTGGGATTGTGAGCTGCCCTGAAGATAAATTCTCAAAGCAGGGCTTCCCCTGAGGTGAGGTTACAGAGTTCTGCAGGGCAGGATACCTGGCCCAAGGAAATGGTAACCTGATAATTTTCCTGCATTATTCTGGCTATTTTGAGCTGAAAGCTGGACAGGACACTGTCCCTACAACAAACTGTAGTGCAAAAAGGTGGCTGTTACTCCCTTAAGTTCACTGTTTCCTGCAATGCATCCAAAAAGAGAAGGACGAGCAACTACCAAGTTGTGGACAAAAGAGTGTTCCTGCTCCTCCGTAATGGCAATATTGCAGTTGTTTGTGATATTACCTCCTCCTCCCGCCTTTTTTCCAGTTCAGAAAATGCCATTCCAAATTACCCTTTTCTCCAAATGGGCCATTTACCTACAAAACTATGTCCTTACCTTCCATTAAAACCAAACAAGTGCAAACCAAGTTATCTGCTAGTTTAATTTGGTTAGTGAGCATTTTCATCTGGATTTTTTTACTGGAAATTAGTTTTTTAAACGCTTTAAAACCAACAGGGCTCCCTCAGTTCTTAGACTGAATACCAATGAAAAAATAAGAAGGTGAAAACTTTGGCAACACTCCAATCCAACAACTTCTAATCTTATTTTCATCTAATGCAGTGAAGTCGTCCATGAGCTCTAGTTTAAAAAGATGATGACAAACTCTCTCTCACTCTCTCCAATTGGTTGCATTAAATTCAATTAGTATTCCGAGCCAACATGAACCAATTGGATCTTGCTGACGGACAGTATCAGTATCTCCTATATACTTTGTGACATTGAATATTCTTGTTTACAGTATCTGACAAGGCAAAGGTAGCTAAAAGAAGGCTGACAAGCTTCACATTTTCCTGACAGCACACAAGGACAGATCCTGTTATACTTCATGTGCATGTTCACAGCTGGCACACTGTCAAGGGGCACTGTTATATGAATTAAGGTCAGCATATGAATCACAGTGTCAGTGTGTGCACAGCTGGACTCTTAACAGATGCATAGGCTCATACCTTCCTACCACTGTATTTACAGATAACTGAATCAACTAGTTCATACTTTCCAAAAATAACCATCAAAATAGCAAAAATAGCAACAGAGTGCCTTTTTTTTTTTTTTTTTGCCCAATACTGGCTTCTGTGAATAGATTTTGGTTTGTTGGCTTTTTTAAAACAAATAGCAAATAGGTACCATTCTCAGATTATTCAGCTTCAGATCTACATATAAAAAGATTCTTCCCCACATATATCATCCTTCCTGCGTAGTGTGGGAGAACCTGGGCTGCCAGTAATCCTTTCGTTTTCCAAGCAACTGATGGCTTCTTACATCTCAGCAGCATCTCTGTCAGCCTGAGTTCCTGGCAGGAGGAGCACAGAGGTCATGGGAAGTGGACCACTGTGGTCTAGAGCAATAATCAAGGTCCATGTCTCCTGCGTGGAAGACCCTGAATATTTGGATTCACTGGGACTGAAGTCAGCTTTCCTACAACAGTTAAATGAAGAAGGAGGATAATCTCAGTTTAATATCCTGGAGTCAGTTTTTACTGTTTGCCATCAAATAAAAGGAAGCCTCCAGGGCAGGCAAAATTCTATCCCTATTGATTTTATGGCAATG
The DNA here is from genome assembly GCA_013400375.1 of Thinocorus orbignyianus. Lineage (NCBI taxonomy): Eukaryota > Metazoa > Chordata > Aves > Ciconiiformes > Thinocoridae > Thinocorus > Thinocorus orbignyianus. The sequence continues at coordinate 963,681 of VXBW01005789.1, read as the reverse complement.
AAGTGAATGTACATGGGTGGATTTTCTTCCACCTGCCGATGTTTTGCTGGAGACTATTGGCAAGGCAGCAGAGGTGCTGCAGAGACCCCAGGCAGCCCTTTGCTCTGGCCACCTACTTCCCTGAGAGCCCTGTGGCAACATGAGCCAGCCCACCCTGTGCCGAGTCAGAGAAAAGTCAGGAACAGGCAGGGGACAGGGTGACGGTTAACCTCTGCTCTTCCATCAGGCCAAGTGGAGCTGCCGAACTGAAGACCAGCAGGCAGTTTAGATTAAATTAACCCCCATCTCTGAAGGGCAGCCTTTCCCTCTTTCTGTTCAATGAGTGATGTTAATACATCACCTAGATTCCAGACTTACTCAAAGCCTAGTCCTGTTCAGACTAAATACATGGAGTATTTGGTAATATTTCTTATTTAAAAACACATCATTCGTGTTAATATCTCTTTCTTCTGACTGGAATTAATTTACACTACATTGAAAACCCTATTCTATTGACCCAGAAGCAGAGTAAATTGAGAAAATTAATGACATGTTGAAATAGATGACTTTTTTTCCCTCTATTAAGCACATTGAATTTGGAAAAAAAAAATCCAGATGTACAACACCAACTGTGAAGCATGGTCTTCTTAACAGTAATAGATTAAATAATTGAACAAACCCATGCTAATTCTAAGTGGAAATGGACTTAAATGTTCAAAAAAAATGGAAGATAACAGCACAGTAATGATTATATGGAAACGTCTATTTTCATACTTTTCTATTTTTGCATAATCACACCACTTAATAAACCTTCAGAAAGATACTGTGCACTGCAAATTTTAATTTATGCAGCATGTAATTCAGCTGTAGTTCGAGACAGCCTTAGTTCTTAGAGGATTAGAGCACAGTATTATTTTAATGTTGCTCCACAAAGACATTAATTAAGCAGTATATAGATAAATTCAAAGCTGGTTGAATTTCAGGCCAAGAAAGCTTTCTAGCTATCTTTTTAAAATGTCTTTTGTAGACATTTATCAAATTCCGCAGGTTTGCTTGCGGAAACCGATAAATCTTATTTACGTTTGCGGAATTTTAACCCAGCCTGTTGGGTGACTCAGCTGAGCAGTGTTTAGATCAGTTCCACAGCTCTCCAACCTGCGCAGAACTTCTTCCTCTGTGAGCTCTTACTACTCCTGCCAGAATTAGTCTGTGTATCCATTTTCTATGAGACATGTTTGTGTCAGAGAAACACAAGCCAGAACCTTGTCAGCTGAACTCACTACTTGCTGCCTAAGAGCTGCTACTGCTGCAGCCACCGAGCAGAATATTTTGATTCCAAGGATAAGATTTATAGCATCTCAAGTTAGTAAATAATGAAAAAGTCATAGCATATACAAATCACACTTGCGGGGTTTAAATTCTGTAACAGTTTTACTTTTTTTTCCCTTCAAAGTTTTCAACAGAAAAGAAAAACTCTATTTGAAAAACATAAAGACATCTCCAGCTTTTGCCGCAGTATTTGAGAAGCGTACATTACAGTAAAACATCACCGCCTAAAATAGAAATCCTTAATCAGCGGTTACTGTGAAGCAATGTAAATAATGATGTATTTACAGATGAAAGGAGGTCACACAGCTCAGCCAAAATACTCCATTTTCAGAAATTCACAATTCTAGCTTAGTTTTTAGTATTAAAAATACTGTGTAAATTTACAGTCACATTATAGGCAGCTAGGGTACACTGCCTTCTCCAGTAAAATATGTACTTCCATATAAATCAACTTTATAGTTTGCATTGTGCTGTAAATGTGCTAAGACTGTTCCTTTTAAAAGTGTATTAACAATTTTCCAAAGAAGATACAAGATGCCGTTATAAAGCACATGCCTCCAAAATCCTCCTGAGGGCAAATGGTACAATGAAAGGGCCAGCAGGAGGTGACACCTTCACCACTCTCTCTGACACAAGGGACCAAGACAGAATTTTGAGATATGTCCATAGATTAAAGGAGAGAATGAATGAGAAAATTAAGAGATGGAAAACAGCTTACAGCTTTGCTCAGTGTAGCTGATGATTTCATAGCCCTAAATGCTGTAGTGAAATTCAAGATTAGACATCTCAGGATCTCAGACCATTCAATTTATGTTGGTGTTGAATAAGATCAGAAACTTTTCCTTGATATATAGTTGGGTTCAAAGCCAAGCTGTGGTTCACGTAAAAGAATCATGAACTTCCATTAGCCTTTCAGTGAAATGAAGTCAGGCAAGTGGTTCCTATAAAAAAATAGAAGCTAGAGTTTCACACCATATAACTCCTCTAATCTTCCACTCCAAAGCCAGTAAAACGTTACTATTTGCAGCCACTTACGCTCGTCTGAAAGAGAAAGTTGAGATGCTCCTTCACAGACAAAAGAGGTGAGCAATATAAAAAGATCTTCCCTAGGAAACAACATGTATTTGAAATCTATGTTTACCTATTCAGTTGCTAAAAATGTTTTATTTTGTTTTTTAAATCAAGTCAGATATTTCATGACCAAACCTCAATGCTTTTCTGTTGCAATTTATGTTTAGTAATTTCCACTTTATTCAGCAGGGTCTTTTTGGGCTCCTAAATTTAAAGGTGATCTTACATTTAAAAAAAGAAACACGAGAAATTCTAAAATTATTCCTCTCCTACACCTTGATCATCTATTTACAGTAAAAATACTTAAAAATACAAAACCAACTTGAAAAGCCCACATCCCTAATACACCCAAACATATGCAGCCAAATTTACAAGACACTAAGCTTTACTTTGTAGACATAAAAGCCGTAGCAATTCCAAACTACATTCCGCAAACAGCAGATAAAAAAAAAAAAAAAGAAAAAAAAAAACATTATGCAACTGTCAGAGACCAAATAACCCCACTAATTCTTCTGCTGATACTTTTCCTAAACCATCTCAGTGAAAACCAGTACACATCTTGAGTGATTTTATAGTTACATACAGGGAGACAAAATACAAAGTATAAAATTAGAGGTGATTCATTTAAATACTAATTGTGGTAGCTAAAGCAACCACTATGAGTTCAGTTCCACCTAAAAAAAGAAAGAAAAAAATAAAGTTTTTTTCTAATTTAATTATGAAAGCCTGGAATATTATTTTATAAGTCCCCCTAAAAAATGAGCTAATTATACAAGCTTATATTACTTTTGATCAAGTCTTCAGAGACGTAGGCACCAGTTTTGATTTGGAAATCTACCTCCAAATGCCAGCTTAAACACGTATCAGATCTTAAATCTTATGGTTTTGCCCAGTGCTTTTTTATGTGCAAAATAAAATGTTACTGCAAATGTGGTTACTGAGTTCTTTTTATTGTACATCTAAATTAGAAGCTCAAAAGAATTCTGAGACACAAATTTCAGAGGCATTGTTAATACAGAAAGAGCTCAAAATACAACATAGGAAGAAACTGAATGCCTTTCTGATGATGGGTTTAACAGAAGTGGGATGAGAACAATGAAGTGGAAAGCCAAGTAGGCAGGAACTAAAAATAATTTATATGAAAAATTTGGGAATTTAGTAGTTGGAAATGGCAGAGGAGGAAAAGGGACTAAAACAATGAACTGATGGCAGATAAACTGTACGCTATCACCGTTATGAGGCTATAAAAGGACAACTGCATCCTAACAAATGGGAACAGGACAGGTACTGCTAAAAAGAGGGAGGCAAGTATAAACATTAGTGCTCAATGCCACTGCAAGACAGTTACAATTCAGATTATATCTTCTCAAGCCAATGCCTGTGTGGGAAGTAAGTAATGACAGGTGTACTGCAAGTACATGTTCTGAAGTAATACTGGAAAATAACTTTTTCATGTGGCAAAACAAAGGCTAAGAGGGAACATGAGTATTTTCATAATTTCAGCAGGAATAAGCACTGGAAGGAGGCAAGGTGCAAAATAACAAAAGGATACATGATACAAAATGAGGCCAAAAAAAGTCGAATTTCCAGTAAGAAAAGCAATGAAATTTTGAAATAGCCCATGATAGGACTAAGGGGGAAAAAACCTGCCCTCAAGCTCAGTTTATGGACAGAATATATCATAGCTGACTGTTAGGGTCTATGATTGAAGTTCAAGTGCTTAACTTGAAAAATTTAGTTAGATGAAAAAAAGTTTGGATGGGGAAAGAGAGCAAAAGGACTAGAGCAACAGAACAGTTCCAAAGCTAATCAAAAGATAGATGGGGTCTACAGTGTTCAAGATTATTAACTTTTCATTTATAAGGAAACATGTAATACATATAGTTAGGGCTGAAGCGGCTTTTTGCCAACAAATTCTTCAGTCTGCAAGCTCAGAATTTACTGTTACTAGCTGATAGGCAGCAACTGTCTTTGACTTGCTGACAGGGGTATAATTATCCTCCATCTTCCACCTCTTGTTACAAACCTTTGAAAAATAAAGTTCTTTAAAACTGATGACATATACTAATAAGCATTTAGTCAGAATATTCAAGTCCCTTGCTTACTGGATTTATGAAATGTTCTTCACCTTCATATGCATGGTATAGGTACACCTAATACTACAGAGTGATTATTCACTTTAAACACGTTTACTCAATTTTTGTGATGCTGAAGACTATGGATATATAACTAAGAATCTTTTTGCCTGCACAGAATATGAAAAGAAGCATGGGTTCCAGAATATAAGAAAGCCTGTCACCACTTGTTTGAATTAAAGATTCAGTAAGTATACGATTTATGGGGTCACAGAATTTCCTGTTTTCATCTCAAATCCAAATTGCAGTCATTATATACAATTGAAAATCAAAAGCACATTCCATGCACTGAGATGCAAATGGATATGTTTGCAAGCTCTCTTACAAGGACAGCCCATCCACACTGCTGCAAGCAGGCAGTTGCTCTTGCAGCTTAAACAAAATTTGGTCAGACTACCATCCATGAATGTGCATTTAAGCCTGTCAAGCCTCAGAACTGTACATAAGCTTTACAAAGCTCCAGGATAGCTGGGACTGTGATCCAACCAAAATACAAAGTAAAGCCTTTGTAGCAGAACAGTGAGGGAAAGACAACTAGTGTTTCACCAGCAAAGATTCATTGCACATATCTGTACACAAAGACCTTCTGAGATACTTGCAGAATTTAAAAAGAATACACACTGTTCTAGGTGGATGAGCTAGAAAATAGTTCTGGTTACTGACTTACCAGCAGCACATCATCATGCTATCAAATGTCACTTGAGAAATCGTAATTGCAAACTACAGAAATTATCCCACAGAAGGACAATGTGGGTTTCATGGACACAGCAGCCTGGCTTTTGCATACAGGAACACAAAGGACACTTTGTACTACTGCAGGTCAAATGAATCAATATGTTTATAATCATTCAAGCATGAAAATATCTAAAATATGAGCTACTCTCTCACATTCACAAATACAGAAAAGCATTACTCTACTTGTGGGGATGCAAGTCATATTGTTGTAGCTTTGTAACAAGCAATATAGATAGAGGAAGCAGCAATTTAACCACTAACATTTTGCTCCAGATTTCTACAATTTAAGATTACTGTGTATAACTACATCTTTTCATTATGTCTGAGTATCTCCTTCTGTGTGATACCAGAATGATTCTTAAACTCTAAGTCATGGCAGCACAGCACATTCCTATATATCAACTATGATATCCCATATTCAATTGTTATTCAATATCTGGAGCATCAGGTGGAAGAAAGGAAACGGGAAAAGAGCCAGAAGTACAAGTTTCAAAGTATCCTGCAGTGGTATAAATTGCCTTTTGAGAAGTATCCCAAGACACTTCACAAGCTCACGTCCACAGAACACAACTTTGTGACTTTCTAAAACTTTCAGGCGCTACTAGAATGCAACAAATTCTATCACGCACAGCATAGAGAAGGAGGACCAAACTGACTCGTCAGTGATTACTTACAGAAAGTCCACTACAGTTCAATTCAGTATTACCCCTCCTCTTGCAGATTCCTGTTCTATCTTTCTGAAGAAGTGGTGTTTCCCTGAACTACTGACATCGAGCAGTGCCACACCTATCATCCTAAGCACAGGACTCACGTTCTCTTCAGCTACCAGTCCAGGCTTGAGCTTGTTCAGGACCCATTACCACATCCATAAAGTAATGTGCATGGTCTTTAAAACAAGAGCATATGTCTGCCACATAATATGCAACATAAACCAGTGTGTCAATGCATGCTAGTATTCTCATGTTGCTTTCATAATACTTTTAATTGGCTTTTTCACTGGATCAGCTACAAAAGCAGATATAACATCAGGACCCCGCAAGCACTAACATCCCTGTCTGGCACAACCTGCCTATGGTCCAGGACTCCATCCGATCCCAGGGACACCACAGGAAGGCTCGTCTGAGCTCCACACAGCCCTGCCCTGCCCAGTCATGGCCCCACCAAGCCAGGCCCACCCGTGGGGCCATGACTGGCGTCAGCCTGTCCCCATCCCCATAGAAGTGCCTGATGTCCAGGGCTGGGGCTGCCCCCAGCTGTTCTGCTCCTGGTTGAGGTGGGACAAGCCCTGGTTGCCTGGCCCTGCCCAGTCAGACCTCCTGGGAGTCCCCAAAACCCCTGGGACCCCAGCCCCAGGGAGGCACTGGCCCTTCCAGCACCCTGACGTACAAAAATGCAGAAGACGGACATTAGTTAACTGCATGCAAGGAACATTTCCTAATAGATTTTGCTCTCTAACATACAAATTAATTACCATCTCTGTCATAAAGAAAGAAGCTATATATTTGCCAAGACTTTTGAAAACAGAAACACAAAGATAGACTTCACAGAACGGCAATTAGAGATGGACGGTTTTCAAAAATATTCAAGATTGACAACAGCAGCAACTGTGTGTCCTAAATGATTCCAAGAACCAAATGTTTACATAAAAAAGGATTTAAAACCTGACTTTTTATGCTCCTATTTCCCAGTTTTCTCCCATTGGACAGAGATTTCTCAACTACTCCCTGTAAAACTGTCAGAAATTATACTGCTGGAGAACAAGGTGTACTTTTTTGAATGCCTCCTCTACTTCAAACAAAGAGGAACTCAGGTATTTTTAAAACAGGGAAATAACCAATAAAAAATCTTCCCCCCCCCCCATACATTTACCTTTGAGTACAAAGCAAAGCAACATGAGAAAGACATATGTCTCGATTTAGAATGCAGTGTTACGAACTGTGTTCTCAAGACATATAGCAAGCCAGGCGGTGGTCAAGAGCTTCACAGATGCTACTCCTAAACAGTAACATGCATGGACTCTGAAATACCATTAAAAAGCAATCCTTGGAAAATTCTAAATTCATTAGTGGACTGTTGACCAGGATATTTGAGAAAAGCAGAGGAAGGGCATGAAGGGCAGTATCAGAAGGCATTTTGATGCTGCAGTCCTGTGGAATAGGGACCCCCCTGGGTGTAAGCACAGGATGATGGCAGAGGCGGGGGGTATAAACACAAATCTCAGCCAGTTAGAGGTTACTGAAGGAATGCAGCCTTGCAAATCTGGTAGAACCTGCATAAAAAGGGAAATGATGAATATATATCTTATGTGTAAAACACTCTTCTATGAGGTGCAGACACAAAGGTGGCCACAGTTAGGGATGCTACACTTCACTGCTGATCCTCAGTGTCCCCAGCACGTCCTCCCTTCTCTCTGGCAGGGACTGAACACTGCCTTTTGGTTCGCCATTTACTACATTCTGCAACTGCAATCCAGTAATCATACATAAAGCACAATCTTTATGATTTAATTGGGTTAAGTATGTTAGGATTTCAAAGAGCTCTGTGTGTGTGTGAGATTTCTGCTCCAACCTTCCCACATGACAAAATGATTGATACCACAGCAACCACTCAGAGTAAATGCAGATATAATAGATGGGTGCATCATGAAAATCTAGGAAAGCTGTAGAATCTCCATCATCAGAGATCTTAAAGCAGAGCAATGGATTAGGTGTAGTCAGTTCTGCTGTGGACCTTGGCTTTTTTTTT
>VXBW01005789.1:850363-940177 GCA_013400375.1 Thinocorus orbignyianus | reverse complement strand
GGCCGGGCCGGGGCAGGTGCGGTTCGCAGCACCGCAGCGCCGGGCGGCCTTGGCGACACCGGGCGACACGGCCAGGCGGCGGGTCCTCCCCTTCGCGCAGCTCCGCGACGAGCGGAAAGTTGCGGTAGTCCCCAGGGCCGGCTGTGGGTTTAATGCCCGCCGTTAGCAATAGGTGGTAACGCACCCGCTGGCCGTGCCTCGCCCCCGTTTATCTGGGATAGAGCTGAAACCGCATCCACGGTTTTGAGGACATAAACCCAGTAAGGCAACACTTGCACCCCTTAGAGCTTTGTTTTCATACTTCTTTGGTTATATGTTTGCATTTCTTTTTTTTAAATACTTAATATTTAATTATTTTCTTAATTAAAAGAAATAAATTTAAAAAAAAAAGGGGGGGGGGGTGCTTTNAGGGGGGGGGTGGGGTGTCCAGATGCTTGAAAGGACAGTTTAATAAAAGTCCAGTATTTTCTTTGGGCAAACATTTCCCTTGTTGTTGATGATGTGTGTTAAATTCATCCCTGTGCTTTTTGGTTTTTTGCTGATAGCGCAGAGAAACATTAAAAACAACTATCTTTTGAATTTTAAACTTCACATAAATCCCTATAAACCCATTTATTGCATTTACTGTATTTGAAGATTACAGCCATGCAATGTTAAAGCAATGTCATAGCTACACTAGAGATATTCCACTGTAAATCTTTCATGTTGGAATGTACACTTTGGTGAGAAATTTGCCATGCTTGGGAGCAGTTCAAGTTGGGTTTTGTTTATTTATTTGTCTTCTGGGTGAAAAAGTGTCAAGTAGCTAAAGAAAATGCACACATTTTATACTTAAGCAAACAAACAAACAAAAAGCCCTGACATAGCTGCTTTTAAGTCCACAGATAAGTGGATTTTGAAAGTGTCTCAAACTTCAGAGTTCACGCAGTCCAGGATAAGCAGGATGTATCTTTCAGTTTGAACATGCTAAGTTTGGAGAGAAATCCTTATGGAAAATTTTACGCATTACTTTGACTAAAAAGCATGTAAAGACTCACTGTCAATGGGTCAAAATCCTCAAATTACCTGCCCCTGCTGAGGTGCAAGATGATTGCCCTCCTCTCATTTTAAACTAGTTTAACTTCTTTGAGCTGCAGAATTAGATGAATGCTTCTGGGCTTCTGCGGGCTTTGGGTCAGACCCTTTTGTAAGCAAGACATCAGAATGCGGCACTGTGCTTCTCAGCCACAGGGGAGTCACTCTACATGCACACTAGTGTAAGTGGGAGCAAAATCTGGTTCAGTGCTCACACTGTACAGAGATATTTAGTCTCATAGCAACAAGGGATTCCAGAAGACTTCCCATTTGAGAGGACAGTGGTACCTGGCAACGCCGCTTGCTGTACTAAATATGGTTCAGTGTGTTTTCTGTATTTTCTAAATAGCTTTGGACCTTTCAAATAGGGTGAGTCCTATTCAAAAACACCCATCTTCAATTTCTTCACTTGTCACCTGCATAAAGATTTATAAAATATTGAAGGTATCTCAAGTTACCAGCGTAGGCTTCTCTGGAAGACTTTTCTGAATAAATTCTGCTGACAAAAATTCTCCCCTGTCTTTCAGACTACTAAGATTTGTATCCCCAACTAATGAAATAATACCCATCAAACAACTTACAGGCTGCTTAGGCCAAGAGAGATTTACAGAACTACCTCACTATGAATGTTCAGGTTTTTGTCAGAGCTCTAACCCCATACATCTCCAGCCATACAGAGGCTGTGATCCCAGCAGTGGCTCCTGCTACGGAACTACTCCACAGGAACTCTCCCAGTTATGTTTTAATGTTAAAGAAGAGATGCTCAGCACCTGAAAGATGGTAAAAGGATGGTGATGGCCTTGGAAAACATTTCCAATACAGGACTGTTGCAGCTGGGAAAAGTAGTGAGGAATGCATTTTCCCGATGGCCAAGGAGTAAGAGCAAATGTGTGTGAGATTTAAGTTCTTCTGAGTTCTTACGGGAAAACAGCACAAAAATGAGCGCATAATTTCCAAATGTGTGTTCTTTTTTGGAAATAGAACTCAATTTTTCTTTTCACCAGAAGTTCAAACTAGTTCTACAGAATTACTAAAACTGGAACTGTGCAGCAAAGACAGCAGCCTTTGCTCAATTCTAGAGGTTTAAAAATATTACAGATACTCTGCATTTAATTCTGTGGCAAGATTCTCCCAAACTTAAGATTTATTCTTCACTATTGAGATATTTTATAAATAAAAACATGTGGAAATTCCTGGAACATGATCATGTTCAGATTGCATTCTATATACCTATAACTAAGTCCCTAGTATTTTCAGTTGTGTCAAACGCCTTTTGCATAATTATTTTATTCCTGTTCATGCAATAAACCCCGAAATTATGCACGGCCAATGCAGATCTAAATGGAGTAGCACAAGAGATGACGTTAGCCCATTTTCACTAATGAATTTGGAAACTACTACTGGCTTTGAATCATAAAAATAGAGCAGATGATATCTATTATTAGGTTATCTAGACTAAACCTTTGCCAATGCCCACTGGATTTCATTTTTGTTACTTTTGAGTTACTCAGGCAATAGTGTGTCACCAGTCACTGGAGGTGATTATTCCAGCCCAGTGGTTCTCTCAGCTGGAATGTTTCTCCAGATGCTAAGTTTAACATTTTATTTTGTTGAAATTCACCCAGTTCATCTTTCATATATGCCTGAAGTGGCACTATAAATATTTTTCCATTTTGAATCTAACCAAAATAGATGGTATATTGAATATATAGTAACGAATACAGATGGATATATTTCTACCAATTAGTTTTTGCAACCTTTAAATATTTTTTTCCCACTGTTCTCTGCATGCCAGTGTCTGGTTCGCATTTCTTTGCTACTGGGCTAGTCACAATTACAGTAGTCCTCAAAATTTTATCGCAGATCTTCAGCTGATGCTGGGCAAGTGCCACTGGAGTAGACATTAATCTCTAAAGAGATTAACTGTGTTAATATCTAGCTAGTGACATGATGCAGACACCATAAGAAATGCAAATCTACACCCATTTGACCATCTAAAAGTTTTACTTTGTGTTTCCTTCACTTACCCAACTAGGTGATACGTTAATATATTTTTAATAAATTTTGACAGACCAAAGCCTGTTTCCCATTTTTTCTTGTAGTGGTAGATTCATAAGAAGGATAGCGCAGCTTAGTTATTTTAGAATAACCATTGTGCAATTTCCTTGTTACAGTGCATCATGCCTGCTTAGAACTTCTGATGTACTTTTCTTTTTAAGTCATGTTTTTTTCCTTTGGCTTTTTAGTTGTACTATTTTGCTGTTCTTGTCTTCTTCCTACCATCCTAGTGACTTTCTATTCAGGTGTGGTTTCCTTCCTCTTTTCTGTTTCTAGAGAAAGAACTATGCCAGCAGTTCATGTCATGTGGACAGTTGCCCGTTGGGAACTCATTCCACTTTCTCCCACATGGCAGTCACCGGTTGCTAATAGCTTTTGGCCACCACTGACAAAGGCTGTATAGGAGCTGCCTAAGAAGTGAAAGGTTCTGAAAGACCACTCACATGCTTTGAGCCACTGATAAATTCCCCCAAAACACTCATCTGAAGTGACACAATACGCCAATCACAGATACAATGGAATATATAGTCAAAGTATGTTACCAGGTTCCTCTTTCCCTGTTGTACTCATGGATCATCTTCAACATAGCTGCTTATCAAGCAATCTCTCCTTATAAAATCTAAATATTTCAGCGTCTCAGTTCTGAAGTGTTGGGTTTGTCATCCTACATTTTACCTTATACGCTCAACCTGCTACAGGGAGCACCTAGCTTTGCAGTAGCTGCTCTGACACATTTAACAGCACAATTATAGATGACTTGGTAACCACCCATTGACTAAAAATAACCTAGCAACCGAAGACACGCTTAGGTATTTATACTTAGATATCCCAGAGGAACCCTTCACAGCTCCTGTAGCTGGGGAAAACATATGTATCTCACCAAACGCTAGGAATCCTCAGGGGTGGGGGTGGGGGGACGTAGGGGAAGCGATAACATTGCACAGCTGAAAGATTTCACAGACAACACTCTGCCAGCTAATCCAACTCTTACCCAACTAGCTCTGCAATTAAGGTTTCCTACTGAGAACAATGAGAGCATTATGACCTGGGGAATTTTCTAAATAGAAAAACCCCAACGCATCTGGGATTACAAAATTTAGAGCTTTAAAAAATACAGCTCCTACACTGATGGTACTTGCAACCAATACAGATCCGAAGGAACTAGTGCCAATATGTATATGAGAAAATACATGCACTGTAATAAATGAGCTGCCAATGAGGAAGGAGTCAGGGCAGCACATCCTGTGTGAAGAACCTGCAGTACTGAAGTTCATTCTTGCCTTCCAGAGTATGGATTTGGTTTTTTTTTATATGAGATGTACCAAGTTTTCACTCAGCCTGTTCAGGAAGAAATATTCTAATGTCGGAATAAAAAAGACATCTAAATGATGTGATTAAATTTCTATGATACATGATTACATACACTGTGGCTGCCTATGAATAGTTTTATATATTTGAAGAGAAAAAGAAATTCAGTTTTAAGTTGACAGAACCACACATGTCTTAACAGAGAACTTGTAACACTATGGTGTCTATCTGCGCATCCTTTTCTACTCTCAATTTTTTCTGGTTTGTTTATGGCCTTCATCTTTTCTTGTTTTCAAAATATACCTTCGTTCAGCTAAAAAGACCTGAGTGGGCAGCAATTTACATCCAGAACTACTAATCTCGAGAGCATCTACAAGGTCTCAAGCGTCTTTCTACCTGCCTCCAGTTTCAAGATTATTACCTTGAAATGATAAAGAAGTGTTCAAAGTCAGCTTGGATGGGACTTTGAGCAACATGATCTAGTGAAAAATGTCCTGCCCATGGCAGAGGGCTTGGACTAGATGGTCCCTTCCAACCCCAACCATTCTGTGATTCTGAGTTTATGATAATTCAGAGAGATCATAACACTACTAGCACAATTAAGACCAGTGGGCAAGGTATAGGCTTGAATATTCTAATGATTATAGGACTATTCACAACAATCACAATGAAATTAAAAGGCTTTATCATCTTATTTTTACCTTTTAATATATTTTAAGATAATTTGATTTTTTTAACATTTCTTGAAATACAATTGTTTACTCCTTTTTTAGAAAAAGGATTTGTATTATAACCAGGATGATTAAACAAATGAAATTAATGGAATTTAGTAATGATCCACAGTTTCCAGCATCAATTCCTGAGGGTCTAGCCTAAATGCACAGAACTAAAATACTGTAACATTCAGTGAGTAAGTTCTTAATTGAAAACTAAACCCATGGAGAAAGCCATTGTTGAATAAAAGGTGACTCAAGCTTGCTCGAGTCACAGCAAGCCTTTATAGAACGGCTGATACCAGCATTGCATGGAAAAGTTAATGAGCTGATATATTTGGGGGATTTGTTGCTCTTCCTCCCACCTTAGTGGAGGGGGGAAAAAAAAAAAATCCAGATTCTACAGGAGAGAATTCTGCTATACAACCTTATACTTACTGGCAAGTTTACCAATAAGCTGTTTGACCTATAGCTTGAACTTTAACCAGAGAACTTACTTTACGTTTATTAAACTGTTGACTTTCCACCTCAAAACCTGGATATCACAAAAACTGATCAGGAGCTGAAACCAGGCGACAATGGACACTTTCAATTCTCTCCATTAGTGATTCTTACTGTAGTAAATGGGAAAGGAAGCTGCGGCAAAAGTGGAGAATATACAGAACAAACCAGGCACCTCCACAGTTAGAACAGGTTCTGAACATGTGAAGAAAAGACGATGACTGCCTCTGTAATATTTGAGCATGTTGTGTGATATTACTGAGGGAAGCGGTAATCTTTGGTCACTAATAAGCCAGCAGAGGGGGAACAAATATTTTTCAGACAAATGTTAAGAGCAGATGCTTTAAAAATTATTCAAAACCTCAAACAAACAGTTGACAATTGTCACATGCACAAAATGAACAATTATTACATTTTAAGTATAAATTAAAATGGGTTTACCACTATGGCACTCTTTTTTTTTTAACCTGAAAACTCATGTTTTCAAAACACCTGCATCATACTGTGACATTAAAGGACGCCCAGAATTTTATATATTAAACTACTTCTGGGTTTGTGTTCTGGACTTCATTCCAAAATGTTGAATAAGTAAAGGAGAAAGTGTTTTTTAAGTTTAAAATCTTAAATTTTAGAACACAAATAGAAACCAATAATTTTACAAGCCATTCATGTATAATATAGTCCACTAGTTCCTAATAGTAAAGGAAAAGAAAAAAAGAAAAAAAAGCATTAGCCAGTCTTTAGCTTTTGTTAGGTATGGCCAGTTAATACTAAATAGTATTTTATTCAGTAGGATGAAAATGGATTACTGCAAGCTAATCTGAGATTTATTACCGGACTCTGTGGAATTAACACACTGGAGGCCCATCTATATACACCTGGGGTGGGATGATGGCCAGAACTGCAGATTAATGTAACCTTCCCTTGCCTGTGAAACCTATTCATTACTTGCTTGTCCGTTTGTTTTTGCGGGAATTTTATTTCTCCTATTTATCAGATACATCAGGCAGCATATAGCTCACAACAGTTAATGAAGCAGCCACTGTATAGAAGGTTTTCCCAAAACTTTTTGTGAAAAGCATATTTTAAAAGGGAAAGATCCTCTTTGGTTTTGTTTCAAATTATGCTGTTCTAATAGGAACCATTTTTCTGCACGTTTACGTTGTTTTAAAATAGAAAACTTTAATTAAAACATGAAATGGAACATCTAAGATTATGGCATTTAACAAAAAGCCCAGGTATTAAAACAGTACCCTTGGCACACAGGGCAGTGACAGTGCACAGCCTGAACTAACTTCTGTCAAAATCCTGGAGACACTGTAGCTGATTCAGCTGGATTTCAGCTGGATAAAACATTATAAAGCGTGTTATACAAACACTGTAAGAGACAGAACATCTTTCTCTACAGCAGAATAAACACTCTCCCTGGACACCGCTTAACCTTAAATAGAGAAGGAGTGAAGTGGATCGTGGACTATTCTTTGTGCCAGCTCCTGGGAGGTTTCAGCATCACCTCTATGCTGGACTGCCCCCATCATCACACACTCATCAGCAGGCTTTTGAACAAGAGACAGAAAGCTTTCGCTGACTTCTTCACTTAATGTGCACTCAGTGAAAGCCCCTCATCAACACCCCATGTCTATACTGTTCTCCACGCACAGGTTCAA
This sequence comes from Thinocorus orbignyianus, assembly GCA_013400375.1. Lineage (NCBI taxonomy): Eukaryota > Metazoa > Chordata > Aves > Ciconiiformes > Thinocoridae > Thinocorus > Thinocorus orbignyianus. The sequence goes on along the minus strand of VXBW01005789.1, from coordinate 932,856 downwards.
GTTCAGTAGCCCATACGGTTTTAGTTGTCCGTGTCCTTAAATGAAAGGGGAGATGAGTCCTGATAACTAATTGCTCCTGACTGAGCGAGAATGTATCAGCAACATCTAGATAGTAGAGAGGTAATCATGGCTTGAATGCAAGTTTTAGTCTTGAACTAGCATATTGGTGAAGCCATGCCTCCAAAAACAGCTTTGACCTTAAAGTCACAGTGAAAATCTAAGTATGATTTACCTCACCAAAACACTAATATAATGGTAATATTATGACATTACATTAGTATAATATTATACATTGAATGGCTACTATAGTAAAAGTAGACACATCAGAAGTGGGTAATGATGAATTTAAGTTTTTATGGATGAGTTATCACATACATATTAGATACTATATTTATTTTTTTTAATACTTGTTACCTTTTTTAAAATTATTATTTATTTTTACTAAAAAAAAAGCAGCGCAATTGTTTTTTTTTATATTTCAGAGGAAACTGGTATAGTCTATTCTGTCTATTATAATACATTGAATAATAGATCAGTAACACAGTTTATAAACTATAGGCTCTCAATCCATGCCATAGTGCTTTGAGAATGTGTCAACACTCAGTGATTTCCTTACCCAGCTCAAAAGCATCTTGGAAGCACCCCGGGCAATGTCTCATATACAGCCATTGAGGGTTATCCGCTCCAAAATAGCTCTTATAATCTGAATGGAAGAACCATAAATGATTCAATTGAAATCACTTCTGAAAATGCAAAAGGAAATGAACACAGAATAAACTACAACATTAGGGGGTCTAAAAGCCCACACACCTGACGATTTTGAACTGAAGACTTTGGCATTTCCCCTTACAATCAACCTACTCTGTGTAACAACTACTTTAAGATGCTGAGAACAGTATTCTTAAAATTGACCTTCAGTGATTTTAGAAAAGTCATTCATCATTTCAGATATAAGTTAACCAAACACATTCAAGTGCATCTGAATTAACTGAAAGGTAGAAGAGTCTCTCTCTCTCCTCTTCTGTATTTGGAAGAGGTTAAGTATTCATATTTTCCTTATAAAGAAGATAAAGTACAGTACATAGCACTTACCTAGTTATAGCCTTCATAGTAAAACTGTGTTAAATAAAAACTTAAAATCTAGTGCCACCAGATGTTGGATCCACAAACAGCTTCCTTTGTGTTTGGTTTTTGTTTTTTTATTAACTTTGTGAAGAAACGATGCCAGAAAAAAAATATTTTATTTTACGGGAAACTAATGGAATTCTGTAAGACCAGAACAAATCAAACTCCCAAAACACATGACAATTACTTTAAGAAATGAGGGACTAGCAAAAGACAGTATACTAGCTAGAATAATTGTTATAGTTAAAAAGGATATTTTAGATTTATTTCAAATGCCAACCACATTTTATATTGTTTTTCTCTTTGCCTACACATAACAGATTATTTTTTTCTTCCATCCGGAGCCATTAGGTTTAAAAATATTTTTTTTTTCATAATCACTTTAGAACAATATAGAGGAGATACGAGAAGCAGGCGTGTATTTTATGTAGTAAACTGAAATATCAAATAGTTTGAGCAAGACAGCATCTAATTGTATATGAAGTGTATCCTGAGGGATCCAGAAGGCAGAAGCTATTTTGTTGGTGTAAACACGTGCAGCTGGCATCAATTCTAAAAACATGCTGTAGGTGTGAAGGCCTTTATCAATAATGTCCTATCAAAGCAGATAGAATTACTACATGACCAATGACCTCCTAGTGTGAGAAATAGCTGCAATTTGCTTTTCCATAAGGAAAAGGGTTTACCCCTTCCAGATTGTGTACCCTGCTGCTTCTCATATAGAAAAGCATCCTCGAGAAGGCAGTCATTAAAACAGAGTAATGCAACTGTAATAGCTTGAGTTGGTTTAACTGTTTTCTTTTTCTTTTCCAGATAAGCTGCTGAAGATGCGTATCGTCCTTTTGACAGGTACAACACAGGACAAAAAATTTTAAACAGAAATTTGAATTTTCCACTGTTTGTGGTGCTCATCTTTTTTAATTGGCTGTTTATCAGAACTGGGTTTTGTGAACAGGCATCTTTTGGGTTTTTAAACTAATTTTTTCAGACTATATTAATCTTTATAATCCCAATTATTTTTTGTGTGATGCATACAGTGTATCAAAGAGGATTAGTTTGACACAAAATGTAAAATATTTCCTGTTTTTTAAGAAGATAAAAGTAATCCTTTGAGTTACATTTTTTTCCTGAATATTTTGGTAGAGATTTTATTGTCACTGCAGTAGCCTACTATGAAGATATATTTGTACAAGAAATTTTTGGTAATGAAGGATTTTACTTAAAGAATGCCTAATAAACAGAAGCACAAATAAACTAAAACTTGGAAAGACTTATTATGGTATGAAAACAACTGAGAGAAAATAATGCTTCATTAACAATTGTTAATGATGCTTCCTCTCCTTGAATTTATTGATACTTTTTTACTCAATCCTTCATCAAGTTATCTTATAAAATTTTATTAACTTATTAAATATCTCCTAATACAGGTCCTGCATTTACTGACAAACTGATATAAAATATGGCTGTGCTAGGTCTCTGGCTAAACCCAGAAAACAGGATACAGCACATAAGGTTGGGAGCAGCCTGATGGTTGGGAATCCAAGTAAAGATTAGGTCTCCTTTTGTAGTAAGTTTGTACAACGCTGCCATAGTGTACTTTACTTCTGTCTTTCATTTTAAGTTCTTCTGTCCAGAGTGGTATATGTATGTTGTGTTTGTGTAAAATAGAGGATAGTATCAACTCCATTCAATCTGCAGTATGCACAGAGAGGAAAAAAAACAAAAGGACACAGGTCTCCTCCAGCACTGTGAGGAAAGTCTAACCATACCTTAACACAATATTGATCTTGAGAAGCATTTCCACTGTTGCTTTTATGGGAACTTTTTTAAAAGCAATCTTACTGTAATATGTAAAAGTACATATTCAAACAGCAATAGTAAAGGGATAGACTTCACCACAAACAAGAAATCTCATGAACCCCAGAACAAGTGAGGCTTGTTCTCTTGTATATTTACAGTTTGTAATTGGCTGCAAGCTTTGATTTCCTACAGTTGGATATTATTTAAGACCATGTGAGTTCTCTACATTTAATATGGTAGGAGAAGGCATATTATTAATTCTCACCATTGGGACATTTGTAGGATCTCTGTCTTCTAACGATCACCTATTTTCATAGAATCATAGAATGGTTAGAGTTGGAAGGGACCTTAAAGATCATTGAGTTCCAACACGCTGTCATGGGCAGGGACACCTTCCACTAGAGCAGGTTGCTCAAAGCCCCATCCAGCCTGGCCTTGAACACCTCCAGGGATGGGGCATCCACAGCTTCTCTGGGCAACCTGTTCCAGTGTCTCACCACCCTCACAGTAAAGAATTTCTTCCTAATATCTAATATAAATCTCCCCTTTTTCAAATTTAAAACCATTAGCCCTCATCATATTGCTACAGTCCCTGACAAAGAGTCCCTCCCCAGCTCTCCTGTAGGCTCCCTTCAGATACAAGAAGGCTGCTATAATGTCTCCCTGGAGCCTTCTCTTCTGCAGGCTGAACAGCCCCTGCTCTCTCAGCCTGTCCTCATAAGAGAGGTACTCTGTCCCTCTGATCATCTTTGTGGCCCTCTGCTGGACTCGTTCCAACAGGTCCATGTCCTGCCTGTGCTGAGGACTCCAGAGCTGGACACAGTATTTCCAGATGGGGTTTCATGAGAGCAGAGTAGAGGGATAGAATCACCTCCTGCAACCTGCTGAGGGGGGTGATTCTACCTGTTCTACAGGTGTTCTACCTGTGATTCTGACCAGTTCATAAACATTTTGAAACTTTTATTTGATACTTTTGTCTCTCTGAGAAATTTTGGTTGAACTCAGACCCTAAATTAAAACATTTTACATGGAAGGACAAGAGACATCTCATTTCCTGAGCCCTCTTCACTCTTCTCATGGTCTGCTCTCACTCTTCCATATCTCTTACTTCCATAATTTGTCTGCTGTCACTACAAATAAAAACAAAACAAGCCATAACAAAACAAAATCTCTTATGAAGTCTTTGTGCACCTACACCCCTAGGTTGGAAATCTCACACCAACTAGTCTTCAGAAAAGGCCTTGGGAATGGTGAAAACTTTTAATTTTTTTATTTTTTTTTTTTTAAATTCTCCTTGATGCTAATGCTCTGAGGCCTATATTCAGATTTGAATACAGTATAGCACTCAGCCAGGCAAATTATCAAATTAAATTACAGTGGCTTACCAATTTACCTCCCATCAGCTCTAAAGCAATACCTTGTTAACCTGCTGTAACTGTGTTGTGTGTCTGAACTGAACATGTATGAGTGAAGGTTATTTCAGAAAGAAAGGACAGACTTTCTGAAAGAGCAGCTTTTATCCACGAGGAAAAAAATAGGATAGACATTTAAGCAAACTGTTTAACTTTAAAGACAATTAGGCAATGGAATGACTTGCCTGAGGAGGTAGTTTAGACAATGTAATGAGAAGTGCTTAAAATAGAATAAACTATTTGTGAGACAGATACAGATGTAAATAATCCTCCATGTTTTGAACTAGATGAATGAGGAAGGGTATCTTTTCTGTTCAAATGACTGACTATAAAAATTCTGTTCTCTTTCCTTGGGAGCAGCTTTCAAACTTATGGCTGTTTACACCTGTTCTGAATACTAAAATGAAACTGCACTCCAAAAGGCAGTTTAACCTCACTGTATCATTATAAAGTAGATTTATTCATAACAAGCATCCACAAAAAACTTCCAGCAAAAAAGTCCTTAGTCAGGGATATGCACATTGTTGCAAAAATGGATTGTTTCTCTAAGTGCTTATATGGCCCCATCACTATAGTATCCAAGCGCCTTACAAACATTAATGAATGTATTCTCACAACACCCCTGGGAGATAGAGATGGTATTATTAGCTAATGCACAAAGAGTGGCTTGTCCAAAGTCACATAGAAAGTCTGTGGCACAGCCAAGACTCAAAACTCTGATTTCCTGCCCACTGCCGTAACCATGACTATATTCTCCTGTCCATATACAGCATTTCAAAATATGTTACATATAACCTCAGATCTTTACACAATAAGCCTTTCTGCTCAGCTGTAGATCCAACCACTGACTTAATAAATAAAAATAACTTTGTTTATCAGGAAGCTTCATTATGGCAACAAATTTACAGGTTACTGAAACATTGACAGTTATATGGGCCATAACTGGTTCTGATATACGAGAGTAGTGAAAGAGAATTCCCTGATCATCACATTCAGAACAGGAGACATCATATCCAAAACCTGATTTTGATACCAAAATATTTCCCTTCAGATAATGTAAAGTGTTACACTATACAGAGCAGTCTGGTTTTGAGGGGGGGGAAAAAAAAAAAAGCAAAAAAAAAAAAAGCTAGCTGTATTCCCTACATAGTTCCTTTTGGATAAACTATATCTGTAATAAGACATATACAGTATTTGCAGTTTAATGAGTTCAAATCTGGAGAGACAACTGCAGTTAGCGTATTTACCCCTTAATATCAGAGAATAGAATTTCGTTTATAATTTAATATTATAATAATGAAAATAAATTTTATATATATATAGTTTTGCAGGCATTTAGATTCATTTTAATGACTTCAGAGATCTGACCAAATGATCCTTCTGAATCAGGAACACAGCAACTTGTCTTTCATATTGGATTTAATGCATAGGCATTAATTTTTTTTCCTCAAATGCTAAATAATTAAAAAAGAAAATACAACTGCAAAAGAGAAAAAGACAACTTAAGAAATAACGGAGAAGGGCAGGAAGATGCAGTAGATCACAAAGTGAATAATGATCAAAACACCACAATATTGTTGCAACAAAGTGAAGTATAATTTTGGCAGTCAATGACAGAAACAAAAGCCAAGGTAAGTAGTGTCTCCTGAACTTCATTCCTGAAGTTCCAACAGCAGCACTTTTCTCAGTGTTTGTCTTCATGTTTTAGTAAAGATGTAGATAAATTAGGCCTGGTTTTAATTAGAGCCTACCAGCATAGCAGAGGGGATTTACATCAGATTCTGATTGAAAACAGCCCAGCTATCAGGACAGTTAAATGATGGAGCAGATTATCATTGATAGAAAATCCACATCTCAACATGTGTTCAAGAGCAAGTTAAATAAATATCCATGAGGGGTGATTGTAATTGACATAAGAGGATAGACTCAATTGTGTCCTCAGATCCAGTTCAGTCTAACATCCATATTTTATCACTGTACAAATAGTACAAACAGCTATTCAGACCACTTATTCTTCAAGCCCTGCTCTAAAATCCCTTATTCCCGCCTTTTTCTCTCCCTCTCCCCCCCTCCTCTTTTTCTTTCCTACTCTCCCTCTTTCCCCTTTTCTTTCTTCCTCCCACCCTTCCTCCCCCATAAGCTCTCTCTACCCTTTCAGTCTCTCTTTCTTCTCATATCCTTTCATCCCTCCCTCTGTTCTTTCTAGATGCTTCTAAACTGACACATCCTTAGTTGGACTGGAAATTCCTTAGGTGCCTACTTTTAGAATCCTTAGCATGTTAACAAACACCCTACTCTGAGGGACCAGATATTGTTCTCTATAAGACTACATAAAGATCCAAATTTAGATAAAATGTGATTTAAATTCCTATCATACCTTCACTACAGGACCGGAAAACTGAAATGACTGGGTACTTCTGGGTAATTTTTATTATCATTTTTATTACCACTGAGTAATAGAAAAATTATGAAGATAGACTGTACATTAGCAAAATTATCAGATTAGAGAAACAGAGACTCTTGTTATTAAAGAGCTTAGGTGTTCAGTTAGGTTGTAGGAATAGCTTTTAATTTTCTCTGATTCTCCCAAGTCCAGGGCAAGATTTCTTTGCCTATTCCTGTAAGCTATCTGCTTACATGCAAAAAAATATTCTGATTCGATATGATGAGTATAGATTGTTCTCTTTCTTAAAAGCCAAACAAACGTCACATGAAAGACAGCAAACTGGTCTCCTGCACTATCACTGTCTCCTTTCATTTCTTTTGAGACTGTTGAAACCAGAACAGGATGGAGATAACGGGAATTGCACTCAAATATAAGAATAATAGGATTAAATAGTTCCTAGTTCCAGGTGGGATGCAGTGTTCAAACAGTCCAAAAGGACTGGAGGAAATGTTTCTAAGGTAGGACTAAAGCAAAATTTTAAACTTGGAGCACCCTCTTGAACATATAATCCCCACTGGGACTGCTTTGTCAAAATGAGATCAAGCCACATTATCTGTCTAGAACAGGTTACTGTATTCTTCATCCTACTTTGTCCCCAGAGACAGACAGCTGATTGGGACAATCTATTCAGTTATCTGAAATTATACAAAAGCCATAATAATATCCAAGTGTATTTTCACGACGTGAAAAGGCAGCCTATGTAACAGTCACTAAGGAGTAGTATGGGCTTTTACACAAACAATTCATATTCACTGGAGTACGGTTTATTAAAATGGATATATTTATGTGCTTTTTAGAAGTTACTGTATAATCTATTCATTTTAAAAGGGCACCATTTCACAAGTCCAGAAGTGCACACATGGAGCAAAGTCCTCACTCAAGGAGAAAATGAACCTTTGCCTAGAATGTGGAGGAACCTGCAGGATTCTCCTCAGAAAATCTGGAAATAAAGACTACTGAAGGTAAAAGCGGGTACCAGAAAGCCCACTTACAAGATGTTAGCAAGGGCCCTCTGCTGTGAAGTTTGTGGAGTGCCTGGCCAAACACTAATGAAGAAAGCCACAGGAATCCCATACTGGAAACCGAAAGTTAAAGCTTTCAGTTAAATATGAACATATGGAGGTAGGCAAGCTGTAGGAGTCCCAGCTAGTTGTGATGGTTTAAACAATAGTGCTTGTTGTTCCTCACAGGAAGATGCTATCAACAAAAGGAGTCTCAGAAATTTGACAGTCAGTTAAAATGAATGGCTTCACTTAAAACGGACAACCACCACCTACATAACCAGGAAAGGGAATGGCGAGGACTCAGTTAACAAAAAAATCATAAAACATTCCTTGACATTTGGTTATGAGCAGAATTGTGCTAATTTTACCAGGACCTAACAGATTGTCAAAACATAGAGAAGTAAGATCTTAGAGACTGGCAGAAGCAAAGCAAATTCATTTTCTCTTGTGAAAGGTCTGACATTCTTTGCCTGCATTAATAATCTCCAGTCTAGCGAATGAATTCTAAAAGATAGTCATAAATCTAGTCATGGGGTGCTTTTTTGTTAGTTTTGTTTCAGTTTGTTTTGTTTTGTTCTGTGTCTGTGCTTGACATGGGAAAGCACGCAGTCTTCTGACTTTCACTCAGAAAAAAAGGGCCAATTGACTGAGAAAAATCTGGGGAATTACTAGTAGCTATCACATAGAATCTCAAAGTGAAAACATGAGACTGCTGCATGTAGCCTCATTTCACTGGGAAACACAGATAATTCCCTCTAATTTAACAGAACCATAGACTTACAGAATAGTTGAGGTTAGAAGGAACATCTGGAGATGATCTAGTCAATCCCCCCTGATCAGAGCAAGGACAACTGGTGATGCAGGTCACTCAGTACTGCTTCTCTGTTAGGATGTGGATCACCACAACCTTGGTGAACAACCTGTTCCTGTGCTTAATCACCCTTAGAGGTTGTTGCTTTGTGGTTGCTTTGTCTTATTACAAAAAGATTTTTCCTATGTTTAAATGGAATTTCTCATTTTTCAGCTGATGACCATTGTCTCTTGTCCTGTCATATTAATTTAGACAAAGCATAACCAAAGCTATGGCAAAATGGAAGAAATCAAAGTTGGTAACAAAACTTTATATAAGCCAAATTGTTCAGTTTTTCCTGAAAGGAAAGATACTTCATATCACATCTAGTATTAATTTCAGTGAATTGAAAAAAAAAAAAAAACCAAAAAAACAAATTGCACTGTCCATGGTTAAAGAGTCATAATTATGTTCATACATATGTGCAGTAATATATGTATGACATAGTTCATTTGGCAGGAAAAAGTACCATAATGAAATAACTGATGTTAATCTCAGGAAAATAATGTCTATCCAGCTGTTTCCACGAAGATGGTACTACTATGTCTTGTCACATACACCCTAAGGAAACCAGTGAGTAATTCAGTCACAAGATGGGAACCCACCAGGAATCCAACAGACATAGAACTATGCATCTTGTATTCAAGTACTAAGCACACATGCTAAACTATTATAATCCAGATATCAGTGGATGTGAATTGGCAAATAATTCAAATTGAACCCAAGAAGTAGGATAAAGAAATAATGCAATAACATGTCCTTCTTCATGTTACTCCAGTTAGAACAAAAGCTATACCATAACAGTAAGTGAAATCAAAGAATTTCTCTTAAACCTGCACATAACATATATTTAGATGAAGTTTTATTGTAGTCAACCCATTTTTAATTATAAGCTGATGGACTTTGGTAAATTAAAACAAATACTGAAGAAATTAAAATATATTCAAAAGAAGAAACTGAGCCCATAGTTAAGTCTGAGAATCAAAAAAGTTAGAAATAACCAGTATATTGCAAACTGATGTTGTTGGGCTGGTCATCTACTTTCTCAGTTAAATTTTGCATTCCTTGTATTTGAGTTATCTCTGGTGTATAGGTGTTTAAGATCTTGCCTTTTGTGATTGCATGAAAAGGTTCAGTATATGCCAGTAAGAATTTTCATAGAAATGCAAGTGACATGCAATGGTAGGGAACTCCTGGGAATAGCTAAACTGAAAGATAGAGACACCTTAGTCTAGTGCCTATCTGGTCCCAAACCTACTGTGAGACTATTTGAGAAATGAGGTGAAGACTGTAAGACTTTTTGTAAGACTTTTCTTTCTTATTTATAATACAAAACCAAATATTTTTAAGCCTGGAATATGCAAGAGCTACACTGCTACAGAACATGGTGTATTTAGTTATGTTGAATATTTATAGTTAAAGTGTACTTCTGTACTAAAACATAAATGGCAGGACAATCTTAGTTTACCTGTTTCTGATCCTGTCACTGTTAGAACAAGATATTTTTTTTCTCTTTGCCAAGAGTGAATGGGTTTTGTTTAGGAATTTAATAAATATGTTGTATCACACATGGTGAGAATTAATGACTCAGATTCATAACATCCAACGCTTCAGATCACATGACAGAAAACTGTAAATTCTTTACAGTCAGGTAATGGCACTAACCAAACAGGACCTTTGATCTATATTATTAAGTATTTGCAGTTGATACTGGATCAACATTACTAGAGAAGAACCATAAAACACCACTTCTTTTCAATTGTGACTGGGATACATATTGACCTTAATCTACAACTTGGTAAGAAGAGAAAGTGATGGCTATAGCTATCTGCAAATTAGGAAGGGGTTGCTTCCTTGGAGTTAGCGATGCACTCACAAATTTCCAGAGAACATACTTTAGCAGATAATCATGACTATATAATGTCAAGCTTTGAATGACAGCCAGAAGTACTTGCTTCCAATAAATAATATTTTTAAGTGGAGTCTTGCCCTAATTTCTGGTATAGGAAACCATTTCTAACAGAAGATGGTGACAGACATGACGCTGACTGTGTAAGAAAGTGTTTTTCAAAACACTGACAAAATCCTGAACTAAGGCAGCAAACAGTGATTGTTACTAAAACTGGAGACTTAAGGCAATATTTTAAAGCTAGTGTCATCGTGATCCTTCTCAAACACGAAAATTCAATATCTTGTTTATATGCCAGTTCCTAAAAGGCTGATATGTAACTCCAGATTACATCCTTACTAACAGGTCCATTTCACCACAGTAATCAGGAAGAATTTTTGAAGAAATGGGTAGGTGCTCAACTTAGGGAAGTAATAACCAAACTACTCGAGGATCCACAATGTTCATTTGTCAGAGAGCTGGGAAATATTGTGTTCTTGTAAGATTATTTTTTTTCTGCTTCTTCTTATTGCTCTTATTTAATAAACACTTTCTTCCTTATAAAGGGCATCTGGCTTCAAATTGTACCTGCAATCTCTAGCAAAACGTAAGTAGGTTCAGCTTTGAAAGTCAATGTGGACAGCTATCCAGCAGTGCTCCACCAAAATAGATAGCTGAGAAAGTTACATTTCTTCTAAACGTACATCCATTTTATGTTGCTTTTAATGACAATTTCTTGGGTCTCTCTCTCTGCTTAGCCCAAGGCTTTTAAATGGCTACCAGATTAATAAATTAGAATTCTGTGGAATCTAATCTAGATCTTAGAGCTCTGTAAGTATACTGCGTCATTTCTTAAACATAGAGCTGGCATTTTACATAAATTCAAGTTTAGCTCTGTAATGACTGAATGTTTTTGTTTATTTTTTAAAATTAGATAACTGACTGAGTCTGAATTTAGGTAATATATTCCTTTATGGAATGGTCAGGAATTGCAGCATTATCTAAAATTTTAAAGATAAAGTCATGAAACTCATTTAGAATGCAGTAATTATGGCACATGGAAAACAACAAACCATTAGAAATACTTTGACGGCTAATCCTTTAATAAATAGTGATATCAACAGAACTGCAATTTTCATTCAGGAACTTCAAATATACAAGGCCAGATTCTGTTCTAAAATTTCCTGCTGATGCTTAGGAGAAGCCCATGGGCCCAGGTACTAAGCAGAGAACCTGGTCACACAAGGTGTGATAGGTACTTATTTTAAACATTTTCAGGACAATTTGAGCTCTGACACTGAACACACTGTGAGCCATTTAATGCCACAGAGAGACCTAGTACCAGAGTTAGATTAGAATTCTTTCTGTCCCTGCACATTAAGACATCATTCCTGGTCACTAATTAGATCATTTTAGAATTATAATGAAGAAGTCTTCTTTGTCCCTACTAAGCATATCCTCACATTTTTATGTGTTCAAGTACTAAATTTAGCATATATTTGTGAGAGCATTTCTCATGTTTACTTCCAGAGCAAAGTTTCCTTGTTTGAGGGGTTTATTTGCTTGTCTTCTAAACTGAGAAACGTATATTATATAGCATATGAAAAGTGAAAAGATCAATAGGTTTTTCAAAGCTTGCTCAAAATATTAGAGATTAAATACCTAATGAATGAGTAAACAGGTATGAAAAATTAGAGCAAAGTGTTGATTATGTGTGTAATTCTGCTGGTTTGGTTTTGTTTAATAAAAGCTTCATAGTTTGAACTTTTCATCACTACTGAGTAACACAAGAGATTAAAATCATATTGTATGACATCCCAAAACAAGAGATTTGCACGGAAGCTATGGGAAAATATTACATCATGCTATAAATTAATATGGCAAATTAAAAAAAAAAAAAAAAAAAAAAAAGGAGAAAAAGAAAAAGAAAAAAAAAAAAAAAAAAAAAAAAAAAAAAAAAGGAGAGAAAGAGAAAGAGAAAGATGAAAGCAGGCATGTCACATTTCTTTGTCGTGTGGCTCTCCAGCAGTCACTGTGGCCTCCTGCTGGCACCGGTGATACTCGCTTGAGCATAGCGTGTGATCTGGCATGCTTCAATCCCATTGAGAGGTTGGGAATGTTGTGCAAGTGCCAGAAGTCTTAGAGAACAGCAAGTGAAAGAGAAAGAAGACCTAAGAAAGGTCTAAGAAAGTGGGAAGGAAGCAGTGAGGGAAGACACAAAAACACAGGGAAATAAAGTCAATAAGGATGCAAGCATAAGAGGCAGAAGTAACAGTTATAGGTAACTCTCCTCATCTCCTTGGCATTTCTCACTCCAACAGCATCCATGGCTCTGTTTTGCAGAGGGGGAAGCCAAGGTAGCGGGAAGCTGCTGTAGAAGGGAAAAGCCTGAGGCAGAGAAGGGCAGCCTCGGGGGAGCTGGCACTGCCATGGAGGGGTGCCTGCTGAGGAGGAGGCTTCTTCTCTTGGGCATTAAAGGAGAAATATTTAAAAGAATGATTTTCTCACAGCTCTCTTAAAGGACAGGTTTGCATGACCTCACAGGACGCAATGTATTCCGTAAGGAAGAAGAACAATACAAATAATTGTTTATAATCAGTAAGATTTATTATAAATACACTTTCAAAAACTTTTAACTGATCATTTCTACCTAATGATTCCACCCTAATCACGGCTACAGCCCTTGCCCACGGGTTCTCATTGAAGCGCCCCTTCTGAGGCTCTGCCGTGAGCTGTCCTTTCAGCACCACAACCCACCCTGGCGCTGCCATCGCTTGCACTACTTAAACTCTTCCAATTAATTCCAGCAGTTAATCACCCTATGAAACAAGACGAGTGCTGCCATCGTTTTCAGACTCTAGAGACAGAGGCTTAAAATGATACAAGTTAAACTTGTTCAACCTGAGATCTGAGTTACATATATGTAATGTCATTTGCAAGGAACTAGAAACACTGTTAATTTTATAAACCACTGTTTTTATAGGAGAAAACAAAGAAATCCCTCTAAAGCTAAGTATTTTTTAAGTCTATACATGTTTGAAGATCCTCTCAGAGTTGCAAAGCAACAATCATTTCAGCTTAAGAGCATGCATAATAGAATTTCTTTAAGAAACCAACTAATTATACCAAACCCCACATTATAAAAATGCATTGTTTATATAGGTGATAAATGTAGATTTTCCTTCCAAAAATTTTAAGTCTCTATGTGACAGAAAATTCCAACTCTGTAAGCTCCAGTAAGATCATCTGCAGCAATCTCTTTGTCATTCTTAGTGAATAGAAGAAAGCGGAAAAAATATTCTTAGACTGTAAATCTACTACCTTTTTTCCTCTTCTTTCTTCTTCTCCTTTTTTTTTTTTTTCTCCTTTGGTCAACTATGCACATACATGACAATTTGAGATTAAAAAGTCTAGGTTTAAAACCATTAATAACTTCACAATAAGACTCTATCTTGACCATAGAAATAGTTCCAAAGTTACTGCTTTCTTCTGTTGAATGTTTCTACCTATAAACACGCTTGTAAATTTCATATATAACTGAAGTATAATAGTTAGGAACAAATTATGTTTACTCCCTGTTGATACAATGAAGAGATTGTTCATGCTGGAAAGTTCAGAACTCCACCTTGTGGTGATAATTTTAACTGTCTGTTGAAAATAACAGGAGAAGAAAAGAAACACTGAGATGCAGCCAGGGAACGGAGGAGAAATTCAGGTCTGAACTACGGTGAGTAAATTTTGTTTAGGTTCATTTGGGAAAGCCTACAAGTTCACTTCAGACGTGAAGCAAAGCAAAAACATATAATTTTTTCTTTATTTTGGGAGCAAATTTTCAGAACAACATAATGTGTAATATTCATAGCAAAAAATCGGTTTTCATCCCTGCTCCACTTTTTCTGTCAAGACAAATGACTAAAAGTTAGTATATACTTATATTAACAGCAACCACTCTATGAGTTCCTTTAACTTTCTTCTAGCAACGAAACTTAAGCATTCTGCTGGACTTGAATTGTTTAAGAAAATCCAGACTGACTGTCTCCCACCATAGACTGCAATAAATAGCAGATAATCAACAACACAAACTATCAATGTTCATATATGAAAAGCAAATATTCTACTAGTAAAATATCTATCCTCTTATTACTAAAATAATATGAAGGGAACAGAGTATCTAAGCCTCTGGAAATTTTCTGCAACTTAAAATAAGATGAATACAATTATCATAGAATGTGGCTCATTCTCAGAAGCTGAAAAATGCATATCCACATATAAAAAAGTCTCAGGCACTATTATTTTCTTTTCATGGTTACAAAAAAAAAAAAAATTATAAGGTGGTGGTTTAATTTTCCATTATACTATAGAATAGGAGGCTTAAGGGTGGCAAGTTGTCTGAGGAAGTTAATATCCAAAATTCCTACGATTCTATAGATGCTATGATTTATTTGTATGTTCATTTGTGGGGAAACACAATGGATTTGGGGATCCCAGTTTTCTTTCACTATACAGTCGAGTTCTAATTGGGCATCACATGCTCTACTGCTGTTGTATGTGTAGAAAACACAAACTGAATTAGCTCAGCTATTAAAAAATAAACTAAAATACTACAGATTTGTCTACTACTACTATTTTGTTTGTTTGCTTGTTTGCTTGCAGTATTAGTTTAATTAATTTACATGGAAAAATCACTGTCATTCCACAGAAAGTCTTTTCCTGAAGAAAAGGCCAATATTTGAATCTCTTCATTCACAGAAATGCTTCAGGTTAAAAAAAAATTAAATGAGGTTAAAATCTAGCCTGCCAGGGATTCTCAACTTTTCAGTGTAAGTAGCAAACCCCCATTCCTGGTCAGACATGCCTTCATTACTGGAAATACCAGTGTGTTGCAAGAGATATGAATAGCTATACATATCCTGACATGCAAACTGAAGGAGAAGACATCATTAACTATTCCTTTGTGTGCATGTCTAATCCCTCATACACCATCAGGAGTCTCCTGCAGAAGGAGGATACAGATAGCAAAGTAAAGATGCTCTGCTAATCTTCTTACAGAAGACATTAGAAATAGAGTCTTAGAAAAAAACTCTTCCTGTGTTACTGCACATCAGTTCATTGTCCCCTAACAACTCACACTAAAACAATGTCTGTATGAGTGTGTTCTGCACCTCTGGAGTAGGTATTTTTTCAGAACACCACTATGAAAAGCTTAAAAAAAAAGGACCAAACCTTTTTCACAAATAAACTAGTTCATGTCTGTCCCTGAAATATACTCTTGTGGAACACCATGTGAATAGACTCTTTAAAATGAATCTGTTACTGAAAATAAATGTACACAAACCAAACACGTAACTCACATATACACAGATACATATCTATTCTGATGTGAAACTAGTAGCAAAAGCAATAAATAGCTTACTCACAGGGGTTGCATACAATTGCATGACAGAAAACAGCTATACCTGCCAAAGGAGAGTCAAATCTACACCACAGCTAAAAAGAACAGTAAGCTTTTATTAGATTTTAGCATGGCTGCCTCTTAATGAAATGTTGCTATCATTATGCTGTGCTACACAAACAAAGCAACAAGAATGAAAGCCTGCCAAATGAATCCATGCGATTTCAGCAGAATTCTGCAAGACAATAAAAGTTGTAGTGGAAGGAATTAAATACTTTTCTTATCTTCCTTTGCTTCCTGTAATGACCAATGCACTCTACCTGAAGCAGCTCATTGAAAATTGAATTCAGTGTATAAATTATTGAAACATAATAGACATTAGGCATAATGGGCAAGCACAAAAGCACATCACACCAACACTTCCCCAAACATGTAAATTTACACTTTTATATACATCAGTTACCAGGGTCATAAAAGGTTTCCTAGATCCCCTCTCAGTCCCACCTTTTTCCCAGCAAGAAGCCTCCTTCTCTCTGCTACCCTCAGATTCCTCCTGCCCACTCTGCCCACAGAGCTCCTCTCACAACAGCAAAGCAGACACAAGTTTCCTTTGGGACTTCCACATCTTTATATCTTATTTTCTGAATTTACAAGTTCAAAATTCACCAGATAGAAGTTAAAAATTCACCAGATAGATACACATGTATCTTTTTTACATTTTATGCAGCATTCTCTCTGGTGGTAGAGAATAGCAAGTAAAGCCCTACACTGGGTTGTTACCTTCTTGGCTGTATTTTTATTCCAGTATTTCAAATGCCCACTCTTAAGGATGGTTTATGTACGCACTGTGTCTGTAACAGTACTTACTTTTTATTACAATTTTTATGATACAATGAGTTCTAGAGAGGGAATCTGCTGGCAATAATTTAGAGCTGATTTCTAAGTGAGAAATCTTTTTTTCAACAAACTTAGCCTACATGCCTTTTTCACTGCCAAATTCCTACACAATCCAATAACCAGAGTTCATGTAAATGGTTGCTCCCATTGGTGTAACTGGGTATAGGCTGTCAGTAATTATAGATGTTCTTTGACCTGGCAAGACTCTTTTTCAGTTTCTCTGAGATTCCACTCATCTGCTAAGGACCAAGGCACTCTGCTGAGCAGTGTCTATGCACCTTCTACTGCTCTGAACTCAAGTATTACACCTACTCTGGTACTGTCACTTGTCAGTTGTGAGACACTACTCTTGCTCACTCTCGTTTTGCAAAGCCATCATCTATGCTGTATGCAGCACCATTAGCCAGTATTACTGGCAATCCCTTGCATTAGGAAAAAATATAAAAGTAGTTATAGAAAATATATGTCATAGTAGAAATTTCACTGAAAACTGAAATATCTAAAAAACTGAACAAAAAAAAAAAAAAAAAGGTCCTGCAAGCAGAAATTTGGTTTCTTAACAGGAGAAATTAAGAAATTCTAAAAAGCAAATCTATAAGGAAAGAATCTTAATAAGGCTTGTGTAATAAATTCCAAACAGTTTTTCTGGTGAAATACATACTGCTTTTACTTAGACATTTTTAGAGAAACCACATGGCTTTCTCAATGATCTTAAGTTGCACTGCCTACTCAAGTTCTTCAGTAGTATCCTTGTTAGAATCTGTGTATTCTGTTGTGAACTACAGTCAACAACAAATCAAGCCCATTAATTAGGACAATTAGCTATGTCACCACATAGGTAATTTGCACATGATTATTCACTGTTCTAAGGTAGTCAGGATAACTGTTCACACAGATGAGGTTTTAAGTCCAATACTTTCAATTTAGTATTTTTAACTATATACATGCAAAATTTGTTAGAATATATCTGGAACTTCATATCTTATGTTCATTTTCCAAAGACCAAGTATTTCCAATTTATCAAATATTTCTGATATGTATATGGCTACAGTCAGAGGTACCTTTCATTTCTGTGAAAAAAATGCAGGCAATAAAGCAAAGCAACACATTGGCCTACTATTCCTACAGCAGCTTCATTCAAAACCTGAAACTTAGATGGTTTTCCCTTTAAGAGATGTTATCTCATCACACTAACTTCTCACTTGGGTATGATCTCATTTCCAAGATGCAGTAAGTATTTCTGCTTATGGATGACAACTTAAAAATGACTGATTCTGTAGAAGGGTTATTTAGATCTGAAAGAGCAATCACAGAAACCAACAGACAGCTTAACTATGACTGCCTTTTTTGAAGTATTTCAGAATTATATATATACACACGCACACTACATATGACTATGCAAAGAAAGATTTTCCTTTACAGTGTGTTTAAAACCAAGCCAAATTAAGTACCACCTGAATCTAAATCAGATAATTTAACTGTTCATTTAGGAGTTTACTGTTGAAAAAAACAGTAATTTGTTTTGAATATCATATTTTGATTGCAAACAACATAATTTATAACAAATAACATAATTTATTTCATGTGACTTAAAATCTGGTTTACTTTATTATCTCTGGTTTCAGATGCATGTTATAAATACATGAAGTGTAATATATATTTTTTAAGAAAAGTAAATATGTCTCAACTGAATTTCAATTTCCAAGACAAATTAACTGTTTGTTTTCTTACTGGTTTGGTTAAACTAATAGAATTTATGTGAGAAAAAATGTGCTAATATTAAGAAGAATGGATGGGAAGTTGGGTAGAAAATTACTGAGCTTACTACCACAAAGCCACATATAGTGCATAGAAAACATTATTACTTCCAAGAAAGGAGGAGGAGGTACCAGAAAATCATTTGAAAATGTCATGGGACAGTGTAGTACTGATTGCTGCACTTATAGTAATTGTGAAGGAAATGAAAATAAAAACTACAGACATTCCCAAACAGTTAAGAAATTCAAGGTGAAAGGATGAATCATTCTTCTCAAAAGTTGTTTTCTGGCGTCAGACACATTCTTATCTTCCGTTCTTCTCACTACCCTATTATTCCTAACTTGAAGTTATCCAGCGCTTGCTTACAGGATTTTCTTAAGTCCCCAGCTCTGCAGTAAAAATAATTAGGCATAAAAAACCCTGTATACTCTGAAGGGTAGTTGTCATCAGTCAATTGTGTAGGCACAATATAAGCACAGCAACTGTTCCCAATTTGGTGCATGGCTCAAAGCAGATGCAAACATTCCATTTGTGGTTGTTGGCAGAGGCTGGGTAATAGACAGTATCTAACATCTACTGCTGTTAGCAATGTGCCAAAACAGAATTCTGCACAAGAAAATGTTACAATTCTCTTTAGAAATACAGAATCCAAGGGAAATCGTGCTAGCAGAAAACAGCATCTACTCATAAAATATACGTACTCATAAAAAAATCTTCTTATTGTTGGGCTTATATTTATAAAAGGGCATAAACCATGTTTTATTCAAATTGTTTTTTAAAAAAATCAAATTTCCAGACTGTGTTGATGTCCAATAGCCACTTACTAAAATACCCACTACAAAAGCACAGCATTAAAGGAGGATATGCGGAATTTTGTACATCAGTGAACTAACTAACAATAGAAGACAACTTGGGAAGTAATAGAACATAACTTCCCCACCTTTACATGCTTTTACATATTCCTATTATTTAGAATAGAACTTTAATGTAAAAGTCCCTAAACTTTAGACAGACAATAATAATTCATATTTTCATATAAGAAAACTACAGAAAACTCAAATTCTTCCCAATACGGTACAGAGCTCCTAACCATGTAGCTGAATCACAGAAAGACAGTCGAGAGGTTTCACATCTTAAAATAGGATGTGGCAGGATAACCAAGAGTGCTAAAGATAGAAAGTTTACTGAGCCCCGAAATACAGAGTTCTGTATATAAGGTCTTCTCAGGAAAGTTGTTCAAATAGGGTGATGTGAGAAGTTGTTCAAATAGGGTGATGTGAAAATAGAACTCTAGTTGCTCCCTAGAGCAACCTGCTCTAGGGAGAGGTGTCCCTGCACATGGCAGAGGGGTTGGAACTTGATGATCTTTAAGGTCCCTTCCAACTCTAACCATTCTATGATTCTATGATTCTAAGCGTGCCCAGCTCTTAGGTCAGTACCAGAATATCTCTAGAACAGGTCACAACACTACAAACAGAGTACTCTGTTAATTGTGACCTTTCTGAGATGCATTTCTTGCCATTAGCTTACAGGCTCAAACACTAGCTGCTGGTTTATTTGTAGGGCATAGTCAGTAGTCCCTTGCAATAATGAGACATACAGTAACATTAATCATGCAAACAGTAACTAGGCTAACATCACTAGTTTTTACAAGCAATTTCTCCTTACATCGCAAATTCTCCTAACCCATCAATTTCTAGAGAATGTAGAATCAAAAAACCCCACCAAAAACATTAAAATATGAAAAAAATATATAGGAGATTACAAAAAGCAAAGTCTACTTACTTTGTGGTTACTAGCCTGGATAACTTTGCCTAATCTTTTGGGGCAGATGTTTTAACTTGTAGAAATTAAAAAACATATTAATATAATCTCCAAAATAAGGAACTTTGCTAAGTCATAAAAGACAACATTTCTGAGTGGTAAGGATTTTCAGCCTGGAAGAGGGAAAATTTGGTGGAATGATGGTGGTTGACAAAATCATGATGATGTGGGGGGACGCAGAGAGGGACCAGCTATTTCTTGTCTCTTCCAGTACAAGAACTTTGGACTGGTCAATGAAGCTAGCCACAGACATGGTCTAGGGAAACGAAAGTATGTGGTTCTCAACACAAGTAGACCTGTGGAACATCTTTTGATGTTGAGGATGTATTCAAAAGATGACAGGGCAAGCGTGAAGAAGAAAGTTTCATTAAGAGTTACTAATGTGACAAATCACAACAGGTTCGGGAAAACTCCTAATCTGGGAAAACCTGGGAGAGTTGTATTGGGAAATACTCCATATGCTTGTCCTGCATTCACTCCTCCTGAGTACCGACCTGTGAGTGCTCCTGGAAACAGGATAGAGGAGGAGACGGACCATTGTGCTGAAACTTTATGATCATTCCTAGGTTCTTACATTCTTGCTTAAAAGCATCTATTTTCTTTGCAATAAATAAAGCAATGAAATAAAACCCCACAGCATTTTCCTTAACACTTTACACTTATATTTTACCATTTCAGTGGTGTCTATTCAACATTTAAAGTACTCCTGTTTATTCATATTGGCTTAGGATGGCCACAACATCTTATCAGTGTATTTTCACTTTTATTGGAAATAGGATCAGTGTCATAAGGGTTCAGGTTGCAAGTCACATATGTACTTCCGCATATTTCTTCTCATTACATATTTTCACTAAGTTTCTGATGTCCCTACAGGGAAAGCCTGATTACCATCAAGGTACAGTAGCAATGAAGCCAATGGGAAGTTCTGCACCCGTATCCTTTTGTGGCCTTTTGCTGCAAGCATCACACTAAAAAGAATTCTTGGCATTTAAAATCTGAGCCAATTTTTTACTGTCACTTTCACTCACCTTTGATAAATTAAAAAAATAGAGACCTTAAAGTAATTGTACTCCAAGATCAGATATTGGCTTATGACATACATCATACACTATGTTTAACTGACTCCTGTCATTATGAATGCAATGAAAGCTCTGGGGTGGTGCACAAAGGGTGTAAATCAGTACTCCAGTAAAAAGATAAATCATTTTCTGTAATTTGAGGCATGCAATTTTGTATTATTGGAAAGAGATAACATTGCTGGTATCTATTTTTGGATTTAACTCCTTGCTGGTTTTGATGTGAAAGCAGAAGTCCCATCTGTGGAAGGAAGTTTTTAGAACACTCTTATTTTGCATTTAGACTGATTTAGACAGATTATCTACTTTCAGCTACTGCTGAATTTAGGTTGCATTGTTACCAAGACAGACATTTATTTCATCACCACTGTGTAAAATGCAGCTTTTGTTATTACTACTAAATTCATACTCAAGATTCCAAGAAATTTTACTTTTCAGTAATCCTGAGAAATATAGAATGGGTTTATTGTTAGTCAAAGGTCTGTTAAGCAGCTTCAGTTACTCTTGTGTCCTGAAATTCAACAGATCGTTTCTATAACTGAATTGTTTACAGTACTTCAAAGAGGATTTGTGAAATTTATACTTCAATGTAAATATTTTAAAAATGCTTTAAGATAATGTAACCATCTTTTCTGGAAATTAAAACAAAGTTATGGTTTATGTCACACATTTACAGTAAATATCCATTATAAAGATAAATGCATAAAGAATTTCCTTTTGCAAAATATCAGCTTCTGCTATCAAAAAGAAAAGGGCATTTGGTATTTAAAATGTTTCTATGGATGGATCCTATGCTTTGGATGGAATTAAAAAAATTCAAATAGAAGGTTTCTAAAATTTAACAAGAATATAAATAAATGTAAATAAATAAAATGATCCATACTTTCCATTTTCCCCAGAAACACAACCCTCAGAGAGAGCAGAAAGGTGGCAAGCTGAATACACATTGTTACATATGCCTAACAGCGCTAATCGTAAATGTTAAGTGCTTCAAAAATTACTATGATTGAAAGTTTGTTGAAGACATTTAGGAATCTTTCTTCTTTGGGAAAATTAATTAAATTAGGAACATTAGAGTTTCATAGTACAGTAGAGGGAAATTTTATTATGAGGAAGCTCTCTGCAACAAGATTATTTAGTATTACCATGTGTCAGATGGTACGTATTAAAATAATTTTCTTCTTAAAACAGATCATATATATCCTTCCTCTATGGGTCATGCTGAATAAGCAATAAATCATTTAAATAGACTTACTATGGTTTTATTTGATTCATTTACACAGGGTGACTCAGAAGAAGAATCCAGAAGAATTTTCCCTAAAGCAATTAATTAAATCCATTTATTTTTTAGTAAGGTACACTGTAATGTAACATTGTTAGGATATTTGCCCGTAACCATATTTCTAAGACAATGGATTCCTTGACAACCACTGCTATCCTGGCTTAGGTCCACACTACCTGTGTGTCTCTAAAGAAAATTAAAATACTAGACTTAGTAGAGATTGCATTTGTTGCCATGTAGCCCATCTTTGTGTTTACAGCATTCATACTGAAATTGTGAGATGGCTCCCCATCTCTACTCAACTCAGAAATACTGAATCTCTGTCTCACAAGACATTGGCAGCAATCGCTTTGTGTGGAATACTCCCTATCTGTTTTCTTGAAATTAGGCTACTGTCTAACCAGGAGAGCAAGCAATGCTGATATAAATGTCTAATATTAAATGGATACGCATTCAAGGAACTTTATTTGGGACCATGTCTATAGCTCATGCAAACTCACTGCTTATACCATTAAACTAAAATGAGATCTTTTCTACCTTCTGTCCTGGTACTTTGACTATTGTGTCCTTTGTTGGCATAGGGGTTCAACTTCAAGAAGAATCAGTTTAAGTATTCTAATCTGTGATACCTGCAGCCTGCTATCACTTGTCAGAAATACAGAGGATGAAATTTAATCTCCTTTTGCCTATCAGAGTATTTTAATCATTAGCTATTATGATTATATGCAAAAGACTAGTGCTGGAAGTACTTCCACTCACAAGGAAAAGTAGGTAGATAGGATCTTCAGTATATGGAAAGGTATTTCTGATACTTTCCTATGGACTTAATGAATGAATTAAATTGCCTTCTGGATACCCAGTCAAAAGGAAGCTGTCTAACCGAGAAAAACATAAACTGCCTATAAATTTGAAAGTATAATTAATGTATGTATTTTCTATTACATCATCTTCTAGAACTGTTGGTTGCAATGGACTCAGGTTGTTCAATGACAACAACTGTAGATATGGAGATGGAAAGTGGAAAGGGATTTGCTAAGTTCAATTTAGTTTATTTAAAGAAGGAAAACACCATGAAAGACAAAGAAAAGATAAACCCATAGATGATTTTAAATATAACCAACAAGTCAAGAATTGTAAATACACTGGTGTTATCTGAGGACAATAGGTTGTCTTTCTGAGTGATAATTTTCAAACACTGAAGTTAAAAAAACAACACAAGAAAGAAATTAAATTGTCAAAATTAATTACGTTTCCCAGCTACTTATTAGACAAAATCAATATCTATTTTCCATATTACCAGCTCAGATTGAAAAACCAAAACAAACAAATGTATTTGCAATTATCTGTGAATTTCTCAGGGTCCTGAGTATTCCTCCTAGGGGTTCACCACCTGTGAAAGCTGAGTGATGATATGGCACAGCTGCAGAGCCTCGGTTCAGACTGCTAGGAGAAGCCATGGGCCCCATGCTTCTCTGCTGGGAAAACACATTTGAGCTTAGACTCTTGCCCTTGGTTGCTGCCTGTGTTAGAGCACAACCATTCCTATACCTGGTCATGTGCCCTGCTGATCTACATGGTGACCCTGCCCTTAGGACTTGACTTCTTGCCGTGTGTCTGCAAGGCTTGACCCCCATTCTCACCACAGACTTGTCTGAGCATCACCACAGTGGGGCTGATCCTGGTTACCGTCACTGCACCTGGTCTGTGCCTGCTGACTTGACTTCTCAGCTTGACCTGGGACATCCCTTATCAATTCAGTTTTACCTGCTGCTCTAGACTCTCCTTTGTCTCTGGTTAATGCAAGTGGACCTGCTCTGCGCACCTTGATGGGTAATGTAGGATCAGGCCCTTGCTGGTGAGGTCACTGCTGCACACCTTGCTGTCAAACCTAACTCCAAACTTGCTTTCCTCGTGTAGTAGTCCATTCTCCCTATGAGGACAGGCTGAGAGAGTTAGGATTGTTCAGTCCGGAGAAGGCTCCAGGGAGATCTTATAGCAGCCTTCCAGTATCTGAAGGGAGCCTACAGGAGAGCTGGAGAGGGACTCTTTGTCAGGAAGTGTAGTGATAGGACAAGGAGTAATGGTTTTAAATTGGAAGAGGGGAGATTTAGATTAGATACCAGGAAGAAATTCTTTACTGTGAGGTTGGTGAGACTCTGGAACAGGCTGGCCAGAGAAGTTGTGGAAGCCTCATCCTTGGGAGTATCTAAAGCCAGGCTGGATGGGGATTTGAGCAACCTGGTCTAATGGGAGGTGTCCCTACCCATGGCAGGCGGGCTGGAACTTGGTCCCTTCCAACTCTAACCGTTCATGACCCCTCCCAATGTTATTGGTAATAACTGTTTTTGTAACAGGGAATGGTTTCATATTTGGTCATATTCAGCTAATATTTAAATTTTTCAGATTATTTAACCTTACCCATAGGGAGGTCTCTGGCATTATGAAGTTAATATTATAACTTCAGATTCCAGATACTGATATAAGAATGAAAAGGCTTGGGGGGGTCTACATCTTAACAGATACACAGTATTAGTGATTTGATTTCACTTATTTTCTCTTTCTAAGATGGCAAGACCTACTTAGTTGTGATTGTCTGATACTGGAATCTTTTTCAAGAAAATAAAAAAGTTTTCTTAATTTCTTTTTTTGTTTGTTTGGTTTTGGTTGGTTTTTTTTTCTGCATGTTTTTGTGGGCTTGTCTAAACACTTTGGTGTATAAAGTAGTTCATAACCACGCTGTCAGAGTGTGACTTCTCCATGATCTAGCAGCTATTAAGTCATGTTTGCAGAGAACTGTGCCTGCGTTAATGAATCTTTCCTTTTACTTGATTCTTTAGATACCCAAAAGAGCATAAACTATGGGAACTGTGACATGACTGGCTTATTTTAAGATCAGGAAGCTTTCCTTAAAATTCAGATTGGCTATATTCTTATGGCTAAATATTTACATTTATCTACAACTGTATAAAATAAAATTAATCTTTCTGAATTATTATTAATTTAAAATTGTATTTTATTTCCATCAAAGGCATAATAGTAGTTGAGCACTAAATATATTCAAACTGTCAAAATAGTTACTTAAACAAAATATAAGAGTTAAAACCAACTTTGCTTTTTTTGAGTTCTCCTATTCAGGTTTTATGACTATTTTAGATATATTTAGATCATTTATCTATTTTCCCTCTCAACTTTGCATTCTGTTCTTGAAAAATATAAAGTCATGGGATGTAAGTTATAAGGTAGAGGTTCAAATTAAATTTCAGTCAAGTGATTTTGCCCTACGAAATTAAGAATTTTTATTCAATTTAGTAGAAGGATATCCATGCAACCTATTTTGAATTGAAACAAACAGTTTACAGTTTCAACTGAGAATGATCAAAAACTTTTTTTCCAGGAAAAAAAAAAAATGATTCCTCAGGCACAACCAAAACATGTTTTAGAACTCCTTTTAGAAGACCATCGAAAGTCATTTAAAATGTTCATTAAAAAAAAAAAAAACAACACACCAACAGACATTCCCAAAATAGATTTTTCTTGAATCTATAGACAAAAGAGCCACCTTAAACTGAACTGCATGTGTATGAGGACAGCTGGTCAAATTCTAGAGCAATCATAATTTTGTGGTTTAATCTGTTAAGACAACAATTTTTATTAATACTCATTTGTTACTTGTGAGAAGTTGCTGACATAAATTGATGATTAAGCTGCTATGACCTTCACTGAACCTCAGTAATTCTCATTTGCATTCTCATTAAAGCTGGGTTTCAGTATCTTTTTTTTTTTTTTCAAATCTGTAATACCATCCTACTCAAGTCCTTACAAAGTCTTCCTCAAAAGCAATTAAATGGTCTGATAAAAAATGTTTCATTTTTATATATATTAATAATAAAAAAATGTTTAAATGGATACAGATACCAAGTTAAAATATACACATCCTTACGTTGAAGCTTATGGATAATACTGTTTTTCTAAGTCAAGAGAACTTGGGAGGAAAATACTGGAATAGTTCTGAAAATAGCCATAGGGTCGTCATTATTTGGGATAATATAAACTAGTTTGGTATTCTTCTGTAAATTCAGTACTCCTACTTTTATACACATTTAAATATATTTGTTTATGTACCTGATAAAATTTTGTGCTGGACAGTTAAGCTGAGCAGTTTGCCAGAATTAATTTACTGAGATTTTCTCCATAAAGGATCTCTTCTCAAAAATAGAACAAAGAAAACCCAAGTTCAGTGATAAAGGCCTGTACCTGGTAACTTTCTGTGTTTCTGAAAGAATCAGCAGTGGTGAGACAGGTGCAAATATTGTGCATTTCCTTCTTGAAAATAAAGATTAATATAATTATTTTTAAAGGGTCTTTGATACCAGCATGTAATAATTCTTCACAAAGGAAGTGATGTCACATATCCGTCTGAATCATTTTGGAATCTAAACAGGATTATGGCTCCATATATCTGTAATGAGCTAAATTCATGCTCAGAAAAAAAAGCATTTTCAAAGCAGAACAGATAATTTTGTCTTTGGAATCTTAGCTTCTTCCATATACTCAAAACATCTATACCTTATTTCTAGTGGTATGCTGATAAGTGAACTACAGGACAAAATAGATTCAGAGAGTCTCTGGTATAGTAAAGAATGCAAGTAAACTAAATTTTGATTTTACAGTACTTTCAGAGACAGAAAATCTGCAGAGTAATCAACTTAGATGAACATTCAGTATTTAAACAGACAAAAGCAGTAGCTGTTTGTCAGGCCTACTTTGACACTTATCTTTAAAATTAACTTAAATTCAATTTTAAGAATATAGAAGTATTTCTAGTATCTCTATTAGTTTGAAGAACCTGAAGAAATCAAATATAAACACCTTAACACCTTATTAGAAGAAAAGAAAAAATCTCTCTTCAAGGATTATAAAAATAGGCAAGTGACTGAAATTTTCTGAAGACTCTTTCTTTTCTGTAATTTCATAAAGGAAAACTGAACCTTGAAAAAATATTTAAAAAATCCCAGCACAACTCCTAAACAGGTTCAGGTAATACATATTAGAACATCCTGAAACTATTTCAGGCATCACGTGCTTAGCAAAAATGCTGATCTGGTATTTGAAATGATTGACCTAATCAAGCACATGTTAAATGTACTCAACAAATTCTAACTAATTCAATACCCATGACTGAGCAGAGAGGAAAGTAAAGATCTAGCTGAGTAAGGCAACAGAAATGTGAATATCAATGATGCCTAAACTGAAATACACTAAAATATTGCAGCCCCACAAACTTACACAAAATCCTAAATGTAAGCTGAAAGCACTTCACATTGCAACTGTAATCCATACATACTTTCAGAAGAATTAATGAAGCAACAGAAATCCATGTTCAATATCTGTGTAAATATAATACAATTTGATTAATTATGGAAAACTATCATGAAGTTAGCTATGTTTCTATGCCTAGGATGTACTAGATTTTAACATTTTTTTCTGTCCAGCACTGACACCGGTTGACATTGAATATTGGCTTCATCTATACTACCTACCTTTAGACCTGTTTTCTTCCTGCAACACAGCTATCGATACTGTGCACCCTAACTCTCTATCAGAGCCCTTCCAGTAACCACTTTTCTCTGTCCTTTCACACCTATCTTTTAATTCTGGGCAGCAGAAAGTATGCTATGGTAACATCATTAGTAGATATTGTGAAAATTTTAATGTTATCCAGTTTTCCCAGCAGGCACTCAAGAATAAGTTTTTACAGTGAACAAAGAATGCATCTATATATTTCCTGTTTCAAACATTTTAGGAATATCCTTTCACTCTTTACATTACTGAACTTGTTTCCTTGCTTTCAGTAGAGGAAGAATTTCTCTAACAACATTAAAGACCCCAGCAGACATGTCAATTTGAGTAGATCCTATTTTTAAAATCCTATTTTGGAAAAATATTTTTTAAAAATAGCATGAAAATTTCACATAGTTTCTCCTGCAGTGGTCTACTGTTGAGCACTGAGAGATTTGGATGGGCATTTCTTAAAGGTCTTCTATGTCTTCTCCTTATATGTGTCCAATAATTAAATGAAGTTTATTTCTTAGAAGAAATGTAAAACTTCATTATTATATTGGGAAACAGGCATATATACATGGCAAATATCTTAATGCCTGTGGTATCAGCAGATTGTTTTTATTACACTGCACCTTCTTTAACTCATTTTGTTTTGCCCATGCAGATAGGCAAATAGAGAAGGTATCGACCAGTAAGAATTCTTAGCAGTTCTAAATACCACCAAAACAGAAAAGATGGAAACATTTTTACCTCTCATCTTAGGGTGAATCAGATACTATTTTATGTATTACTACAGATATCTCTGAATACTTTTTTTGAGGTGCACCACTTCACAAGCATTCTTCCTTAGGGAAATGATAGCAGAAAAGGTCATCAAAGCTTAATACATGAATATAGAGACTTAACTTCAAATATTGATTGACATTGTCCCTTAAGGATTCCCCCATGATACTTCTATTGATGGGTAAGCATAACCTAATAATTATAGCAGTTAGTATCATGTTAACATTTTAAACACATTGAGCGCATTTTGAGATTGAGACCTTTATATGTAATTTTATATGGTTTATCTTTTATAAATAACTATTACAGTAATTAAAGCAATAAGTGTGGCCTTAAGAATATACCAACTATGGCAGATATAAGAATATATATTTTTTAGTTACAGAACTCAGCCCAGACCTGTTCAGGAGCTTTCTAGAATATCTGTATAGCCTATAAACTATTGAACAATTATTTTACTAGTACAGGTTCACATTTGAGGTGATATAGAGGTCAATTCCTCATGTTGATCTACTTAAAAAAGAGAGAACATGCTAGTTTGAGAGAGCATTCTGAAACTGTCTTGTCTTGTTAGATCTCCACCACATACTCTGATAAACTTTCCCATAAGTATAAATACATAGTGATCATCTTCAAGAAGAGTCACAGAAAGGTGAGTGGATAATCTAACCGGAGGCAGATTCCAAACAGAATACAGTACTGAATGGAAGAATATAGAGAGCAATAAGGAAGTTTGGTTGATTTCATTAACCTTCTTACAAATTCAGACTATGTTTGGTCACCTTCATCACAACAGGATACTAATGCTTTAGCTAATAAAACATCAACTATTTACAGGATAATCTGTTCCACAAATATTGGACCAAATATGCATAGGCCTTCCTTTTACACTGATTCACTCAAGCCATTAAAAAAAAAAAATTCCTAAAGGCACTTCTGTCCTCTAAGCGAAGTCTCAAAAATAGTAAACATGGTTTCATGAAACGTTGTGGCACTTCCAGGCTATGAACCAGTATCCTGCTTGATGAGCATGATTTCTGACCAGAGCAGAAGAAAATCATTTACCCGGTTTCAGTAGAAGTATGATATTACTTTTTATATAAATTTGACCCATGCTGTACCAGTCTTTAGGTTTTGTGTTGCATCTTTTTCATTAGTGCAACTAACCAAGAAATGGCTCTTTTGTCTCACAGGAGAAACCAATGATAAAATCTCTTCCTTCTATACTTGTTAGACCCCTGGCCATCTGGATTACTACGAATATTACCAAAGTTCTTAAATTCAGGTTAAAGGATTGATTCACTTCTCTAATATGAAGGTTTGGATAAAAATGCAGAGGAACAGATGACTTTCTGGCAATGTAAATCTTCCTACATGCTGGGAAAACATGTAATATGTCCATATTGACTATGAAATTTTAGATCGTGATGTGTGTTTAGAGACTGTATTCCTGCATTTTCATGTGTTTTACTTTGCATTCAGCTAACCATGGACAGCAAGTCTTTTGCTGTGTTTGAATACACCCAAGCTAGGTGCAATTCAATTACCTTCCTCTGGCTTGGTAAATAACCTTCTGGTCTTGTACAAGATTGTCTACACAGTCTTTGCGTGCATGTATCTATATATATTTCAGGCACCTTATAGCATTGGTTAAAAAAATAGCTTCTGTTAAAAGTGTCTGGACATTTTTTTTGTAATTCAAAAGCTACTAACAACCCTTTATTACGTAGTATCCCCCCCAAAAAAGAATGCTGTAGGTCTGACTATTTTCCCGTTTTGCCTTAAACTTAAGAATAAACCATTCTTCTCCCATTAAAATAAGGAAGAAATGTGATGCATTTTCTAACTTTCAGTTATTTAGAACATCATAGCATTAATGAAGGTTAAATAAGGCCTCAACCCGCTGACCTTCATGTTTTTCAGTGGTAGGAAACTGGGCCTATGTGAGTGTCTACTTAGTATTTACCCAGGTATCACACTGAGCAGAACTGCATTCTTATTTAGGTCATAAAGAATTTACATTGCCTGAGGTTAATAGTGCTAATAGGTATTAGTACCAACAGCAGATAGAAATGAACATTTAGAGGCTGATATTATATCACTATTCTATAACTGCTGTAAAGATGTATGGGATATGAGGCCATTTAGTTTAGGCTGTGGTATTCCTAAATACCTTGTGTTACTTCTATTCTGAATTATTTTCCTATTATAATTAAATTTACTATGTTAAGAGATGCACCTACGGGAGTTTACACATTATAACGAATAGATGATTTCTAATTTTTGCATATCCTAATATTTGTTTTGTAGAAAGTGTACATTTAAAAATAAATTGATTATGCAAATTACAAAACACTGATATTCAGTAGTAATACATTATCACAGCATATGTAGAATCGTTCAATATAAGACTTCTTGCTCAGATATGAATATGATACTTTAGCAGTAAAGTGTGTGCATACACAGAAAAGTTGTGTATAACTATTCAACACAAAATTTTTATAGCTATTGATGATATTTACATGATCAAAAACTGCTAATGGCAAAAGTATTACATGAAAGGTACTTTTCTGAGCAACAGTACTGAACGAGAGTTAAAGCTAGGACTACCGAAATACAGGCCTGCAGACAATTATTCTTCAATAAAAGCTAAAAAAATAATTTCACTCAAATATTCAGCTGGAATCTGATCACAGGATATCCGCGAACCATTTGAAATGTGAATGGAGTATACTTACTCTACAACACTTTCAGTCAGGCAGTTCATCTTCAAGAACTCATTTCCTTTCAAATTTTAAAGTTAAAAACATGAGATAGATTGAACATTTACTGATATCCAGGCAATCTTGGTAAGTCAAATAAGTTTAAAACCTAACATTGCTAAGAGATTTGCAGTTGAATAGCCCCTATGGTTCAAACATTTTAACGAGAGTTCAGTGTAGTCTGCACTCTGAGGGATCTGGCCTTACCAGATCAGTGACTGAGACACACCAGGTTCTTAAGCTTGGGCCCAACGACCTCTCTTTTACACTGAGTTTTACTGAAGTCAAAGCCAACAAGAGTAAGAGTAACAGCACAGTGAAGAAACCAGGAAAATCAGTCTCATGTCAGAATCTTTTTAGAGACAAAGATTATTACAGAGAAAATTAGTAATAATCTCTGAGTAAGAAACAGCACGATAAATCCTTTTAAAAAATAAAAGTGATGGCTATCTGAAGAAACCAGCCCTCATGTTGGAAAAAAAAAATCTAAAACCTTATAGAGTACTATTTTTACAGACTACATCTGCATTGCCAGTAAATAGATTAATCCAACTGGATTTAATGAATACCCAACATGCTGCAATATTTTCTTGATTTTATGTATTTTCACTTTGGTGCCAAGTTTTTAATGGTTTAGAAGACAGCTTAGCTATGAAAGACACAAAATACTACAGATTTATTCTTTGTTTATAGAACGTTTGTGCACACTTCATGTATTATAAAAACTTTCAAAATTATCAGTTCTGATTTATTCCTAAACTGCAGGCATGAATGTACTGGTTTATCATTTGGAAGATGCCCTTCTTGTTTATTTAATTGCAAACCAAGATGCAAGTTACATAACTGAATGGACATTAAAATAATGCTTGTTCATGACATACAAACCTTACAGGACAAGTTAGTCATTGGAATAGTAAAACAAACAGAGGAAAAGAAAAATAACTTAGATCACGAAATTTTTCAAACAAATCTACCCCTTCATTTTTTCATTCCATGACTGTTCTGTACATGCTTATTTTCCAGACAAGTTGATAGTTGACAAGTTCTCACAAAACAACTCAGAAGATTTGACTAGTGACTAATACAAATACAAATTCTGGACTTGATTCAGCACTGATCTCTCCAAGACAATATCCTAATCTAATTTTTATGCAAGACTTAATTGTGCAATAATATTATAGAAGACTATTTTACCTTTGTAGCTTAAATGAGAATTTTACTTTTATTACTGTGTTGTAGTTATGTTTTTTATGTTTTAAATTACAAAGTATAGTTAACAAATACTAAGGTCTTCTTCGAAGGAACAGAATCCCAAAAATACCTAAAATACCATTTTTAGAAGGTTGCTGTTCCGAAAGCAGAAAGGAATACTGCCTCTAGCAGTAAAAGGAGAATATTGCTGCAACCCATGGCAATAAACCCCAACATATCTCAAAACAAGTCCTTTTTCAGAGAGATAGGAAGAAATTAACGTGGTGTTAAATATAATTAACAATGATTTCTCTTTCTTGCTTTAGTGTTCATTGTAATTAAACTGGAATCTTTCTTTGCGACAGTTTGTGTACTGAAACCAAGCATCTTTCTTTGTGGGATATTAATGACCGCATAATTAACTACAATAATTTCATGTAGGCTATTAATTAGCTATGCAGTATAATACTAGGAAGTGAACCACTGCTTTCTGCAGGAAAGAATCCTAACTGTTCATATCCCCGTTGGGTTTTTTTCATTTTTGGCAAGAACTATCATCTAATAGTTATCAATTTCTTACTTGATGCCTCTAGTCGTTAACACAGTCACTGATCACTCTTCTTTTAATTATCTTAAAATGCTGGAAAGTAAAATAATTTTCTCAGTTATTACTTACTAGTATAGAATTTTTAAAATTTCATTTACCTTCACTGGATCTCATTTCTACCTTTCATACACAAAACTTCTTGCTCTAAATAGCAATGCTCTCACATAATTAATTGTACCTTCCCGCATCATATGTTCCTGCAAGACCAGCCTCTATGTTTTAGCTAGCAGTCACACTAAAGTGAAAATTCAGATTGTTTCGCATGTAAAGAATTCCCAGTCAAAATCTACAAAGCCAGTGTCTCCGCCACTGTTAACTTTCTCCTGCTGTCATACACACTGGCAGAAAATGAGTAATCAAAAGCCTTAACAACAAAGTATTTCACACTACTTGTTTCTGCTCAAACCTCTAATTATCTTCGTTATCCACTCTCCCTTCTTTTAGCTTATATGTTATTTGTCATCTTCTAATCTTTTAAGTTAATAGCTGTTTGAGGTACCCCATTTGAATGGTGTCCTATCAAATGGAGTCTGAACTAATTGAGTTATCTGTTACCAGCCATTAATGCAATAAATACTAAATATATTATTATTACCACAACCGTGAAAAGTTATGTGCATTACTTTATTGCCATGCCTCTATTTTAGAACCCTCAAGCAACAATTAAGGGATATTTGAGGTAAATGAGGCACAAAATAACTACTGTGTCTTTCTGGCCTTAGCATAGAAATGTTGCAAAGCAGCTTAAAATGAGCTCCCTGAAAGAGGATGAATTCATGACAGCAATGTCGTTTCCCCATCCTACCTCCGAAAATGGCCCCTCTTTGACTGTTGGTCCAAGCAGCAGTGACTCGGAATCTCTAAAAACCAAGGAAGGATGCTTTCTGGAAGCAGCACAAGCAGAAAGACAACCACTACCTTTCTTCTTAACGTAGGGAGAAAGCAGCTTAGGAGGAGGCAAGCCATTCCCTTTAAACAGTTCCCTGCTGTGTTGACTCAGTTCTAAAAACCACAAACATGAATCAAAACATTAATATCTCGCTGAGAAATTAAGATAATGAAGACGGTTGGTAAACTGTCTAGCATTAAAGTCAGTATTTAATAAATATTATATCTCATAAACATAAACATAGAATCCCTTGTCTCCTGCTGATCTTAATGAATATTTCCTCTTCCACTTTCTTGTCTTTTCATCATTAGTTTTCAAACAACTATAAGGAGCTTCTCAACACATGAAATTACTGTTGAATTGTTGCTTTTTGCATTTTGTTTTCTGTGATTAATATTTTTTCTGTTTATGGACAGTAATAAAGGAAATTAGCACTTCTAAGCATAATTTGTATTGATGAAGTTTTTGATCTTGTAAATAGAGCAGCACTATGAAATGAAGTGTCACCAGCTATTTCAGAATTGCCATCCAAGATAGAGTATAACTATGGCCAATTTAACTCAAAGCTACATGTATATAAACTCAGGATCAGCCCGAAGTTTAAGAAAAAAAGCTGAATATTAAGTTAACTGGGAAAAGGAAGATATTTGATTAAGAACTTGAGAAAAAGTCTATTTGGAAGTACCAAAGTGACACAGGATAAATCTCATTTCCAGTACTGATCTAAAAATCTTCCACATTTTAATTACTGAACTCTCACAGGTCACGTAGACATAACCTAGACAACTTCAAACACATTACAATTAACACAGTCTCAGAAACTAAACTTCAGCACAGACTACATAGCAGGCAAGTATTTATTCAGCTTTTCAGACTCTGTAGTCTGCTCCAGGCTACATAAAGCCATAGCAGAATCGGTAAAAGACGTTCTCTTAGCCAGGTTAGAGCTAGTTTGTACCTAGATGTAACCATAGACAAATCTGCAGGACTTCATCTGTTAAGTGCTTCAGTGACCTGGATGTATATCCTACATGACACCATCTCCACACTTGAAGCAAAGACGGAGTCTGACTTTCACCTGCTGCTTCTCTGCCCCAAAGACTCTTCAACTCTGTTTTGCACAGGGACGCAGTTACCCCAGAAGAGGTGGAATAGTTCATTCCTCTTCTCTTCCATGAATCCTACTTCACATGGCTACTCTTCGGAGTGATATTACATGGGTTTTAAACCTCTTTTCAAGGCAGAGGACAATGAATGCAACTGGAGAGTTATGTATTTCACATGAAATATTAAAGAAATAGAGTATACATTATTTGGATAAAGGACATTCATGCAAGTAATCAAATTCATATATTAATTACCAAATTTATATTTAAAGGAATTACTACCACCCAGTAAAAAAGAATACAGCTGTGAGCCGCACATAACTGAAAAGACAGGATGAAGGTTTAGAGTGGGGCACGTGAGTGCAGAGCGGCACCAGTGTGCAGTGCTCACCTCTGCCCCGGCATTCTTCATCTCTGTGCACTGCCTGGTGGCTGTTAAAAGCCTCATTCTCAAGCATTTACTAGGAATATTTGTGGTCCTAGTATCAGTAGCTGTGTGATTATAGCTACACCGTAGGACATCAGAACTTTTCCTCCACCTCTTTATGGAGTAATCTGATATTCAAATTGCAGCATTTCTTATCACGACCCATTATATTTTGAAGTTTAAGGATCTAACAAATATTTTCTTCCAGCTTTATAGCTTTGCCACATGCCAGCTAAGTTCTTCTGCTTACCTGCCCAGCCTGAGTAGCCTGCCCAGCGCCAACTGCCCCAAGGAATCTGGCTATTTCTGTTTTAAAGAGTTGACTGACTTTTGTGCAGAAGTGTAACAGCAGGTTAGAAAGAGCACTTCACATGATTGATTTTTAACATTTCTAGGTGAGACAGTGCTATGGATTTCATGTAAAAGAAGCAGAGATGGGAATGACTAGAATATGAAGAGAAATAAACAACTCCACTTAAATAAATCAGTTCTTCACAATAATGGAACCAGAAGGATCCTTTTCATTTTAAATGAATATCTTAATCATTGGGAAATTTTGCTGCTAGGGTAGTGGGCAGGGAGAGCAGTTTATGTTTTTCAGACCTGTCACTAAGTTACACCCATGCACTCTTGAAGGCTGCTTTCACTCAGCCTTTAAGCAAAAATCACTGTGAACATCATTAGCACAGTCACTACTGTGAATTACACACTTGCAACTCCTCTGTCTTCAGCTGGATGGGAATTTTCTACAGAGACCACAGCAGACAAAGAGAAATTTTCATGTACTCACAATTAAAATTTTTTAGTTCGGATATAAACTCTTCAAAGTAATACTTGCTTTGAATATATGTTGAGTA
Organism: Thinocorus orbignyianus; assembly: GCA_013400375.1. NCBI lineage: Eukaryota > Metazoa > Chordata > Aves > Ciconiiformes > Thinocoridae > Thinocorus > Thinocorus orbignyianus. The sequence goes on along the minus strand of VXBW01005789.1, from coordinate 895,918 downwards.
TTCTTGTATTTTCACCTTGTAACAACACTTTTAATATATTATTTAATAGCTAAAGAGGTGTAAGAAAGAAGTAAAAAACCAAGACCTGAGAAAAATTATATCCTAGTAAAGCCCTAATTCAGTAACTCAAACTAAAAATCTAGTCCTAATCCAGACTGCAAACATTCATTTTGTTGCAAACTGCAAGCATATCAATAAAAATCAGATCAACAAGTTCATATTTTTTTCAAATTGGTTTATGAAAGCATATACATCTGTGCTGTTTACCAGGCTTTCACAAGCAAAACATACAGAGCAGAAAGGAGGCTCAGATACGACATCTTGTAAATATACTTCAGAAATAAACAGAACCCTGAAGTTTCAAGGCTCTGAACTGGCAGGTGGTTTAGACATCTCTGATTTTCAGGATAACATGTGCTACAATTTGCAAATTTGATGCTTTTCTTAGTCCACAAGTAAATATTTCATACGTCATCAATTTATGCCTTATTTATATTGTGGGTTTATTTCATCTTTTTATATAATCACAGTAATAAACATTCTGTGTTCCCCAGTGCTCAAGTAAACATAGGAAACAGGTCCTTACTGCACCCTCTCATCTACAAACCCTTGCGAGGCCTTCCATCCTGCCCATAGCTCCAGTATGAAATCACGAGTTACAGACACAGGATTTATTTAGTGCATTCTTAGAATTCCCTATCATTATATACAGCTGAATCACTGGTATCCTGAGGCAGTGAAAAACCTCAGTCATCAACTCTTCATACTGTTGTTGCACCATGTTCTGAAATACACAATGAACTTCTGATTTTCCTTAGCCCCAGGCTAGGCTCGTTACAAAGGTTGTTCTTTCTCTGCCCTACTTTCAGTTCATTTTATCATGCAGAGCTTAAAGCCCTTCTTCTAATTTATTTATTGGTCTGAACACCAAAGAAGCCTTTCTATTATGATCTGCAACCATAGCTACTTTTGAAATAGATTTTAAACTTAATAGCCTGCAGAAACTAGAAGACATAATACTAGACAGTGTATGAAAAATACTGACGAAGCCAAAGACTGATTTAAAAATATGTAAACTCAACAACAGATAGTGGCATAGTTGGTTTACTTATTGAATTCAGAATTCCATTTGTTTACTAGCACAGCTAATAAGTAAGCTAATACAGATGTTAATTATGTATTTTCTCACACCACTGGCCCTGCAAGGTAGTTGGAGATTGCAATTAGCAGACATTCTCGCTGTAATCCTGTTGATTGTTCTTAGCAAAACTAAAAATGGAAAGAATTAGGTTGAATGCATCACTGAATCCACACGAGAATCTGAAAATAATCATTCTCCAACAGGGACACTGGCAAGTTTGGCAGTTTTGCAAATGCCAGTAAATGCCTACAACCACCCAAGTACAAGAAAAGGAATCTTCTTTGCCTCACTAAAAGTGCTGTCCAATAAAATGGCTAAGTCACTTCAGGGGAATTAAAAAGGTCATATTTTTCAACATTTGTTTGATGATGAAAATGTATTAAAACTTGCCAATTTAAAAGCACGACCTGCAGCACTACTGTCACTGTTAATGGAAAAATGAAATGTGAGACTTAAACATTGTTCCAATTTTAAATAACTAAGCAAAATCATTAGGAGTTATTAAAAAACTCATTCATACTATGTTAAAAGAACACACATGTATGCATAAATATATACATATGCCTTCAAAGCTGTAAAAACTCAACACTAATTTCAGTCTTTATGACAGATGTTTAAAAATGGCAAACACCCCCCCCCACTCCAAATAGTAATTGTCTTAATATTAATTTCAGATGAAAACCAGTATGAACATTCTCTTGGCTAAATACTCTTTTACCCTCACTCTTACAGGTCTATATGGATATAGACATACGAATAGATGCCTGTAATTGATGGTCTGTAATTGATGGTCTGTGTGTTGAAATTTATGAATAGTGTATTCTAAACACACAGAATGCTTTGGTATCAAAAACTGTCTTCTAAGAACTGTGTACTACATTTGGCTATTTTTCCTGTTTCTTAACGACAACAAAGATACAGTAATTGTTCTTTTAAACATAATCAAAGTGAAAGACTTCCACATTCCAATCTCCTAGTTCTTGCTAAAAACGCCTATTTAATTTTAAGTTATTCGAGCACCACAGCACTTTGCTAAAACATTAATGAAAAATTGAAGCCAAATTTGCAAAACCCATTAGTGAAAAAATTCCAACAAAAAAAAAAATTAAAAATAAGCAATTAGCAAATTTTCAGGTTTCTAGAAGTACTATGTTAGGAAATATATGAAAAAAAAAAGAGAAAAGATTCTTTAGTCTGAATTAATTATGTCACCATTATGAATTTCATATCCTAGTAAGACTGCTTTCGCCTTTACTACATGATCTCAGGCAGAAAAATGATGTATTTTAGATTTGTGTTCCCTCTGTCTGATGTCTAACCCAACTGATTTTTGATTGCTGAAAGGTTTTGATTGCACACTGACTGGAGAATCAGATTCCACTTTCAGGTGCAATGACATAAAAGCAATCATGACTGCAAATTTTTCACAGTTCTTTGTGGAATGATGCTGATAGCTACTAAGACTGTTTACAATTCACATAGTGTTTATAGCATGACTGGGGAATGAAGATAGGACAGCTGTAACCATGTCCACAGGTGACGCTGTTCCCTTTGAGCAGAGAATTTGGGTGTTTTTAGCAGAAATGTGACCAAAGTGTTTGATACTAGAGATATCAACTGATGTGTTGCCTCTCTACTATTCTTATCCAGGAACAGAGGTAACATGAAAAGCATGACCATAGTGTCGAATGTCAAATCCCAAATGATCAACATCATTAAACCCATTATCTATCACTTTGCAACTTTTTACCCCTGAAAAATGGTACTGTCCCAATCACTCACAATTAGGTAGGAGTTTTTCCATTTTCATAGTACGTATAAAATAATCACCTAAAGTAAAAAGCAATAGAGGACCACTGCCAAGAAATAAAATCATTATGTGGCAAGGTAGTACTTCACGGTACTGCTGGATGCTGATAAGTAAAAAGAGGATTGGGTTACCCAGGCAGCAAAACAGAACAGAATTTGACCCCTATTGCTGTTCATTAAAACTAGTGACATTTGCTTTTTCTGTATTCTAATGTAAGTTGAACTTCAAAGGAAAGTCACTCCATCTCTTTCCCTCATACTCAAACATGAAATCAGGTTCAAATAGTTTCTCTTTGTGAGTAATAAAACATTTATACTCAGAGAAGTACCACTTCATAGAATCACAGAATCATAGAAGGGTTTGGGTTGGAAAGGACCTTAAAGATCATCTAGTTCCACCCCTGCTGCCATGGCACCTCCCACTAGACCAAGTTGCTCAAAGTTCCATCCAGTCTGACCTTGAGCACTTCCAGATATGAGTCATCCACAACTTCCCTGGGCAACCTGTTCCAGTATCTCCACTGGAGACACTATACTCCATTCCAGAATAAAGAATTTCTTTCTAATACCTCATCCAAACCTACCCTTTTTCAACTTAAAACCATTAACCCTTGTCATATCACTTCACTCCCTGATAAAGAGCCCCTCTTCATCCCTCCTTTAGGCCCACTTTAGGTACTGGAAGACTGCTATAATGTCTTCCTGGAGCTTGTTCTTCTCCAGGCTGAACAACACCAACTCTTCTTAGCCTTTCTTCATAGGAGAGGTGCTCCAGCCCTCTGATCATCCTCATGGCCCTCCAACAGGTTCAAAGAAATGAAGAATTGAAGTCTTCTAAAGGAACACATCAGTGCAAGTCTTTGTTAAAAAGCAATTTAAAAATAGAAACAGGGCACTTATTCTATATACTGCTTGCCATTAAATTAACAAAAATATGGGTTTAATTTGGCTTATCAATTCAGGGTAGGGTAGTCCATAGAAAAATGATAATAGCAGTTATACAGCACATCTGGGACAGTATTCTCAACAGCACTTAATATTGGTATTATTCTGCTGCCATTCATATTTACTAGGACAAAATAAAAGGTACTTTTGAAACCATTTCGTTCTCTGATCTTTTCTGCTTTGGACTTCATATTAATCTGTATCAATTTATAACAGGTAATATAAACACGGTATAGCTCAATATAACATTTTCTGCTCCTAGATGCATCATAGTCTTTTCCCCTTTGAGATCTCCCTTGCCCCTTAATGTATCTGAACACCACATTAAAACCTGAATTCTCTCATGTTAGATTCCACGGTAGGAACAACAGAAAAATTTCAGCAAAAAAATTATATGAAAGAAGTAATACTGATCGCTATTTTCCTATGCTTGCTTACACTGTTTATATTTTATGAGCCACGTGTCTCAGTGTTTCTGCTACTTGCAAGCGTCGGAAACGATAATTTCTCTTGGTTCATTATGTGGCTGCTAAAGGTTGCTTTCCCTTGAACCAGTAGGCATTGACTGCCACCAGAGAGAAGCTAAAGTAGGTTATGCTGATACTTTTGCAGGTATCAGACTCTCTGAAGTACTTGGGTTATTTTGTCTTATACATTCAGCACTTAATGAGATATAGGATTCTCCATCAGGAGAAAGTTTTTCTCTCATAAAATGGGCAGAAAAAAATTGGCTCCTCTGTTGCCCAGGACACAGTCCACTCTGGCTTCTTATTTGGGAAATTCACCTAATAAAACTCTGTTTTGCATTCTAGGATAAAATTTTACTTAAGAGACTGACAGCCTTTGCAGTACCCAAATTCCTCTTACTGTATTCTTAAAGCACATTGCTGTTTTGCTGCTTTATCGTCTACCATTAAGCTCATTAGAAGGTGTTGGGAAGTGTTCTAAATGCTGCATGTAGATTTACTGACTCTCCTTTTTATGGCATTACTGGCTAAAATTACAGGGGAGTGAATTTCAGACTGGCTGGGTTCTGTTCCTTTAATTCCTGTATGCTTACAATAAAGGAAACTAAATTCAATGTTCCATTTCATTCTTGTTTCCAAAATATGATATAACATTCCTTTGGCTCAACATCAGTTTGTACTGAAATAGATGTGAATGAACCTACACGCACTGAAGATTTGGAAGAAAAGCTGTCAAGCCTACAGAAGCCTTACAAAGACACCAAAAAAGAATCTTTAATGTTGGCCACTTGGAACAAACTGCATTGCTATTATTGATCAGGAATGAAACTAAAAATATTATAATCTAATATTATAATCTAATACTAGCCAAGAGGACGTAAAAATAAAAAAAAGAAATAAGTTAAAAGTACAAAGTAAAGCCATGCCAATAAACTGAATTATTTTCCTGGAAACAATTTAAAACTAATGGCTAAAATGAATAAAGCATGGACCATGATAGGATATTATAATTTCAATAATATCCTTTTAAAATGTAGTTTCATGATAATATTAGAGGATATTTTAAAGACCATATAATTTATAAGCCATATAATTTATGAGCCAATGAGACAACATGATCCCAGCCTGGCTCCAGATATTTTCTTTCTGAAAAATATGAATTGCAGATAGCCATACAAATTTGTATAGCAGAAATTAAAATTTAATTGCAGAAATCCTAAAAGAGTAAAAGCCACCTTAAAAAGAGAGAATTGTGATAGGATATACTCAGCTTTCTCTCAGTAATTTTTCTCTGTATGGAGAAATTAGGCTACATTTTGGTAATGATAATCCATAGGAAGGTTAGTAAAACAAAAAACCAAACATCTTGTTGAAACTAAATTCATGTGTTATGTATCCCACAACTATATTCTCTCTTCACAGTTCTGATTCACCAGTAATGACACATTAAAATATATGAGGCTAGGCTCGAAAACTATTCAATATTCCATCAAATTTTTCTTGCAACTTTATAGCAAGTATTTCAGGAACTTGTAGATGATGGAATTTTACTTTTCTGGAATTTGAAAGATTAGTCACATTTCCATTTGATCTGTTGGTTAAGGCACACTTGTCAGGAAGCTTTCTCTACATCAGATGATTCACAATACAGTGAATTTGCAAAACTAGTGAATTATTAACAATTGCAGTGACTCTACAGTCCCAATTTCAATTCATCCGCATTGCTATCTCTGTTGACTGTGAACCAAAAAATCTTCAATCAAGCACTAAAATCAGAAATGGAATCATCAAATACATTTAGGTTGATAGGGGGCTAGTGATAGTAGAATCTCCCAAATCGTACTCACTTAAATAACCTTAAGAAATGTTTCAAGGGATATATCTCCAGGCTACCAAGGTAACTGGGGGTCTCAGGTCTAGAAAAGTAACCACAAACACCAATACTAAGAACATATAGCCAAAATAAAAGGCAAACTTTATTTAGTGTAAACTTTATTTAGTGTGAAATATCCTTATATATATAAAATAAATATATGTGTATTTCTCCAGATTATACATATATAATAGAATGGTAAAATCACAATCTAGACTTTACATAGCTTATTTTTCCATTATACCTTGTTTATATAACAGTAATGGAACAAGTTCTCTTAGAAACTATCACAAATTAAATTAGGTAGATGACTGGGAAAAGCCAGCATAGATTTACCACGGCAAATCATGCCAGATCAGCCTCATCACCTTCTACAACAAAGTGGCACCTTAACATGGGGAGAGCAGTGAATGTTGTTTACTTCAGCAAAGCATCTGACAGTTTCCCACAACCTCCTCCTTGAAAAACTGTCATGACACAGGGTGGTGGACCTGTGTGGCTGGGAAAAGCTTTGCTGAAAGGGATCTGGGGGTCCTGGTGGACAACAAGCTGAACAGGAGTCAGCAGTGTGCTTCTACCCTAAAAAAGGCAAATCAGATCCTTGGCTGCATCTGCAGGGCCATTACTAGCAAAGACAAAGATGTGACCATCCCACTCTACTCAGTGCGTGTCAGGCCTCACCTAGAATACTGTGTCCAGTTCTGGTCCTCACAGTTCAAAAGATGTGGACAGACTGGAAAGGGTTCAAAGAAGGACCATGAAGATGATAAAAGGTCTGGAGAACCTGGTCTATAAGGAAAGACTGAGGGAATTAGGTTGTTTCTGCCCAGAGCAGAAGAAGTTCAGGGGGACCTCATTAGAGCATTCCAGTACTTTAAGGGCAGCTCTTTATTTTCAAGGCGCCATATATAAAGAATAAAGGGCAAGAAGTGCCCATTGCATCAGGAGAAGTTTCATCTCAATATAAGAAAAAAGTTTTTCATAGTGAAAAGAATCATTCACTGGAACAACTTCCCCAAGGATGTGGTAGAGTCCCCACTGTTGGAGGTTTTCAAGGTGTGATTGGACTAGGTGTTGGATAATCTCATCTAGTCCCCCTTTTCCATGAAAGGTTGGATGAGATGATCTTTTGAGGTCCCTTCCAAACTGGGTTGTTCTACAACTCTATGATTATATATCTCTAGTTCTCACTCTTTAATATGTAAGGCAATAACGATGCATCCCTTTTCAGATGGAAAACCTGAGGAAGAGAAGTGATTTACCTATCTTTCAGTAGGCCACTAGCAGAGTAGGAACTAGAATATACCAAAAAGATTCAGTAATATTATCTTCAGGTAAATTTTGAAGCGTCATTATGAAGGGATAGTTTCTACTCATTTATTTTCAATTATTTCTAAATTCACTGATTTGGCCAGACCAGTGCAGAAAGTCTTAAAACTCCTTTAGATTTCCATTTTCCTAGGGAAACTGTTTACTAAATAATTTCCTCTGTAGCTGACATAGCTAAATACAATCTAAAGTTGTCCAGAGCCAATATTTACATGAACAAGTGACAGACCAAAAAATATTTAAAATGGGAAGAAGAAACAATTTGGTGGAGATAGTAAGGTTTCTAAAATGAGGCAGATAAACACAATACCTCATGTAGTAAAATGCTCTTTCAAACAGATGTGGAAAAGAACTTAAACACAATGACTGAAAGATGAAAACATGTCTGCAGGTAAAAGGTAAATTAAATACTTCTGTAATATGTGTATGTTCTTGATACCTCCCTATCTAATTGGAGGTTACTGTCCTGCAGGTTGTTACTGCAGGTGACAATCATTTGAAATAAATATTTTTTATTAATTTGTCTATAACCAAAAGTACCACATGCGACTATTCCCAGTAGAGCAAAGACATTTAAACTCTGTGAAATCTTCAGAGTTCACTGGAATGATGCAAATGTTTATACAAGGTAGAGGGAGCAGCCAAGTTGATGTCAGCAAAAATGCACCCCCAGTAAGGGTCTCTAGACATTTAACTATTTTAAAAGAACACAATGTTTATAATGGATCCTATAAATCGTTCAATATAAAAAATAAGGCAATCTGGTCTTTTAAAATAATTGATGAGAAATGGACAATTTATGAACAGCATATTTATGGTTCTACTAAAAGCTATTTCATTTGGAAAACTATTTAAAATTTTATTCACTTAAAAAAACTTTACTCACTCATCGTTCAAAAATCCCAAAGACAGACACTTTCCATTATGTCCAGATGAACTGAGAATTACTTTATTACATTATTACAGTTATTGTTTGTGATGCCATATGTCCCATCTTAATAACATTTTTCTTCTAAGGAGTTATTCCACAAATATCTATTACTGAACGCATTATTTCTTCTATTACTCCTATCATTTAAGCCAATAAAATAATTATCAAGTACTAGGTCAAATGGAAAGATTTTGCAAAAGCAAGGATTCGCTAATACAAAGAATGCCAGGGATTTACTGTTTTGGACATGTTGCAGGGTTAAGAATAGTGACAGTGCATGAAATATTTAAAAAGCAAATATATCATCTCTCATGTCAACTAATTGTATGAATTCACAGACTGTTTAGACTTTGTAGCTACATACAGCTCAGTTAACTGAAGGAAGAGTTTGAAATGAACTCATCAATATTTTAACAATCAATCTTTCATGTCCCTGATTTTTTATTTTTTTTTTTTTTTTGCTTTTTCTGACAGATATTAATAATAATATCAGTACAGTCTGGATGATAACCTATGGGACAAACAGGTGCCTCCATTTCACCTGCTACTCTGAAAGGTACAGGGAATGGATGTTACAGAAGTGAACAAAGCTAAACGAGAATGTCTTTTCCCTTGGCCCAGAGCCCTGTCAGTGCTAGACAGCAGTTTTGCTACTCCTGTCATTAATGACATTAAAGACAAGCAGATTTGCCCAGCACAAGGCAGACAAAGGGGGAGCTACACTACTTTGGAGGAGTATCCTCTCTCCAGGGCTGCTGCTACCTGAATATTGTGCTCGAACAGTACTTAGCAGAGCAACAGTACTGAAAAATAGCGATGACTATATTAACAAAAATTCACAATCTTTCTTGCAATGTGTAGGCTTCAGTCACTGCGAGCATAATGGACTATAATTCAAATGCATTAAAACTTTAAACCTGCATTTAAATAGTAATTATACTGATTAAACTATTGCACATTGTTTTTAATATCTGCCTTTTTTTCTGTTCACAGCAGCTGAGTATCTTGCATGATTAAATACCAAACTCTGCAAAAAAGTCCACTGTCTCTAACCACAAATAACATTTTATAATTGCAATTATTTTAATTTTGAGACATCGTGTAATCTGTTAAACGCAAAAGTTGAATAAGGCCTTTTGACTTTCAATATGCCGTAGCGAGTCATCTGCACATTAAATTTTGTGAAAACTCTGTAAAGCCACCATAAAAAATGAAAATTGCCTTTTTAAAATCACATTTGTATGGAGATGTGTCCCTGTGGCTTCCTCACATCATCTGCCAATGACAGAATGCACACCAGAGGTAAATGGAACTGAGCTGCCCATCTGTGTGCATTAAACACAATTGTGTGCCAACAGCGAAAAAGTATATATACACATATAGATGTATGTAATATCAAGCTTCTTCGTCCTGTAAAATACTGTTTGAAAAGTAAAACCGCAACAGCAGTCCACGACTGTCATCTAAATTAACAACGCATCAATTGCAGCACCATTTGCAACTTTGGGACAGGAAGCATTAATATCACATTGCCTCCAAAGCCCTGCCAAGATGAACATGTGTTGTCAGGGCAGACTTCAGTGGAGAACAGAGCTTGACAAGCAAGCACTGATTCCACCCTCTTGGTGAGAATTGCTTGCCAATTATGTGGTACCAGTCAGAGGAATTTCTGAATTACACAAACTAATTGCTAAATGTTTAAAAAATAAATTAATTATCTAATCTTTTATTGCTTCATTCTAGACTCAAGAGGTAGCCCTTTTCCACAGGTTGCATTAATATCCAAGAAGGTATGGACCAGATTAATATGAATTTAGATTGAGTTTAGATAGGTAATTAAAACAGGTTTTGATTGTATTCTGCTATAGTAGTGTTCTAATTGCACCTGTAACATGAGTAGATCAGGTATATCTGCAATTAAAAAGTTGAAAATACTGAAAAAAGCAACTAAAATTTAATTTTCTTCTTTTTAGTACTTAATCTATACTTCTTTATATATCGAGTTTTCTTCCATGCCAAGCACATTTCCTGAACATCAAAATAGTCAGGTTCATTACCCGTTGGCCTACTTCCACCATTTTTCACATGAGATCTTTCATTATGTATTGTTTAGAGCAAAAATTTTAGTGAAATATGGTTCCATCTCACATACAGCAAAATGCTCTTACTGCTAAATTTAAAGCTATCTTTTGCAAGACATAAAACATCCATAGCAAGTTACATTCATGTCCTAAAATGAACAGATCGACACTGACAAATCTCAGCACCTCAGCAAGCAAGGGTCTAATGTCTAAAGTTCCTCTCTTCACAGCTCTAGTTTCACTAGTTTCTCCTAGGAGCTGCTTCACTCTATTTTAAGCTGATTTGATAACATCCAAAGAAATCCTAAACCTCATCAAACAAATTACTTCTCAATAACTATAATACTGCTTTTTATTGTCTGTGTCATCCATTGGCCAGTTCAATATTACTTTCTCCAAGAAAAGTTGTTTGTCTTCATGAAAGATAAGTGTTTCAACTCCAATAGATTGATCCTTTTTCATTACAAATACGTGTATTTTATATTACAAAATACATTTTAAGATCAGGGTAATAGACAGATTATAGTGTACAAGACCTGAGCTAAAGGAAGTATTCTTGTCCCGTCAAACATCTTAAATGCAGTAGGTAACATGGCTCAGTATTGAAATACTATTGTATGCCGGCTATAGGACTAATTTTGCAAGTATCATTTACTTTAATAATACCAAATCAGTAGCAAACTGACCAGGTGAAAAGCCAGAGAGGTCCAGGTCTTAAATTATGTAGATTTACCCTGGCAGAAGATATACACCAGCTGGTAATGAGGGGCAAGTCCATTCTTTGTAGCTAGATCTAGGCAAAACACATTGAAAAACCGTAATGATTCCTTACACTGATTAGAACTACTGAATAGATTGATGCATGCTCACAAGCATGCTCATCACTGGAAAAGATTAGCACAGCAGCAGAATTTGGTATCGAATGTTCAAGGACCTGGCAGTACAGGCATCCTTCCTGCCTACAGACAACAGTAGCTGGCTTCACCACTGCTGCTGCGGGTAAGCAGCCCTCAGCTTGGCTGTAAGCCCACCATACAAATCTGACTGCATGTTCTGTCTTACACCTTCTCTTCTGGCTATCTCTTAAGTCATTATCCCACCTACCAGGCAAGCGAAGATGATCTTAAGGGTGAAACTGTGATATGCAAATTATATTTCCTCACCTAAATTGAGACTTTCACAATACAGATCATGAAATATCTTACCTGTCTACTTGCAGCTGATTGTCAATGGAGAGGAATGGATCCTTCTGGAAATGCCACCTACTGCTTCCCAGAAGGTATGTCTGGGAATGGTTATGTGAATAACTCTCAGAAGTTTTGGTTTACTGTCAATAATTATAGAAGATCTCGAGAATTAGCTCAGATGTAAACATCTCCATGGTGACTGATACGTTAGGTGAGATGAAGCTCATCTGTCCCTATATTTTGTCATTACAGTATAGATCATGTATCAAGAATTGTCTAAAGAGTCCAAAGAGCCCCACCACCATATTGGAGGTTGTTTTGCCAGCACTACAAAAGACAGTTTTAGTAATATCTCCTAAGGAGTCAAATTAAAGCTTGGTATACAGACTACCATACAGAGACAAGCTGGCAAGATTCTTGAAATCAGCCAGTCCCTAAAGCAGTGTGAGGAGAATCCGAAAAATTGACAAACAATACTAACAGACCAAACTTTTAACAGGTCATAAGAAGAAACAGATGAAAACAGCTTCCTTACAGTTTTTTTTCTCTCTGGGCAGTAGATTTTGTCTCTCATAGGGTATGTCTCTATTAAAATCTTTTATTTTTAACTATGTGTTTGACCCTGCGTTTATAAAATAGAAAAAACAAAAAAGATATGGCTTGGCATCTTTCAAAATTTTACAGTTACATACTACTTGTTATTAATTATACTCAAGCAAATATATTTTTCAGTAATGAAGAACAAGCCAGTCTTTTATTATTCTGCCACAACAGTCAAGTAGGATACTAAATATGAAGAGTGTCTGAGATGAAGGATACTGTGGTGGATCGAGACTACCAAATGAGTGAACATTAAGTACCTAATTACCAGAATATAAGTTTAGAATTAAAACAGTAACTCAATATCCAAACCTCTGTGAGATACTAACATTTAAAACACTTGATCTCCTCACATTAAAAATTTCTGATATTAGGGCGTTAGGCCCGGCTTACCAGAAAAAAAAAAAATTCTAGAATTATTCTTAATACAATATTTTTTTTTTCCAAAATGGAAGGTTCATACAAGAGTTATTTGAAAATAACTACAGCAGAATAACTTATTCTGGTCCATTTCCCTTCTATAGACAAAACTTTGCGCTCAAATGTAATTCTACTGACTCCAGAAGAATTTCCCTCAATTTTCCCCAAGTGAAAGACAAGATTCAGGCTCATTCTGTTCTGATCGTCTTCATGGTACACCTACAAAATGGTCTTCAGTTACTAATCTTTGTTGTTGCTAGACTTAGAGGTTCCATTCATCAAACTAAATCATCCAGTAGAGAAATTTTCAAAACACCTTTGAAACTAAGGATAAGACATGACTTTATGCCTTTATTCCCTTCCGTTTCTTACCTAAATATGAAATCATCTCTGCCCAGAATATATATGCACTACATTCTTCAGTGTCAATTTGGAACATAAATGTGATCATCCCTCTTATCTAAGGGAAAAATAGGACAAGGAATGGATGACTGGCATTTCAGAAAGATGCACATTTTTTAAGGAAGCAAAAGGAACCATATTTGCTTCGAGGAGCTTTTTTTTTTTTTTAACGCATTAGTAGGACACAGATTGTCAGTCATTGTCTGTATCCATCTTGAAGTCTTCCTTGAAATGCCTGACATTACACCAAAATCAACCAGATTACATGATGGAGGGCTCAGAAGGTGAGGTATGTAAGAAATGTATTTCCCTGTCAGGCAAGCAGATCAGCTAAATTGGAAGCAATGGCTTAGATGTCATGGTACAAATTGTATCAAATCTGAAATGCTACATTTGATCTAAACAATCTAACCTGTGTCTGTGAAAAACTCCAAAACTCCATTTGATATACAGAAGGCATTGTAAATATTTATAATTAATTGTTATTTGCATAAAACATAAACAATGATGAAATAACTGAAGTGACATGTCTACACACTGGCACTTAACACCATTGCTGTCTCACAAGGACCTCAGCCACATCAACACTAATCTTGGGATTTGCAAACCTTTTATTCCAACTCCCTATATATCTACATATTACTGTGTAACTTGTTGCCATTCACATGAAAATTACGAAAAAAATCAGCATTCTGTGTTTAGATTCTATGTAAATCAAACTTAACACAGGTCAGTGCTCCCTATTGATTTCATTTAGAGGAACCCCTGTTTGCGTCAATTAAATGAGAGCAGAAACAAGCCCAATCAATAGCTACTAATCTTAAATATCTCTGCAAGAAGTACTGTTACTTCAAAACAAAATACTGCCAAGATTTGTTTGTGCATATATGTGTGTGTGTGCACATTTAGCTGCAAGAACCTGAATTTGGGACTTCGACTTTGTGTGTGAAGTCTCAGAGAAATATATAAAACATATTTCAGCAAGTTGTGGTCCCCATAATTAGATAAATTCCAGATGATGATGGAAAATATAGGATGTTATCAAATGGTTAATGCATTAAAAAATACAGCATTTCAGAAAATTTTAAAATCACATTACAGAGACAATTCCTGCATCTTCTAATTTCTGGGTAGTTGACTTTGAGACATGAGTAACATTGATGCAGTATATTTTTAGCTTATTTCTTACAGGAACAAAACATAGATCATTGCTTTGAATGTCTGTCTTTCCATCTGGCACTCCATAACTATTTAATATTTTGGACAACTTCTGTCTATCTGAAAAGCATACTCCACTGCTTTCCTACAAGTTTCATAAAAATGGGTCATTAGCTAAAGAGTTTCACTAAAAGTAGGATCCATGGAAAACAGAGCTCGTAACACACTTTCTGACAGCAACCAGCTGGCAAGTCAGATATGCGTATTGGCCAGATGATCAATATATGAACAGCTCTAAGTAAGCCACAGTATGTGCTGTCTCTTGCCTACAAGCTTTCCCATAGGGAGAGAGCTATGCTTATTGCAGCAGGAAAGAAGGAAAGATTAGGGATAAAGAACACAAATCCCCAAGAAAAGAAGTGTCATTAGTTCTGCTTCTCATGGAATGCACCATTTTCCATGTACTTTTATTTGCCATCGCCAGTGAAACCAAATCCTAAAGCACTGGTGAAAGAGCAAACAGGCATTTTAAATCTTTTATATTTACACACAAAGTGCACACAACCCACAGAGGAAAAATATTTCTCACTCTAATACCACCAAAGTAGGTTCTGAACACATGAGAAATGGTGCTTTGTCTTCACGTGGGGGAAATACGGAGTGTCTGCACACGTCTGCATGACCTGCTCAAGGCATCAAGTCTGGTGGTAATGTGTTCAGTTCTACAGACACAGCTGATTTCTTCTTTTGTCTTGCAGAGAGGAGAGCGTAACAAGCTGGGTGCAGCCCTAAGGCAACAACAGTGACTACGGAGTGAGAACAAACGACACTTTCTCTCTCCCCATTTCCTTCTTTTACCAAGTTGGAAGGAGATTGATTATTTCACTGCAATTTTCTCTCATTATGATAGTGGTAAGAATTTGGCTTATTTATTTATAAGGAAAGACAGATAGTGTGTGTTTGTACTTTCAAATTCTTTCAAGTGAGACCTGAAGCTGCTCAACACCATGAAAATTATTCAGTACCTGAAACTAAACATCAAAAATCTGAGACACTCAAAAGAACCCAACACTTTTGCTTAGTCACATCCACCAGAAAGAAGAAAGAAAATTGACCTCTGTGCTCCTAATCTTGCCCTTATATCATCTACTTTAAAACTTCACTTATATTATTGTTGACATAAAGCATCATTGAAGCCTGATTATCACTTAATCAAGCTGATTACAAAAATTAAAAAAATAATATGCTGGACTCAGCAATGTAAGATAGTTTAGGTACCATACGGTTTGCACAGAGTTGTGTGAACTACAATTGTAGTTGTGTGAATTTTCTGCAGGGAAGATGAAGCATATAAGTTTTGCAATGGTTAAACAAAAAATAGTCTGCTTCGTAGTTTCATGAATGGCAAGGATAAATCATGAAGACAACCAGAAATAGGAAAAGCTGTTGGCATGGAAACATAACAGTTAAAAATTTCTCATGCTTTCTCAAAACATCAAATTTTGATAACTAGGTTGGATTCCCTGCTCCTCATAGTAAAGTATTTGGCGAAACAAGTGCTGGCATGAATCTTTGACAACACATCATCTTCAGTGGTTGAGCAAAGCCATATGTCTACACTGCACTGTAGTACAAGAACAGAAGTTTCTCAAATTCCTTGGACAGCACAGTGGGGGAAAAACATCAACATTATCACATAAAACTCAGATTTTGGACATCCTGTCATTTTTGACAAAGGTATCACTTGGGGTTTACAGAATCTTGTCTAGCCTTACAGTGCTCAAACATAAGTTAAATCCATCTCCTCTTTTTGCATATGGAAAACCAATCACTTAAATACTTTTCACTCTGATGTTCCCAGCAGTACAAATTTCTGCTAGTCACACTTTTTCCCAGAAGGCAGTTATTGTATGAATTGTTCCTGGCTAATTGGGAAAAAAATAAATATTCCAACACCTGCACATCTGGATGTACCAGTACTCAGTTTTTTCGAGAGAAAAAAGAATTAGGAAGACATTCCAAATAGCCTGCCAGTGCTGTTACAAATTGGCTTCTGCTTAGATCAGCTATTTCATCTGCTCAGTGCTCTCTAGGGCTGGCTCAAATGAATGGACAGTCCTCTGTGAAATCAGCCAGAGAAGCATGCTTGCAAGAAGCACAATCAAACCTCTTCTGAGTGCTTGCCATAATGAAATGGAGAATAGTACAGCAATTCAGATGAGGCCTGGTACTTAACATACACGCACATTTTCTCCAGAACAATTCTAATCACCTCTGGAATTATCGGTAGGATGAAGCAGCTTGAACTGGAGATCAGTTAACTTTAAAATAGGAGATAATAATTTCGCTGTCTCCTCTCCTCTTACAAGAAAGTAGCAATGGTCTAGATGGAAGAGAGGGTTCTGCCACTGTAGATTCGGCAGAACATTATTTTAATTTTTAGAAATGGGAAGAAAGAATTAGAATTTTCACTAGTAAGTAATTTCTGGCTGGGTTCTGCGGGGTTTGCAGAGGTAGAAATATATCCAGGACCTCCACACTTTATGCTAATTCACCACAAGGAAAAAACAGTCAGGTAATGTACAAATGTAACAAAATTCCTTCAAGCCTGTTGCTGAATAGGGATTCTTAAAATGCCTTATGGCCTCAGAGTCAAGGAAATATCTTTTTTTTTTCCTTGTTTTTTTTTTTTTTTTTCCTTTTGCAAAGCCAAATGTATGTTATGCAGGAGCATTTTATTTCACACAACAACTAGTTTTCATATGAAGAAAAGATTGTGTCTAGCCTCAAGCCTGGCTGCTGTATTTAAAATCAGGAAAACATATTTCAAGTATACTCCAAAACTGGGGGGGAAAGTGGAGGTTTTGCTTTGCAGTAGATCCCTGTGTGAAGGGCTTAAGTGTAGATGGCAATATTTCTCATCACCATCTTTCCTCAAGGCCAGCATCATGAACAGTACCATGATACTGTAACAGAACAGTAGAAAAATAAATTATACCACCCTAATCCCTAAGAGAGGAGGTGCAACCAATCATTGCCTTTGGAAGTGACAGAAAACAACTGCTGCACTTAAATGTGAATGACACTACAACAACACTTTTCTTTCCAACCCAAGGTCCATATATTGTCACACTTATAAGTGTTATAAGTGTTAAGGCTTCCTTAGAATTTTATTCTCTTCTTGAAATGTACATGTAACTCAATCAATAGAAATAATATATGCATCATATTATTAAAAGAAAATAGACTCTTCAGTAGTTTCAGCAGATGTTTTACTCAAGAAAGGAAGGATCATTTTTGCTAGCTTGGCTGCTTAACATTTAAATGTAATGTTCCTGAAATGTATCTTGTCTTTATGAAGAAATAAAATACCAGTAGAGCAACATAAAATTGTACTAAACAACATGAGAATTAGACTAAAATGACTGTCAAAATAGCTTTTTTAAATGTTTCTTCTACATAGTCTTCTAGCTTAACTCTTCAGAAACTGAATAATAAGAATCTAGAATATTGGAATTTATCATTCATATTTGGAAAGACTGACAGAGTGGACCATCTTTCTTTCTATGAGAAGAAAGCTCATTTGACTACAAGCTTATTTGAGTGAACCATTAGCTGAAGTTTTGACCTGTAATATAATTACAGAACACTGCAAAAAATGTGTATTAACTAATCCTGCTTCATGAATAAAATGTAAGTTGACATACAGGATGGTTAGCTGATACTTGCATTAGCCACCACTTCACAGTTTTCTAGGGATAAATGGTTACACCTTAGTGATCACTGCACTAAACACATGCTTGCCTAGATGAAAAAAAAATGTAAAATTAAAAAAAAAAAAAGTTAAATCAAATACACTTACATCCTTTAAAAATGTTTATGTCAAAAAGGACTGGTTTGGTACATAATAGAAGACAACTCACCAGAAATTTGTTTTTTGTCAAAGCTTAAAAATAAGTAAGTATCCATAGAGAGGTCCAGGTTTACTACTGGCAGAAGAATGCAGAACCTTCCTGCAATATGTGATGTTGCATCCGCCTTTCTGTAGCAGCAATGAACTTGGTTCAGCCAGTGAGTGCTGCTAGGTATCAGTATGAAAACTAAGATGAGAAGAAATGTTTTGGGGAGGGAAAGCATCAAGAAGATCAATTAATGTTCCAACTGAAAAATTAGGGAAATAGCCAGATTGGACCAAGTTGTATAGAACATACACTTTGTAGCTAAAGAGTATGCTCTATTGGCATGCTTTTCAAGAAAAGCATAACTTTACTGCAAACCGCACTGTTACTATACTTTCTTCTTGCTATGATGATAAACAAAATGCACTGTCTGTTTAAATTGTACTTTACCAGGGTAATACAGTCACAATGATAACTGCTTAGAAATTGGATTGCATGTGACTCTGAAAATGGGACATAGAAGTGAAAACTTCTGCTTCTCATATGTTTGCAAAACAAGCTTCAGGGCCCAAATATAGAAAAGTAAGGTGGGGAGGTCTGAACATATGTGCTCTGGGAATGTTTAGAAAAAGGATATGCCACATCAATGAACTGCAAGATGGTTTACCCCAAGAGAAAGTAGACAAGCTCACACAACACTTTGTGTCATTTAATTCTCCTGCTGGCCAGCAGGAGAATTATCACATTCCTTTAACATCATTTTCACCAAAATTCTTTATTCACTTTTTTCTTCAAAATAAGAGTTTCAAAAAAGCAAGAAGTATGAATAGACGTCTGAAATGAAACAACTTTTTTCAGAAAAACTTAGCAAGGGACTAGGCAAAGACATTCCACTAAAAAAAAAATAATAATAAAAGGACTATTCTTTTAAATGGCATTTCAAGTTCTAGCCTAATCCAAAAGAGACCACAAGCAATCTGTTTCCAGAATCTTTATTGTGTTCTGTGAAAATCATTCTGTAAATAAACCTGCCTAAATTATTTAGATTAGCCTGACAGATTAAAGTTCTGTTTTCATGGGATCTCATATAAAGCTTTCACTAGCAAGTGATCACTTCTGGGACAACAGTTCAGAAAATTTCCACATAAAAACCTCTAGTACTAAATACATAATCTTCCTGACAAAAACATCTTCTAACCACCTTCTGCCTCCATTCTTCTAAGAAACAGTGAAAAATGTTTAAGAAAGCTCTCTCACCAAAGATTATAGTTGCTATTATTAATATTTCCTTAATATTTTTAACAATAACTAATTTACTGCCAAAAGATGACAGATATGAAAATTTGCACATAGTTGAATAGATGTGTTTAGAACATATAATAAAATGCATAAGAAATCTATGTAAAGTACACATCCTAAAATAGAAGAAAAACTAGAGAAGTCCTGAATTACTATTTTTCCTCAAGCCTCTTTGAGGCAGAGTTCTCACTGGAGCATGTTGAATTGTGCACCAGAATCAGAACAAGATGACCTAATTTTACGTTATGTTGAATAATGTGTGATTTCAGAAAAAGTCACTTCATTTCTTACAACTTCAGTTTTCACCTCTGAATAATAGGGGCAATATTTTTTACATTATCAAAGGATGCTTCACAGAAGTGAATATATATTATTTCTCTTCTCAGTTTTATGTTTTATACTTCAACTACCTCATCACAGAAAAGGAAAGCCAGAAGCAACTCCTTGATGAAGTATGTCCTGTATTTTCCTACACGCTGGAAACTGAATAAAACACTGCTATTGCCCTCTCCTGCATTTCCCTTCTTCTTTTCCCTCCCATGAAGGACCAGTTGGATGTGAGGGAAAATCACATTTATCTGGCATCTTTGAAGTTACAAGCATGATAAGAAAATGAGAAGTATCCTATCCAAAAGGAAGGAAAAAGGCATTAGGATATGTCTACTGGTGAAGCATGAGGACAGAGTTGCTAAAACTATAGAGGTAGCAGTAGAAACAGAGGTATCACAAGGAAGGTAAGTTACTGGATCATTTTGGTTCAATGATCTAATACAAAGAACTTGCTAATGGATAAAAATGCTAACTCCAAACTGTAAATACTAGTGGTATCCATGTTATAATCGAAATGTCATTATCTTATTTTCTCAACTAGGAATGCAAGGAAACACAAAATCAACAGAGCAAGGCTCCAGTGGGGTTACACGTAAGCAAGGAATCACCTCCAAGGCACCACTATAGGGAAACTCGCCAAACCCATTCTGGGAAGTCAGCATGCTGTGGTGTCTCTCTGAAGTGCCTTCACACTACTGCATGCAGCATGGGGAATAAACATGAAGAATGAGAGGTCCCTGTGCAGTTGCAGGACTGCAATCTTGCTGGGATCCCAGAGATGTGATGGGATGGTAACTCATATGACTGTAGTGATGCAATGGAAGGATACAGGCTCCTTAGGAAGGCCAGGTTGGGGAGATGAGGTAGAATTGCATTCCAGCTGCTACCCCATAAAGAGCGCAGAGCTCTTCCTTGTGATGGATGATGAACCAACTGAGAGCTTATGGGTAAAGGCTTAAAGAGCAAATATTAGTAATATTCGAATGGTTGCCTGCTGTAGACTGCCTGTAGGAAGAAGAAGTGAATGAGGTCTTCTACAGACAGTTAAAATAGCTTGGTGTTTTTAGGCCCTGGTCCTCATGGGAATTTCATCCGCCCTGACATCTGCTGGAGGGTATACACAACCCAGGAGGCTCCTGCAAAACATTAATGGCAACTTCTTATGTAAATGATAGAAGAGCCAATGATGAGAGGCATTTAGCTAAATCTCATACTCACAAAGAAGGGATCGTTGTGGACATGGAGGTCAAAGGCAGTCTTGGCTGTCGTGACCATGAGATGGAGTCCAGGGTCCTGAGAGAAGGGAGCAGGTCAAAAAGCAAGATCACAAACCTGGACTTGAAGAGAAAAGACTTTAGCCACTTTAAAGATCTACTTGAAAAGTCCTATGGAATAAGGCCCTGGTGGGAAGAGGTGAGCACAAGAAAGCTGCTTGATATTCATGAATATCACCCAAGAGCAGCTCATCAAGCTGGGAATCTGGCGAAAAAGCTAGGAGGCCTGCATGTATGAACAAGGAGCTCCTGGCAAAACTTGAACACAAAAAGGCAGAACACACAAGGTGGAAGTAGAAACAGGTAAGATGGAGATGGTGTTTGTGCATGCAGAGACGCAGTCAGGAAATTCAGCCTGGAGTTGAATCTGGAAAAAGATATCAATGGCAACAAAAAAGGCTTCTGTAAGTACACAGGTGACAAATGAAAGACTACGGTAAATGTAGGCCACCCTGAGAGACCTTGATAGGCTAGAGACACAGCTTGACAAGAATGTTACGCAGCTCAACAAAGTGCAAAGTCCCTGTCCCTGGGGAGGAACAACCCCATGCACTAGTACACACTGAGTTCGAATCAGCTGGAAAGCAGTTTGGCAGAAAAGGATCTGTGAGTCCTTGTAGACAGTAATCTGACCATGAGCCATCAATGTGCCCTTGAGACAAAGAAGACCACCAGCTTCCTGGGCTACATTAGGAGGAGTGTTGCCAGCAGGTCAAGAGGGGTGTTTTTACAAAACTGTTTAGCTCACACACATTTGAGTTAGATGTAATTGCTACAAGCATGATTTTCTAACGAAGATTATTCTGTGCATGATGACCAAGCCAAGCTTTCGATTAAGAACGTACATTAAATAAGTAACATAAAGTGCTTATATACAAATTAGAACATCAACAAGTGGATTTAAGGAGTTCTGTGTCAAATGTCCTCCTTACCAGGTCAGGAGGCAATAATTTCAATTGTGATACAAGATGAGGCCTTTCAGATTAAGGTGGAGGAACTTCATAACTTTACTTAAATCTGAAGCTGCAGTGTTCCTAAGCAAATTGAGAATTTATCGGACATGTCTAGTCAGGATAATTTTTGTGCCATAGAATTATGCAGTACTGCAGAACAATAACCTGCTTCAAATTAAGTACACAGAAGTAAGCAAACAGAACTAAAAGTACTGATGCTGGACAACCGAGATAACACAGTTCCTGTATGATATAATGTACTTTCCAAAGATGACAAATATTTTTGAGTATAAGTGAACATTTTAAGATCTGGAATTGTTCTAGACATTTTATTATTTAAAGCCAGTACCTAGCAGAAAATCAGCAAACCAGCAGATTTTAAACTGTGATTTAAGCCCTGGTGCTTCTGCAGGATAAACTGGGATCTGATGAAGAAATCGGGAAGAAC
Organism: Thinocorus orbignyianus; assembly: GCA_013400375.1. NCBI lineage: Eukaryota > Metazoa > Chordata > Aves > Ciconiiformes > Thinocoridae > Thinocorus > Thinocorus orbignyianus. Next base: position 873,372 of record VXBW01005789.1, on the reverse strand, counting down.
AATACATAACAGGAATAGCAGCTGTTCTTGTCCAAGTATTACATTTACTCACTTCTTTCTGCTTATCACAAGATTGTCATGTGTACAAAATGTTTTCTGAAGAGAGATCAAACAGAGACTGCATTCTGAAGTGTGGAGAGATATTTTTATTTCTTTACATACATAAATATGTAAGATACTGTATTTTTAGATATCAATAGATATTCATGTATATACAAAAGTATGGAAAATACTCTGTTTAATAAATTCAAAATTTCAGACCAGCAAGGCCATTCTTAATCCTACAAATGCATGTCCTCTGTAGAAATTGTAAGTCAATGAAAGCATTTAAGATTGTGATTTTCACTGACCTAAAGCTCCAGTTGTAGATCCAGGTGATTACAACATAATTAGCAATAACTAGGTCTGGCTGGAAAGAAAAGGAAGGGATCATCTGTTCTTTTTAAACATATTTCAAGATTTTAAATACTGTCCTTTATTAAGTAACTTCAGTTGTGCACATGGTGAAATAGAGAATATGTAAATACATTTATGTATTCCAAAGTACGCAGTAGTGAGTCACTAACAACTGTATTTCTTAAACTTGTCCCAACATCTTATTGTAACGAAGCAGGTTAAAATTGCCATTAGTACAGTCAGTATTCATAAAACTCTAATAAGAATGAAATGCCAATACATGTTGTTACAGCCTTTGACATGATGCATGGCAAAGACTTCTGCACAGCTTTAAACTATCCTGAAAGACAATGACTGAAACCGCAGAGGAATCTCCAAGTGTCCTAAGGCATATCTCTGCCAGTAAGTTAAACAGGTTCATGACACAGGCTCTAGTACTGCTCTGTAGCAATCCCTGGTGGTAAATTGCTAGCCTGTTGCCTGGCATGGTTTCACTTCATGCCAGCTAACACTCCCAGACAATGATTTAGAAATTAAAAAGTGTCAGAGCACAATGACAGCTCAATATGAACGGGAACAGGTATGCAATATATTCCTCTAGTTCAACGCTATAAGCACACCTCTCTCGGTGACCTTCACTACAGCCTTTGGATTACTTCAAATAGTCTGAATTTATATTAACCAGGTTAAAATATTATGCTTAATATCACAGGACCACAGAGACATCACATGAGGCCGACAGAGACCCAGGATCAAGTGTCAAACCCACATAGTGTGGGTTTGGCCAGTTCGTTTCTTTTTGCCTCAGGCCCAGAAAACACTCTCTGTATTATTTAGAGACATAAATGTACCTCTAAGTCTTGGAGAACTGGAAAAAAGAGATTTTAGCAAAAGCCAAGGGGGCCTTTGAACTCTTAGAGTCTCTGAGATTTTTTCCTATTTTAAATATGACCTTGCCTCCAGCAAATCCTGAGAGTATCACAATGCTACTTCCCCTGCCGACCAGAAGCATGACTGCACCTTATGCAGATGTACCGGCATTAAACGAGCTGGCACAAAGCACCGACAGCTGCCTGCGATTCACTGTAAGTTGTAAAACTGTTCCAAGGCTGTGGATATACTCTCAGGTAGTCAGCATATTCTGAAGTACACAGTCCTTTGGCTGAACTACTAACCTGACTGGCACTCACAGCCTAAGATAACTTTACAAATCATATTTACAAGTTGCATTCATCTCTGTGGCACATACAAGTGGGACACCTCCCACTAGAGCAGGTTGCTCAATGCCCCATCCACCTGGCCTTAAACACTTCCAGGTATGGGGCTGTAATGGATGTAAATAAACATCTTTTACTTACACTATTTATATCATCTATATTTTTGCATCTTCGTGGTTATGATGGCAGTTTAGGGATCCCTACTTTCCCAAGCCTCTTTTAAAGACAAGCAGTGCTCCATTTTTAAATACTCACATTGGAGGTGGAAGTAAGGCAATTACTTGAGAGGAACCACCTAGAAAATTATGACAGGAAACAAAGAAACTCCTTGTTCTAGTTTCCATGGAAGTAGTACTTTTATAAATTGTGGTTTAGGAAAGCACTATTAGAGACATGTAATGATTTATTCAGCCCCACCTGGATCAAACTACAATTTTTAAAATTTTCTTCTGAACCTTACTAGTACATCTGATACGATGGTAGAAAGTAGTCATTATTATGTACTGAGATGGCTAGTCAGAGTGGAGAAAATATACGATGTACCTATGTACCCATCAATATGATTCATACACATTTGTGCAACAAGCATTTATCATGGAAGATCCTGTTCAGGGCTCAAGAAGTAACCAGGTAGCTACAGCTTTTCTGTGACTCAGATGCTGAAATATATTACGAGGAATTCAATAATAATTAAAAAATACCGAACTATGCAAATATTTCCCTTAAGTTTTAAAATCATACCTGTGAAAAAAATAAATTAAAAATTCTCACACATACTTGTGTGCTTTGTGCACATACACAGACAATAAAACCAAAATTTAAAGATCGTGCTGCTCTAAAGAAATATTTTGATTCTTCAAATTGATTAGAAAACGGCTTAAGATCAGTGGTCCCTTAAGAATTCTCTTATTATTACATCTTGGAAATGTTTATATATGCTTAATTTAGGGGGTTAATTATTTATTTATTTCATACCTTTTCATCAAAAGGTTTTGATATTAGTTTTTTTTTTAAACACTTACCTTCTATGCAAAGTTTGTCAAATGTGATTTGGAAGAAACTTCTTGTCTAGTTTGTCCTTCTTTTTCTTTCAATCAGAAAAACATTTCCTAAAAAAATGTATTTAAATTCATCTTTTCCACCTACATAAAAACTACCCTATTTTTATGTATTACTCTGATGCTTCAATTTCATAGAGATATATGTTACATACAGGATAGGTTGGTTTGTCCTATTAAAATTAAATAGTATCTACTTCACTCTTTTACATGACAGCATGGTCAGATGGCTGTTGAAGAGATGCTTATTCATAGAATTATACAGAGAGATGGGAGGAACAGAAGAACTTTTTGGTGATGCTAATCTGTAAGTAGCTAATTGCAATTGCAAACCTGTGTTCTGGATGTACAGAAAAGTATGCGTTGTACCAAAACATTGAACAACAGGTTTCTGGCAGGGTCCTGGAGACATTCAAAATTGGCCAGCAGAATATTTGAAGAGAATCAGATAAAAATCCTACATTAAAAAAAAAACAAACCATTTTTGACAAAGGCCTGAATGTTTTGTCTTCATAATTTCTATCTATGGCTTGTCTAGTAGTGCCTGCCAATTGAACCTAGAGGAGCACTAGCTTTGTTCTGTACCCAAACTAAGACATTTCCCCTATGAACAGCGGATAAAACTACTGACCTTCAAGATGTCCTAACACAAATGGAGCACTTTGGTCTGATTGCTCTTTGCTTTCGGTCTCACTTCTGCTTGTGCAAGATAGCTCAAAAATGTTAGCAAATTTGAATTTTGGTTTTCTTATCCCTACTCTGCATGGTAAAAATTACATGTTCAGCTGTGGGTAGTCATAAAGCTTTTAGATTAAAAAAGTTTCAATTGTGTTTGAAAGCTTTTACGTTTCTTCTAACTTATGTATTTCATACTACACCAACAGAACCTTGAAATACGGTCCATAAAGGGTGATTCAATGTTGTTCATTGCTCTTCTCAGGTGTGAAGGCTTCTGCAATGCAGAAGGCCAAAAATTAGTTTGAAGAAACAGGCTCCATTATAGTCAGAGGCAGATGTCAGGTAGTTTTAAATGCTTCCATTACCTTATTCTGCACCCCGTTCCTCTAAAGCCATCTTAAGTGGAGACGTTTTCTTTAGGTTTTGTATCCGAATACAGTTAGGTTTACTGTTCCTCAGCATCTTGTCCTGCTGCTTGCCTACTAGTGTTGTCTGCATCCAAATGGTAATATCAGTAAAACTCCCACAAAAAGCAACTTGATCAGAAGACTGACCTCATTTGCTGGAACATTTTGGGAAACAATACAAAACTAATTGATTATTTAATAGCATCAATTCTATGAAACAAAGGTAGATTTTAGAGAACTTATTCTGTGCTGATAACTAGCTCTCTCTGTCCTGTCACCTCACCAATCCTTTAGTCCAGTTTTTTGTTCAGATTTTTTATCATCACAGATTCTTTCCTAATCATCATAAATTCTTGATGTCATGACCACAATTCAGAGAGTTTATTACAGAAAGCTTGTTATATATAAAATGTTCTTAATTTTGTTTGAGGAAAAAGAAGTCTTTTAAATATTATAATGATATAACAATAATATTAAAATAGAACTTTATATGAGGAACTTTACAAATTTTGGTTCATTTAGAATAATATGTATTATTGTAATAGTTTAATTTTTTTTTTCTTTTAAACCAAATCATATATATTTTCCCAACTTTTTGACCAGGAGGCCATGCATCATTAATGGCTAATGTATTTATACTACTGCCTAATAACTGGTTGAAAGTAAGATATCATGTTTTAAAAAGCATCTGTTGTTACACTTGTTTATCCTGTTTCTTTAAACAAGCAAATAAGTTAGCTATCAAGGTTAATAAAATTTCTCACTTAGAGATGTGCTAGACAGATTACTGCTATCAGTTTTCAGCAAAAAGCTTTAGGGAAAACCCAGCAAACAAATCCTGTGTTCAGTAGACAGACAACGTGGTGACATTCTATGGTCTACTTAACATGAGAAGTGATTAGATACTGTAATAATCCCTTCTGGTCTTCCATCTATGGACAAGGAGTGTGTTTTCTAAAGAAAAAAAAAGAGGAAAAACACAAAATGTCACGCTTGATAAATGTTGTTTACAGACAACATTTGGGTCAACTTTTTCCTCTTCTTCTCTTGCCACTTCTTCCACAGTTGCAGCAGATCTAGTCTGAAGTGGCTAAGCCAGACTGATTTACTTGCTTTTCCAAATATAACACATAGTCCTAAATATTCAAGATGAGAAGCGCTGCATTAGTAGTAATTCACTCCTCTTGTAGAACAGTAGCAGTGTATGTAGCAGGCCTGCTATCATAAAGTTCTGATTACTGCTGAAAATAGTGACTACTGAGATCTACTGCAGGTAACATAATGGCTGAAACTAACAAACAGGTTTCATTGAGCAATAGAATATGGATATGGTAGGAAGAATATGTAACTATTAATTGGCAGATAATCCAATGTGGGATGGAAAAGCTAAGATATCAAAAAGTTAGCCCAAACCTTAATTGAAGAGAAAAAAAAATATTTAGAAAAGTATGCCCGAGTACATCTCTCCTAATTTTGGACATTTAATTTAAATTTAAAACACGTACTGATTTTTCCAGAAATCAGAAAGACAGCGGTTCTTTTTGGTGGAGGTTATAAGTGATATTTGCATGGCTGCACTACTGTCTTACATAACCGAGTTAGTAGCCTCCCAGCTGAACCTTGACCTTCCAGATCTACTTGAGTATCTACTCACACAGTAGATACTGAAGATTAACAGATAGCCTTGTATTCTATCCGAAAAACATTTCAGTTCTTAGGAAGTTTCCAATAACAGAAATTTGTTCATCCCTCTAGTTGTATGTCATACAGACCATGCCCATATGCCAATGAAATGATGTGCATTCTAAAAAATATTTGAAATAGGACTATTTTTGTATTATTAGTGCTATTATATACATTGATGGCACAAAAGCTGTCACACAAACTAAAATTTCTTAGTCTCACCGCTAGTTTAGGTTTTTGATAATTTTGTTTCTAATATTAATGTATTCCCTTCCAAGATTTAGAATCTGCATATGCATAGAAAGATGTGTGGAAACTGCACAGTGTGGAGTGAAGAAAACAATAAGCTTAACTGAAAAGAGCAGTCTACAGAACGATAATATGCAAATTAAACTGTACATTCTGGGGACTGACCAACTTAAAACACTAAAGTGAATCCTCTGCAAAGAAAAGTGAGGCATTACTAATATCAATAGTTACTTGTTTTTACTCTTTTTTAAAGAATGATTCAACTGTTTTGTTTAGACACAAAGATGATATTCTAGTGCTTAAGTACTTCAGCACGGTACAAACATTATCTTTTCTATACATTTACAGAATAAATCCAACGATTAGTCATAAATTCCTTGCATATGTGCTACCCTCTGCTTCCTTTTGCAAAATGTATTTAATTATTCTCTGGCATGCACATTCACAGTAGGTTTTTTCCAGCATTCAAAGAATATTCTTTAAGTGATTAGTCGTCTTCTGATGAAAGGTCATGGCTGAGAAGTTCTCATTACAAAAGAAACAGAATGTGAAATGAACATACAGATGACATAATCCATATCATATACTGGAATCCAATTATCTGAAAAGGAGTAGGATGGTTGGGTAAACACCCAATTAAAAAATTGTTTTCCAAACTAGTAGCAAAATGGTCAAGAGTGCAGAATGTCAATCCTTTATTTGCCATAGGGGTTTTTAATTTCCTTAGCAAAACATTTAGCCGACACTTAACTGCAGTTACTTTAGCAGTCTAAAAGACATTTAGCTGACATTAGTCTTCTTTATTCCATCAGGGGCCACCACAGAGACATCTCCAAAAAACTATTCATTCTGTCATAAGATATATGCCCAAAATAACAAGATGAATCACAGCTGGTTGTGCTGCTTCTTTTCTACTAACTCTGGAGAAAGTCTAGGGAAATGGCATAAATCGGACACTTATTTTTAGATGGCTAAAAATTGTCCAAATCCAATAAAATTAGTGACAGTTTAATATTTCATGTTTTTCACAATCAAAACCTATGAGGCTTTCCAGAACAGAAATCAAAAGAGAAAATAAAGAAGACGCCTGAGATGTCTACATAAAGCTAACTAGTGGGACAACAATGAAAATGATGAAAAACAAATGCCTCATTCACAGCTGGAATCTCCGGATATCATGTTCTTTATCCCAAAGAACAAAGGATGGCGTTATCTTTCAAGAAAAGCTGAAGGGGATATCCAAAGCAGTGATCACCATTTGTGCCATGGCTTAGTGCCTGGTAGCAGGAAATAAGCCAGTTTCTTGCAGGTGAACACTCCAACCAGAAGGCTGCATTAGCTAGGGCTACATGCTTTCGTTGACCTAAGGCAGGTAGCAATTCATCCGGTAAGATTCTGGAAAGACAGGAAGTGTAAATGCATAAATAACCAGGTAAGGCACTTCAAGGGAGGACCAACAGGTTCAGCTTCTGCTTCAAGGCATAGGAAGGGACTGAATGCTTGTATGCTTAGAAAAATGCTTGAATGCTTAGAAAGCAGCCTTAAGAGGTGGGACACCACTGCAGCTTCCTCATAATAGCCTGTAGTTTTAGGTACTGCACAATACTGTGGCTCACTGACCTAAGCAACTTTTAACACCTTTTCAAAAGAGAGACAAGAGCAAATACAACTCCTATGTTTAAATTGCACTGAGTTTGAGATGTGCAAGCCCTCTGCTCTCAGATTAGAACCATCAAATAAATTCCAAGGTACAGCTTTTCATAGAATCATAGAATCATAGAATGGTTAGAGTTGGAAGGGACCTTAAAGATCATCAAGTTCCAACCCCCCTGCCATGGGCAGGGACACCTCTCCCTAGAGCAGGTTGCTCAAAGCCCCATCCAGCCTGGCCTTTTGGCCCTCAAGTCACCAAACACTAAAGAAAAAATCAAGCGAACTAAAAGACAACTATCAGAGATTGTTATACACCATGAAATAAATACATTTACTTCTACCACGAAGACTGAACTGATGAAAAAGTCAGCCTCAGACAGAATAGGAGTTAAGCAGGTATCAGGCTCTAGATCTTATCAGAAAGACTGAAACTCAATCTCAAACTGAGCATAAAAAGTAGCATTAACTACTTCTACAATATAACACAATATTTCTTTATGTTATGACCACACTAAGTGAGACTTCTAAAATTCCAGATCTGTAACTGTTGTGTTCCTAACTGGAAGACCATTGTACATTGGGGAGTTGGCCATCCACACAAGTTAACCTGAGTAGGTGCATGCCTATGCTGCCCTACACCTACAGCTGTGCCATCAGGTCTGCTTTGTGTTGTGTGTATCTCTTGGCTGCAGGATAAACTCAGACCAACCATGGTAACAGAGAAGACTGCAGGCAGCTCCCACTCAGTACTGGTAATTACAGCATCTGTGTGTCCTTTCATTTATCTAAAAATGTGGTGAGACGTTCTCCTGTGAACATCTCTGGGGTTTTTTTTGATAGTAGAAATTATTAATAGAACTGTTTTCTTTTGAAAAAATACTGTAAGAGCTCAACAGACCTTTACAGTGTTAGCTCCAATAAGTTGCACTTTAAGTGGTGTTTCACAGAGTGAGTGCCCTTCTCATAACAATCAGAACGAACCAGCACTTCCAGACTTCCAGATGCAACACAGTAACCAAGATACCTTACACTCCAGTTAAAATACCAGGCTTTAGACCCTGAAATAACAAACTTATTTTTACTAACATCTCTGGGCTTAATAATACTTTACCCATAACATATCATTGTAAAGGCAGTACTTTGCTTATGAAAGACACTTAAGGTATGTCCTAAAATGAAATGGTAAAAGTAGAAATCTTTGAGTAAGCTCCAGGTGCAGTCCATGCTTCTAACATCGACGAGGCTTAAAAATTTGCTAAAGAGTGAACTACCTGCTCCACTTTTTGAAAGTACATAATCCCTAATATTCCTTGTTTCTGGCACTATTTTTAAGAGTTTCATACCCAACATACCAAACTCTTGAACAATGTCACCATTTCTTACTCACTCACATGACCAGAAATTACAATCTTCACCTGATTTTATATATAGTTAACAGAAACATCTGCCCACAGGGATTACAGACCCTCATTTAAATAACTCCAAATTTGTTAAAAGAGCTTATTTAAAGTGAGGTCCAAGTCAGGGTGAAAATCCCAGAGATCAGACTGCACTGTTGCAATCTACTCTCAGCCATTCCAAACATAGATACTTAATTGGATAATAAAAAAAAATCTATGTATTCCACTTTTTACACACTAACTTCCTTTTCTCAAAGAGTTCATAAGTTATGGCAGCTGAAAATACATGGACATTTGGGAGGAGCAGAAAAATATAGGAGATTTAAGAAGGTTTGAATGCAAAAATTCTGAAGTCAAATTTGGTTCTTTCATCTCTGTAAATTCCAAGTAAGCCACAGACTCCAGGGAAATACTCCAGATGTCTAGTAAATATAGATCAGGCACTAACTCTCTCCTAATAATTCCAGTGACTTCTATCCTTTCTAAAATATGCAATGCATTAGGGGTTGCAAGGAGACCTGAGCAGCTTTTGTTTTTTTTTTCTGGAACTGTGCCTTCTATTGATCCATTCTCTTTTTTTTTTTTACATGGTCTACGAACAGGTACAATAAATAATTAGTATTCTTTATCTTAGCTTCTTAAGGATATATGCTCCTATCTTAAGGGAAACATATGGTCTATGAAAATGCTCTTCCCTCCTCTGCATGGTAACTAAGCGCTGCTGAAGGTGCTATCCTTGCTCTACAACAACATGGCTAAAAGGCAACATGTCACAATTGTGATTACGGAACAACTGTGAGAGAAAAGACCATTATTTGGTGCTGGACTGGAATTTAATGCTAATTTTTTTTTTTTGTGAGTACTTTTCTGCCCAGCTCAAATTGCTTTTACAGATTGTGATACTCACTAAATTTCTAGTTTGTTTTCATAAAATTGATGATTTATAGAAGCTGGACAGTCAAAATACAGAAGTAACAAATAAAGAAGGAAGAAAAACTCATAGAATATAAAAATCACTAAAAGGCCTTGAGTGCTCACTGACAGACAAATCACAGTTCCAGCGAACAGTAGATCTCTGTTAATTTACCTAAATGACACATTCAAGAAACAAAAGCAAAATAAAAGGAATCATCAGTTCACCATTTAAGAAAAACACATTTGATAGTATATTTTTAAATGAAATCTCCTCCTCCAATAAAAGTGCCATGTTGCAATCTTATTAAGTCTATTCACAGTATACCAACTTGATCATCTCATTCTTCTCCTGCAAAAAAACCCAGAGCACACATAATGATAGTGTAATCAACATTTAAATGAATTCACAAGATATTGTTTAATATTGTAAAGACCAGGAAAGATGTAACAATAAGCAGCATAGAAACCTTCTTCACTATCCTCGATGGAGGAGCTTCCTAAAAGTGATGATCTCAAAGTTTGAAATGAAATTAATGAATGGAGAGATAATGGAGATAAATAGCATTTGCAGCCACATCCAGACTGATGCTGAGTCTCCTCATCTTCCATATCATTCATTATAAGGTGAAGACACTTAGTAGGATTTCTATGTAAGATGATTATTAAATTTAATGTTTCATCCAAATCCTGTTATGTTTATTTCTGTCTCATCGCATAAGAGAACCTAGAGCACACCTACTTTTTATTTTGCATATGAATTGCTTTTTTTTTCGAAAATGCATTCATTCGAAACAATAAAGTTACAGATTTTGTAGCCTCATATATTTATATGAAAAAATGGATATGCCAAAACTACTAATATAATTCATCCATCAAGATCCATGTAACAAAAGTCTACTCTAATCACATAAATAAAATCCTTTAAGAAAAGGATAACACTTTGCATCAAAGCCCTGAAAACCCAGAGAGTCTATCTGGTTCCACCAGAGAAAAGGATGCTAATCTAGCATTCAGGATCTTTGTCATCCCTCAATGAAATACACAGAGCAACTGGTTCCATTTAGAGAGCTGCTAACTGCATTGCCTCAGAGGAGCAGTTTCCAGGAAGGCAAGTTTCAAGCTTTCTAAGACTCCTAAATCAGTATCAACTCCTTACATTATACTCTGACATAAATGGGAAAAACCCCTACACCGTTGTTCCCCTTCCCTATATTAAAAGTCTGTATAAAGAAAAAATTCCACTTTAGCAATTTGCATAGTATGCTCTGACTGTCATTCTTCATGCTAACTAACATTATTTCCCTCTGGTCCTCTCAGAATTTATTTTCTTATCTGTAGTCTTACAGACGAACTATAAATTCTCTGGAAGGAAATGTCTTTACTAACAACTTGTTTAGTACCTAAAATAATATCAAGTTCCTATCCCATGACTGTTCCAGACCCACAACAGATTTGGACAAGGCACACTTTAATCTTTACCTTAAAGTGACATATTTGTCACTTCAGCAACACAAAATAGACAAGCATTATTTTTTTTTCGTTATAAAGCGAACCAAATCTTCGGCTGTATGTGGTGGCGTAACACACAGGCAATGGACTAGCTTATTCTAGAGTGTTTCAAACACACAGTGTTTCTCTCACGTAGTATTAATTTTCCCTGGTGAAAACACATAGTGGTTAGGGATACAAGAGAGACGGTCACCACATCACATGCAGAATATTTGTAGACTGTCCAGAGTGAAGCCTTGTCCAAGGCAAAGGCAATTCCCAGTTAACCTCTGGACGTTTAATCTTTTTGAGGCTCCATCAATTTTACGTAAGCGTGTGAAATTTAGCGTGAGCAATTGCCAAATTCTCCACCTGGGACAGGGTAATCCTGATTATATGTACAAATCAGGTGATGAGAGGCTGGAGAGCAGCCCTGTTGACAGAGGTCTGGGGGTCTGGGTTGATGGCAAGTTGAGTATGAGACAACGGTGTTCCCTGGCAGCCAAAAGGGCCGATGGGGTCCTGGGGTGCATCAAGCACAGCTAGCTGGTTGAGGGAGATGATTTCCCTATTCCATACTATACTGGTGTGGTCCCACCTCCAGTACTGTGTGCTGTCTTGGGCATCTCAGTATAAGAAGGACATCAAACTATTAGAGTGGGTCCAGAGGCAGAAGAACAAGATGATGAAAGGCCTTCAGGGCAAGACTTACAAGGAACAGCTGAGGTCACTTGGCTTGTTCAGCTTGGAGAAGGCTGAGGGGTGACCTCATGACAGTCTAGAACGTCCTCATGGGGTGGGTAGCAAAGGGAGAGGGACTCGGAAAAATGGTATGAAGCTGCATCAGGGGAAGTTCAGCTTGGACATTAGGAAAAGGTTCTTCACTGAGAGAGTGGTTGGCAACTGGAACAGGCTCCCTGGGAAAGCGGTCATGCCACCATTAGGAAAAGGTGAAGGAATGAAGCCTGTCAGAATGTCAGAATCCGTATGACTAAAAATCTTAGTCATATGGTTTACTTTCAGATAGTCCTGCGAGGACTAGGGGATTGGACTCAATGATACTTATGGATCCCTTCCAACTCAGATATTCCATGGTTCTACAGCTTTTTAATTTTTTCCCTTTACACTGCTACTATCAACTTCATGCTTTTTTCTCCAGAAAATGAAAAGCCAATGTCTGTAATGAATTATATTATTAAATGAAGAGATCTATTTGGAGAATAAATATATGTAGTATATGCTTAGGAATCATACTGAAAACATCATAAATAACAAGCTGTATATTATCATTGTGTAACCTATTGTTTTTATTACATTCTGCTTAGACATTGCAAAAGAAGAAACCAAACTAGTCAAAGAAGATTAACAGCATAAGAAAGAAGAATAAAATGGCTTGGGAAAAAATGAAATTGTTTAAGAAAAGGATATGACTCCACAGTTTGGCAAGCTGGTAGTCTGAATTACTAAAAAGGAGAAGTAATGGGCTCCTTGGCTTGGAGTGCTACATCTGTTTAACTGACTGTCCTCTGTCCTTTGTCCTTGCAAATATTCTAAACACAGAATTAAATAGTTTCTAGAAAACAGTCAAGTTTACATATTCCTTGGGTATCTCACGTAGATATGTGTGCTTTTACAGCTTATGCAGACAAAAAGTGGCAATGCATTTGGCAAAAGACAGCTCTGCACCAAATAATAGGTACTCTCTATGTGTCAACATAGAGGCTCATGATTAAGGAGAATTCTGTTGTGCATCAATGTTTTCAGGTGGGATCAGCTTCAACTTTTCCTTGCCCGATTACTGTCTCCCATGAGTTGAGGTACTTCTACCTAAAATGTTCTTAGAAAAAAATACTGAACTATGCTAGCTTCTTCCGAGAATTCCATGCACTACAGCAGTGAGTCGATAGTTTGGTGAAGTCATAAATATACACTATGCAAGACCATCAGTGCTGTCTTATACATGCTGCATATACATTTGCGACTGATACTGATTTAATACAAAATATTTGCATTTCTCATATTGTACAGTGGTGAATGCACAAGTAAGCTCAGACCAGCAGCTACAAAGAATTTTGACACTTAGTTGAGACTGGCCTCATTAATACCTATATAACTTTCTTATCAAGTCATAATGCAAGAGTAATTTATTTTTAACAAGTTTTTTATGGTATTTGTTTTTCTCTGTTTCACAGTTTCCCCACTTGATCTGTTTCTGCTAATGGCATATGATAAGTACTTAGTTCTATGCAATGCTTTCATCAATAGTCACAAAATGTTTTACAAAGAAGGTTTAGTATTGTGATCTCCCTTGTTATCAACAGAGAAACTTGGGCACAAAAGGTCAAGTGCCTTTTAAAGTATATTCAGCACACAAATCACAGAGCTAAGCTAACACGACTCTTGAGTCTCAGGCCTGTACTATATTTAATACAGCTGCGTTCCCTCCCCTGAGACAGAGAAAGCCAAAATCAGGTGGCTAATTACAAGTAACCACAGAAAACCAATAATCCTTGAATAATCCAGTTTCAAAACCCCTGAATTATTAGATTCATAGATCCCTTGTAAGCCTCTGAAGTAATTAAAGCCTGACTGAGGAGCTAAGCGATCTTTAGCTCAAATCCTATGAACAGATTAGCTTGCGAACATAATGTATGCTGCCTATTAATGTGCTATTTTGCTGTATAAGCAGCAAGTGTAATTCAGCAAAACCCTACCCATGTTGTACATATAATAGACTCACATCATCCTAACAAAGCTAAAACTAATGTTAGGAGAAAGCACCAAGAAATAGAACTTTATGTCTTCTTATACCAACGACAACACAAGATGCTCTAACTGACAGAACACAGCCAGATACTTCAAGGTTCCAAGGGATGCAGATCGTTCTATAAATGATGAAATGGAGCACTGTCTGATGAGGGCAGTCTAGTAACAGGAGTATGAACTGTTACTCTTCCACCATTTTTAAACATTTGGAAAGAAATTGTTCAATTTAAGGCTTTCCAGAATTCTTAAACTACTGTTAATTTTGTTAATTAATATCATTAATATTCCACTTGGAAATGTACCACAGTGTCTAGAGTAAATTAAATGTTCTTGAAGTTACATGGAATCTCCCAATTGACCATGCAGGGACCATTCATTAAATAGACTTGTATTTAAACTGCACGCATTGAGCAATAAAAAGCATAGGAAGCATTTCTTTACCAAGAGGGTGGTCAAACACTGGAACATGCTTCCTAGAGAAACGGTCAATGTTCCAAGCCTGTCAGTGTTCATGAGGTGTTTGGACAACGCCCTTAATAATAGACTTTAACTTTTGGTCATCTCTGAATGGTCAGGCAGTTGAACCAGTTGATCATTCTAGGTCCCTTCAAACTGAAATATTATTTTCTAGTCTATTCTATTAAAAATATTTATATCACTATCATTGGACACTACTTGAATGGAATGTTTGTTAACTCATCCCTGTGTCTCAGCTCATGAAAGCCCTCAGCACTTCATCACAGAATAAGAGACATTTTTTCCTAAGTTAAATTGGACTGAACCTAAGAACTCATTTTTCATAGTCACTGAATTTCTGTCAATCACCAAGACTAGAGCATCCCTTTGAGCCATTAAGTACAACTCAGTTTAAGCGTGAATTTGATGTAATGCAAAAAGAACAAATCCATCTCTGCATAAATTCTTTGTCTTTTTTTCTATTTTCTGCTTCCATTTTCTGTAGGCTTTTAGTGCACGTTTGTAAAGAAATCACATCTACCAGCATGTCTGTCCAGAAAAGACATTTCTAACAAGACTGTGAGGCTAAAGCCAAATTGGCCACAGCATAAACAGAACGGTGTTTGGGTTTGTCACATCCCTTCCTCATGAGGAATCCTTTTTGCTGAGGATTCATTACAGAGCTTTCACAGCACAGAACCCAGGACCTAGGACATTAAACACCAGCTTACATTACTAACTGTAGTATATATAACAAGTGCCTTAAGAAAGGTGGGATGGAGTATTCCTCTCTTAAGTTTATCTTCCCACCTGCCCAGATCTGCAAATTCGCGCTCCATGTGGATACCTCTTCTGTATTCCTTCCGCCCCTCCCAAGACAATCTGATGCCAAACAGGAACAACAGGGTCCATCTGCCCAAGAAAGGGCAAAACCCAAAAGCTAAGCCTCACAAAAGTGTAGCAGAAGGCCATTGTGGCTACAGATTCTGTTTTGAACACATTCCACCTCTGTATTATGCTATCTTTTCAATTAAATAAACCAGTTACACAATAAGTTCACTTTACATATTCACCTTGACGTTCTGATTCCAGATGGCATCATCACACCTCTATTTTAGTCACAAATGTTATATCCTCTCATGCCTTTTCTTTGCTATTCTAAATACCTCCAAACTTTTTGTTCCTCCTTTTGGAGGTCCTTAGGGTTTCCTAACCCTTGGTAGCATTAAGACTAGTCAGGCATACTTTCATATTATGAGTTCCTTTAAGCATCCTGTCTCTTTTTTAAGAGGGCAAAAGGGGGGGGGTGGGGGGGTGGGATTCTCATTTCTAAACATGTAATGCAAACATCATGTAGTTCAAATTTAAAAATTCAAACCCCTATTTCCATTACCATAATTGCTCAAAGAGTTCTTCATGCCTATGTAAGAAACTAACATTTCTGGCCCTGAAAATATGTGGGTGATGAAATATTTCTGAATCTCCATTAGAAGCTTAGATCACAAAAGCAGTTTAATGAAAGATGAGAATTAACCTCTCTGAAATGCAAAATTATACTAGAAGACTCTTTATATTACACTAACAATGGGGTGAGATTATATAAGCTTTTGAGGTAGCATACTGTTGGGTCCAATTTTTCAGCAGTGCCTTGCAAAGATGAGAAGAAAAACCTATTATATCTCTGGTGCACTGCTAAGAAGAGCAGCATACATATAGTTAAAGTGAATAGGAACAATAGGTCAGCATGATGGAACTTGTGGGGAAAAAGAAGCTAGAAAAAATGAAGGCCTACAAAACACTAAAATATATATATATCATCCCCTAAATGATCTTTGGACTCATGCCTTATATTAAAAAAAAAAAAAAAAAAAAAAAAAAGAAAAACAAAAAAAAAAAGAGAGAGAGAACGAAAGAAACAAGAAAAGGAAACCAGTTCTTTGGCAAAATAAGGGAGCAACATAAAAGTACAGACAGAATTTGCAACTGCGCTAATTTGAATCAAACCCTGGAAAGCTTCAAAAGATTCCAAGAACTCAACTTTATAGAACTTTAGTGTAGAACTTCAACAATAATCTGACATCTGCTTCTTTCTTCTGACAGTTAGTATTACACCTTCAGATGTACATCCTGTATATTCGGTTAACACCACGAGATGAGAGAAAATTCAAGCCAAGTGACCTCTATCACCTATAAAGATTTCTCACTAAGTCATCCTATTATCTCCCAATAATCCTATAAAGCATCTCATGAAAACTGGGAACATCACTCCCTTATTTGCAATACACGAAGCAAGTTACTGCACAAGATAAGCCTGGCGATTCATCTAGTCTAGCACCATGCTGCTGACAATGGTCAGGTTCACCTCCTCTAAGAGGAAATTCTGCTTCTAATATGTATAGAATATAATGTCTATGTGGAGGCCTCTCCATAGCCATCATAAGCTATGGATAGGCTTATCTTGTAAATCACAAGGTTTTATAAGGAAATATTTTATATTTATTTAGCCTAGAATTAACTGTTTACATGCAAAGAAATAATCATACTTTCTATTTTATCCAGTTTTTCTTGCTGCAGAATGTTGAATGGCTTCATCGTGTGCTCCCTAAGAAAATTACCACTTTTATCAATTTTGTTTTTTTTCATTTTTATTAAACATTTGTTCATTTTTAAATTATTAGCAAGGAAAGAAGAAGCTAAAATACATCTTCTATACAAAAAAGGTTACCTTTATACAACTGTTGTGCTTTCCACCGCCTAAACTCCCCACAGCTCAGGTCTGTCTGTCTTTGGTCAATACACTGCCCACTGCCCACTTTTTCTCTCTAATCATCTGTAACACATCAGAAGCCCAGATCCACCAATATATATATGCAACTATTGTCCTCCTTGGATGTTAAATTCTCATTTATCTAATAGGAAATGGGAACCAAAACTTGTATTTCAGAAGCTCAAGAAAAAATAATATTTGTAATTCATCCTATTGAATGGAATTTGAAACATATATCTGAGTTAAAAACTGTAAATTTAAAGAAATAAAAAGAAACCAACTGCTACTAATAATGAACAGCCTGAGGCAATTTTTTTAATGACAAATAGTGTGAGTCTAACTATAATTTTAATCCCTCTGTCATATCTTTCTTTCCTATTTAATAGATTAGAACCATTTGCTGCTGTTTTTTACTTACAGTTCTAAAGATGTATTAGGATACAACAGACCCATGAAGCCATACTTTTAAATAAAACTTCTTCATCTTGTAAATAGTCTTTTAGAATTTCTGGCTTTAATCATCAGTTTAATGAAGTCTAATGGATCTGTTATTATCCTTTCCCTTTAATGTGGTGATGAGAATAAAAATATAATTAAGGGTGTTTGAAATAAAGGAACAAAAGCTGAAGACAAGGAAGAAAAAGAGATAGATACAGCAATACTACATCAATGAGAGGTCAAACAAGCTGCAAATAGCTTTTCTATAGGCAGATACTCTAAAACATACTCATTATATGATGCCAAAGCTTATTCATAAACCTGCAGCCTTCTAAGCTTGTTATAGAAATGCTTATGCCTCGTTGTGTTATGAACAAAACAAAATAAGTCTGAGTGAATTTGGTGCATCAAAATTCATTTTTAAAAGAAAATCAAGCCATATTTTACTAAAAGCAAATTGTCTGTATGAGGCAATAATTGAGAAGGAGATGATGTGCATGTTTTGCACATGTTTTGCGTATTGCGATTGTGCTTTATCTAAACTAAGATGATTCTACAGGCAAAATAACGTCTGATTAGTTTCCAGTAAGATGAAAAGAACCCTAAATTTATGCTACATATATATACACTTTCAAGAAGCTTTTTGTCTGAATTTTGTTACTTTTTTGTAGTTTGGCTTTGTCAAAGATGTATTGGGTAGAGGACAAATTCTTAATTTGAATAAAAATTATGAATAAGGTAAGGACACATATGTAACACATGCTTTATAAGCAATCAAGTAAATTATTTCTAGTGTCAGTATTTTCCTCAGAAGTTATCCTTGAGCTCAGAAGTTTCTACATTGTACATTTCAAGGCATCAAATTTCTTGAATCTCTAGTAGAAATAGAGAAACAAAATATTCAATTTTATTTCTCACACTCTTGGAAAAGGAAAAATAATATAAGCTATTTAATAAATAGCATGATGTTTCCTTCCTTTTCTTGTCTAACACTAGAAAATATATCACATACCTTCTCATTAATAATACCTTCTCATTCTCATACCACGTACTTTTCTCATTAATAAAATAAATATTCGGTTTTCTCACAAGCCTATGACTTCCCATCATAGCAGTACAGTTTAAAAAAAAAACCTGAAAATTCATGCTAGGCCCTCCTTGTTTCTCAATTTAAATATCATAAAAAATGGTTTTATAACTTTATATCCATTGGTATTCTTTCAGCACACTCGAACAGGAGTATGTATTTAGAAAACAGCAGCAGAAGAAAACATAGGGTTTGGCTATTTAGCAACAAAGGGGACAAGATTAAGTCATTTTACTTTGATAGATGATATGAACCTGTTCAGGAGCTGCATGGGAAAGCTTATCTTAATGGTTTTCTCCTTGGACACTTTTAGCTGCACTGCCTGTTAAAGAGAAGACAATATCTGGAGGTAGATCAGGAGGTAGATTCATCTTGGCTATTGTGTTATTTCAGCTCATCGATGAGATCAATGAAATGCACAAGAGAGAGATTTAGTCTTTTATGCTACAAAAAAGCAAAAGCTACCCAACTCCCCACATTATACCCTCCCTACACCGCCCCTTGAATCTCCTCCTAGATTTTTGCAATGCATGCTACTCCTTTAGTTATTAGCTCCTTCGGCTTAACATTTCCTCTACAGAGGATCTACACTTCTCCTTGAAGCCTAAGGAAATTTTGCCAGCGGAGCACAACTTAGAAAGCTGAGCAAAAATGAGCAATGAACCTAGAGCAATCTTTGCATACAACTAAGTCATCTCGGTTTTTCCTAAAATGTTTGAGTTTGAGTAAGATAAGGCCATTTATATTTCTACTCCATGCTTCATAAGCAGTTAAAAATAGCATATTTTTTGTTAGAAACAGAAAATGAGTATGTAATGAATGCTATTTTTCTGCAAAACATTGCTAAAAATTTTCAACTTGTTTTCCCTTCTAATATGCAGAGAACTGAATTTCATCCATTTTTTCCCCATTTTTCCCTAAGCTCAATGCAGTACCAAAATATTTTGTTCTACGCCTTTGTCTATTTCTCCTTTTGATGGAACAGTGGCATAAAGGAGAGCATCAAGGTGGACAATTTTGAATAATTTATTCATGAGATCTTGGTTCCTATGAGTTGAGTATATGGCATCACAGCATGACTCTTGGGTCGTCCTATATATGCAACTATAGTGGTAATTAAACATTTTGCAAAGAATAAAAAGTTAAGCAACTCCTCCTTCCCTCCCTTTCACACAACAGTTGCAGCCAAACAGTTGTTCAAGCTTGTTATGCACAATCCTGCTGCTATAGGGAGAACTATTCCATAAGAAGATTAGATATTAGCTTAAGCTGCCTTGGTACAACTGAATAAGCATGAGCCTGCAGATATACAAATGCTAAATCCACTGGCATTATCATTTCTTAAGCATTCAGAAACCTCCGAGCTTTTCTAGATGGTAAAGCATCCTACTACACATAAGGCTATTTCACAGACATAGTAAATCTGTTTATTTTGAATAGAAGCAGCATTGTTCCAGTTAAGTTATAGTGTAATAAACAGATTAGGGCATTAGGCAACAGAATTATTAAAAGTGAAAGATCATCAAAGTGAAGGGAAAGAAATGAATGCCAAATCCTCTATTTCAAACAAAAAAAGCAATGACATTTAAATTAAATCTAACTCAAAATAATTTACCTTTTGGCATCATACATCAGTATTTTAAGTACCAGTTCAGAAAGTAAATAACACTCCAGAATGAATGAAAAATTACCCTGTCTCTTTTGATTCAGTGTGAATTTTCAAATTTAAAGTAACCTGCAGTAATTTATTTAGAGCACCTTGTTAAAGTACTGTTTTCAACACCAAAGAAGAGACAGGAACTTCTAAGATTTTAACTTGCTCCTGGAAATGTGACTGGATTTCATCTTTTTTCTGTTGTTCTCAATGGCTTATGGCAATTTGACAATAATGCAAATGGGCTATACGTAACATTTTCTTTCACCTGCAAAGGTACAATTCACAGGGAAAAGACTCATCTACTACCCCTTTCTATCAGAGTTTAACTAATAGGAGGATGGGTCCTAGGCTGGACACAGAACTCTCTCACTGTTATTGCACTAACTGCTATTATAAAGCAGAATCCTGCGTCAGATCTCAAAGTCAGTGCTCCTTCCTGAGTAGAAGACTTCTTTATTATAATATAAAGCTGGCTGTAGCTGTTTTTCTGGTAGTATGTATCACTATTTCCATAACGAAGTACAACGCCTGAAGACTATGCACTTTTAAATTGTCTTTGAAGTGGCTCAATGTTTTACAGGAACGGATTTTTGCAGAATTACCAGAAATAGAATAAACAATGTTGAAAGTGGAAATGTGGGTTGCTTTCAAAAAGCTATTAAAATAAAGTTATTTATAGTCTCTTTAAATCAAAGGGACTTTATAGCTGCTCTGTTTAGCTCTAGAATATTATGCCAAATAAAAAATAAACAGTAAATTTTCTTATACACCATTTACCTAATTTTCTATCGCTTTCTAGATTGACCAATATTAAAAATTGTGTAAAATGTTCAGAAACCATAAAATCTTCAACTTTCCAAAGAAAACCTAACCACAAGAAGCTCAGGCATCCTCTTTATGCTCTTTTAAGAGAACACAATTCGCTGGTAAGCATCTATCCACATGTCAAGTCAAGAAAGAGCTAAAGAAAGAGCCTGCCCTTGTGGCAATGGTAAAAGTATGACCTCAAGAAAACTGAACAAAACAAACTGTTAAATATTCATGGGAAACAAGAACAGATCTTCTTCTCCCAGTTGCACAATTACCCAAATATCTTAGAAATAAGTGTTCAAACCACATTTTAACTTAAATTTAGCTCTTTGTTATGCCTAGGTTGTGTGCTTGTCCTAGCAAAAATGGGTGAATACCACAATGTGCTCTTCAGACAGGCATATTAGTCAGAAAACCCGAGTACATGTGAAAAGTTATTGCCTTGAGTTATCTACTGTGGACACAGATGCTCAGGATAAATAAATCATGCTAACAGACTCTAGACTGCAGAACATGACCAGGCTTTCACGTTCTCCTGCCACTGTCAGAGGCAAAACATTAGACTAGTGTTTTTTCTATTGTTACCCCAATTTTGAAGTGTTAGCTCAAATGAGAACATTATCTTCTAGGTCTGATTACTCTACAGCATTCTATACTGTTTATATATTTCCTGCACCTTTGAAGGAATAGAATTAATTGACAGATGGTATTTCAGACAAAACCAGGCAATTCAGATATAACAATATTGGGATTTTTCTTTTCTTTCTTTTTCTTTCAATGTTTATTTTTAGTGTGTTTTTTTTTCCTGGCAGACTTCCATGTGGATTTTTGATTAAACTTCTTCTATGTCAGGAAGTCAGGGAGCATGCTTGTCATTCAAGGATTTGCTGTCTCCAGTCCTTCTAATCCAAACACATTTAGCATTCAATTTACCAACTCAACCTTATCTCATAGTACAGTTTGAATACCTGGAACTGAACAATAAAATATCTCTATAGTAAGTTGTACTAACTCCTCCTATTTTTCTGATACTAGCACTGCAGTTATTCTTCTCTTCATCTCATTGTTCAGCGAGGTAGGAAACTTCTGTTTACTGTCGACAGTACCAGTTGCTGGGAAACACACTGCAGCAAACAATTATCCACTCACTATTTCAGTTTTCAAAAATGGAGTTTGAGAAGAAAATTAGACAACCAAACAGAAAAATACTATTTTGGTCTAGACCCAAATTCCAAAGAGAAGACAGTTGTTCACTTAAACTTGGTGGATTTGCTTGCTTGGCTTTTGTAACATTAGCAATGTTTTGCCATGCTATTTAATGCAATGCAACTAACAATGTAAAGACCCCTTCAGTGAGAAAGCAAATTTCTTAATTTGTCTGTCAATGCAGTTCACGGATATGCTATGAGATTCAGTCCACTCCTGTGTGCTATTCTTTTCCCTCTTGCTTACACGTCTGTCATGCCATCTTTCAAAAACAACCTCTCGTTTTTCATAAATCAGGCTGGGTCTACTTGGAATCAGCATTACCTGCTTGTAAAGAACTAGCTTGCACTAAATTTATTGGTTTACATATGAATTACCTTGAGACAGTATAAAGGGAAGNAGGGGGAAGGTGTCTATTTCAGTGTGTAAATGTGGAAAAAAAAATTGGAATATACCGTGTTCCGTTCACGCTGTTGAACTCTTTCTTTGATCACAGCAGCAACGTGTTTTAGCAATATGATCAGTTGTTTTTCGCTAAGAAATAAAGATAGAAAGGGGAAAGATTTCTTGCTGATTAGTACAACAAGGTCAAACTTTTTTAAAAAGGTCTTGCTGAATTTAATATACAATCATATTCATGGAGAATTCCAGGAGGGTTGTATGGAATTATGAAAAAAA
>VXBW01005789.1:827378-850039 GCA_013400375.1 Thinocorus orbignyianus | reverse complement strand
GGGTCTTGAAGGTCTCCAGAAAAGGGAACTCCACAACCTACCTGGGCAGCCTGTTCCAGTGCTCTGTCACCCTCATCATAAAGAAGTTTTTCCTCATATTTGAATGAAACTTCCTATGTTCCAGCTTGTGCCCATTGCTCCTCATCCTGTCACTAGGAACTACTGATTGGAGTCTGCTTTAAATTCTATACAAAATGTTGTGATGTACCTTCCATATGAGTATCTTATCCCAAACATTTTAAAGAGAAAATCAAGTAGAAAGACAAAGTGAACTGAACTGAAAAAAAAAGGAACTNAAAAAAATGTGAATACATTTTAGCATAACTTCTGAAGGCTTTAATTAGTTTCATTTCTATTTTATTCTACAGGGCACCTCTGCAAAATGTGGTGATTGATTTCCAGCTAATAGTCAGAAACACAAACTTTGTATTTTGGTGTAATCTCATCTTTCGTGCAATCACTTTTTATTTCATGTGTAACTCTTTTGAAAGTTTTGCATTTCTTTACCACAGTGGTTTGAAAACTCACTAAGGATACATGACTCCATGACATGGCTAGAGATACCTGCAGCAGAAAAAGAAAAGAATTGTACTCTAGGGCACAGAAAGCATTTGAGTAGAAGACTCCCTAAGGACTGTGCCATTTTATAGGTCTCAACAACATGTTATCTTCAGCTTTTTCAAATCAGTCATCATTGCCAAATTTAATGGAGACTTGGGCAAAGATTTTTCCATATAGTCATTTTCAAGTCCTATGAAACTCTGAGCAGGCTAAAACCATAAATTTCTTCAATTTATATTAACAGAACATTTCTTCTTGATATTATTTTGTAGTGATTTCTATGCAGGTAGAATTTGGCATTGTCTACTTTCCTTTTATAGCTTACTCTGCATCCTTCCCAAGTAAAGTTTCACTTCCAAGTCTTATTCAACTCTGTTCTAAATTACATTAATATATCCTTGAGAAAAAGAGTAGGTCTTTTTTCCAACCAAGGATAACTGGCTTAGTAGACAAGAGGAGAGCATTGGATATTATCTACTTTAGCTTGAGAAAGGCTTTTAAGAATGTCACAGACAAGATCACCACAGACAAGCTGTTGAAGTATGGAGGAGCAGTAATGTGGACTGAAAAATAGCCGAATGGCCAGGCAGAGCAGCATGCTATATAGAATCAGATTGAAACACTAATTGAATCAGGCTTAGCTTTAGCTGGTACTAATAATCCTCCACTTAAATGAAAATTAAATCCACCAAAATAAAGTTGCCATGAACCAATACCAACACACCTACTTGTTAGGAAATGCGTTATTTATGTGCAAACATTGCTGATTCAAATGTCTTGATATAAACACTGATATAAATGTTCTGTTTGGTATATTCATAGGAAATTGCTAAAGATGTGAAATATATTGATTTATCACACTATTTCTCCATGTAGACACAAACAGGGGATCAAGGGTCTTTTCTGTTTAAATTAATCTCTGCATTTCATAATATTAACATTATAAGACTAGTTGACAACTCATAGTACTGCTATGGACTTCATTATAACTAGAAGAAGTTTAGGGCTGAGGAAAATAATAGACAATTAGAGATAATAGATGAAGATAATTTTTCTCTCTCGTTTCAACTATCTGAAGCTCTCCCAGCAAAAAAAAACCTAAGCAAGGCTCATCCAGCTGCAACTAGAGATATTCATTGTTAACTCTACATTCTGCTAGTTGACTGAACAGGTAGTTGTGACTGAGGAGTCATTTACACTAGGAAGACAGAAGCACATAAAATGATCAAGGTAATGATAGCCCATTATTCAGAATCCCTCACAAAAATCAAGACACAGTTAGTTTCATTTTATGAATCTTTTGAAGTGCTTTTAACAGCACCTGGATAAGGAGCAGATGTGAAGATATAACATTACTCCATAATACTTTATGATCATAAATCTCATTTGGGTGTTTCCACTCTCATTCAATTTTATATCAGTTCGGGCAATGGGACTACATATTTCCATGAGCTGCATTCCATTCACCAGACAAACTTCAAGAGGGAAATACTGTCAGTGTTTGAAAAGAGTTACTGGTATAACCTGGGTAATTATAACACGGCTTTATGCTTTAGGGAGTAAAGCAACACAGCTCTGGTTCATGGTCAGCAGAGAGACTTAAGTCATAATGTATGTGGTGTGGTGTGTTATTCTGTATTATTAGGCCAGCATGGCATTGCTAAAGAGAAATGGTGGCAAGTGAGGACTAATATAACAGGAACTAGAGTATTTGTAATTCCCTCCTCAACATCTGTTGCATAAAATGTAATTTGCTCATTTGTGCAAGCTGTGCTTCTTTAGAGGCAATTTCCAAATCCTTTTTTGGATGTACCTGCCCCAATTTGTACAATTTGAATGTGGCCCAGAATAGCCTGAATTTCAATTTCACATAATTCGAGAATGCTGCAGTGAGCAACCTGTTTATTTAAATTACATCAAAACCAAAGCAACACATGGATATCAGTGACCGGAGAGTCAAAAAAGAAGAATTCAAAGAGGGACTGTTTTCTTGTTTTTTTTTTTTCAAGAGGCAGAGCTCTCAGATCACCAGGAAGAATATTAAGGAAAGCAGTTAATACGTAGTTAAAGGAATCGTAATGCACATGAACATATGTTGTTTTACCTAATTTTGATCAACTTAAAAGAAAAAATGTCTTTATTCTTTCAGCTGGGTTTAACATGCCATCTGGTTTAATTATTCCTTAGGTAGCACACTATAAAGTTAATAGTAACAGTATTGTTAAGCCAATCAGAAAAAATGTTTCTGATGTGATTTTTCACCACGGATGTTTCTCTTAAACCCATTGACTATGAGGTCAATGTAATAAGCTTTCACATAAGTATTACGTTACTGCCAGCGCTTGGCAGATGTTAACCCAGAATTGTCACCTCTAGATTGACTCAAATCTGCTTACTCTGTGAAAGAATTTAGTCATAACCCAAAGTGCTCCTTCAGTTTTGGGAAGAAGTTTAATTTTAAAATTATTTAAATATTTTTAAAATAGTTAAGACTGCATTTAAAAACACAAGATCTTACAGGATTACTGGTTAAAAGAAAATAAATTGCAGTTTATGTAAGTCACGTTGATTAAAGAGTCAAAATACTAAAGTCAGTCTCAGTCCTCATTTCAGCAAGGAAAGATATGCCCAGTGAGAATTTTGAAATCCACTGCTTTGATCAACTAGGCAAGTGAAATATGGAGTGCTCGGTATTATTAATTCATTATAATAACAGAGGGAAGGCAGGGAAAGCAGGGATTTAGGGATTCATTTCAACATCTTTGAGATGAAAAGTAATTTCAAGCTTTTTTGCATAATCCCGATTTTAGAGAGTCCTAGCGAAGTTCACCATTCCACTCTTGCTGACTTTCAAGAGAACCCAATTATTCTTTAAAATCCTAGCTAGAAACTATTCTGCATTGTTCATCTTTGAAACTATTATTCCCCCCACCCNCAAATTCTTACAAAACTGAACATTTTTTTATGGTTCTAAAAAAATTTATTTTCCCTGAAGGTGTTTCTGAACTGAGGGAGTGGAAAAAAAAATCCCCCAAAATCTCATCTCTCAATGGATGCATAAAAAATACTTTACGAAACACACAACATATTGTTCTGAATTTAGCAAAAGAAAGGGAGAAGACGTAGAATACACTATTGGTAAGGGAGTGTTTGATATTCTCATCATCGTAACACACATACTTGTATTCTCAAATGTAACATTATGTGTTCTTGTTCTATACTCTGGATTTCAACCGCATATATGATAAAGAATGTTACATGATGGTCATGAATTTAAGGGAGCAGATAGTGGACTGCAGCCTTATCAGTCATACTGGAAAAAAAATAATTACATCACTTGAAGTAAACAGCTGTTCTCCTGATTCTTAGGCTTCGTTGCCCATTGAAGCTGGATAAAATTTATGGCCTCAAACTGCTATTCTAAATTATACCAGTTACAGCAGTGTCTGGTGACCCCGTGAAATACAAGAGGCAAAAATATAACTTCATTTCTCAACACCCATACTAAACAGAGTTAAAGGAAATCATTTTTGGTTTACTAGACGCCTACAAATCTCATCCAACTCAGGGACTTCCTGAGCAGAAAACAGGTACAGGACAGGAGGGCTTTAGGGAAAAGTGTAATATAACCTTCTGCTGCCCTTAAACTTCCCTAGATACCTATTTACAACTACTGATGTGACCATTGGGCTGAATGACTTGTTGATATAACCAAGTAAATTTGTTCTTTGAACTAAATACACCTGTGATCCATAAATGATAAAAAACAATGTTAGACAACTCTGGGTACCTGAAAGTGTTTTACCAACAGAACAAATGTTGTTACCCAAAAGACAGCGCTGTCTCCCAGGACTCATTTTGGGAAGTCCTAAGTATAAGCACGTTTCCACCGGACATACTTATATTGACGAACAGAAGAGACTCCAGCTTTATGTTGGTATTTGAACTTAAAAAGCCTTACCAACCGGTTCAAAGGAGCTAAGCAACATGGTACAGATTTCAGTAGTGAACAGTAATTCATAGGCAATTGCATGATTTTAGTGTATTCTGTTATCAAAAAGTGTAACCTCTCCCTTACCCTAGCCACATGTTCCTACACACACCCTTATGCATCCAAGGAAGCTAGCTGTCTGAAAACCAATTTTACCAAAAGAGGAAGAGGGAGTAAAAAAAAAAATGTTGGATCACTTTCATGATACGGCTTTTAATGTGCCAGAAGCTCAGAGTCATGGTGACTTGAAGTGATGGAGAACCACAGGGGCTGTAAAACAACTTTATTCTCTTTGGATACAGCAGTTTGTTCCAATTTGTACAGAGCAAAAAAAGAGTACCCAGGTATAAGAACATATAATAAACGTTACTGGCTGGCTATTCTACCGTATATGACTATCTACACCATGAATGACTGGCAACCAGTACTGGCAGTTGTTTAGAATCTGCTACAGCATCTGCTTCAAGGGAATGGCAGCCAGTTCATGTTCCACCCTTCTCAAATACAAAGAACACATCCCCTAAAAGCAACTTATTCATAAACATCGTCTGTCACTGGTTTGTCCATGGGCACAACCCCCAGTCTGGAAGACACATTGCTAGGTGAATTTTCAAGGCTATAGTTCTGACAAGATGCTGTACAACTTCAGCCTATAATAAATTAAAAACAAGCAGCTGAGTGATAGAATGAACTGGTTGTTGGGGAAAAAAAAAATATTTTTCTAAATTAACTAAATCACACTTCCAATCTTTTTTTCGACCACATTCCTGGAAGGACATTCAAAAACCTACTTACTTGGTTAATCAGCGTATATCCACTTATTCCTGAGCTAATTTTGTCCTTTTTTATTTTTCCTTTTCTGTTGTTTATTCTCCTGATGTACCTTATTAGTCAACCAACAACCTCTCAGTTGTTGGTTGACTAAAGAAACCAAGTACTTTTAAACTTCATTTCTGGAGTGGACATTTCATTCCCCTAACATCTAACATCCAATCACTTTTCTGTCTAGTTCAGTATGAGTTTCTGAATAAAGGGAATTATACATAGCTTTGCTGATGAAGTCTCAACAATGCTGTCTGTAGTGACATTAATACTTCTTGTTTTTCTAATTAACCTTGGGATCATACATCTTTTTCACAATTCGGGTAATGATTCATTAGCTATCCTGTAACTAACTAATATGCCAAGGATCTCTGTTCCTGGAAGATGATAGATGATCTCTCATTTTACTGCAGAAATACATAATGTTGTACTTCATCTAACTGCAAGTTGCTCCATTTCTATTACTTAAGTCTTCAATACCATTCACTGATGTTACACTTATTCTTATACTCTGACATATCTGTGGGATTTTAAAATGGAAGCCAAATATGATATGTGCACCCTAAATATATTTGCTTCTTGAAGCATTAGATACCAGGCATCCTCTGATATTATTCAGACCTTTGACTTCAGTAAAAAAATCTCACAGACTCATATTGCATCAAATGATGCCATGGTTGAATCATTTGTTCTAAAACAGTAAAACCAGACAAATAACAAATTCTACATACAAAGATTACTGCAACAGCTATTTGATTTTACATGTAAAAGAAAATTATTAAAGCTTTCCATTTAGTAGGGAACAGCTGCACTCTTAACTTTATCATCTGGAAAGCAGGAGGAGAAGCAGTTGTAAAAAAAATCATATTAGTTGTAGTGAAAAATGGCTTGAATTTTGGGAATAATTTCTCTAGCCAATAGTTTCTTAGAAAATTACCAGCAAAGTACTAAAATAAAATGTATTAAGATTCAGAAGATTTTTAAACAATTATCAATACAAAAATTAATTACAAATATCAACTGTTGGCCTGTTCACACGTATCAGCAGTTACGAATACTCAATTCCTCCTCAAAATAAATTCTCCAGTCACTCACATGCTACTGGATCAGGAAGCTGTTGAAAAGGGGAGCCTATAGTATAAACAGAAGTAATCACTTATACCCTTTCTGTCACTCTCTCTGTTTTATTGCAAGTTCTAACAACTCGATCAATGAAACGAGATCTCAAATTATTACGCTTTTTGCCATAATTTTTCTCAGTGGAGAATCACATACTTGAGGAACAAGACACATATTGGGATTCAGTGAAGAGAGTAAGCCTTGTCCTATTCTTTCTGCTCCCATGTCAATCAAGTGCAAGACAATAATGATAGCTTTTCTACTATTTTAGTAAGTGTACTATTCTTTTGAAAAGGGTTCTAAACAATGATTTTCCTGTAGAGAATCTGACACAGTATTTTCTAACCAATGAAGTAGATGTTTTTCTGTAAATGCAGTTACAAGACCCTGATCTTGAGTTTTAATGTGCAGGTACAGAGATGTACATCACATTTATTTAGCTCAGAAAAACCATTCTTTTTATTATGACTGCTGACCAGGTGTTGAAAGTACTAAACCATGCAACAGTCTGATGCACCAGTGCTGGATGCGTTTCCAGCTGCTGGCCAGAATCTGATGACCTTTTTCTATGCTAGGTGTTCGATATAGTAGTAAGAACCCCTCCAGTCTAACACCACCTGTCAGCTGGGCTTCTGACCAGGCCACTGGTCTGAGACAGCACCTGTGGCTCTGCTGGATGACCTCTGCATTACAGGGAAAAGGAAGACAGTCACATCAATTCTAACAGCCTTGGCAGCTTTGGCATAGCTGATCTCCAAAAATCCCTACTTTCATCCCAAAGACAGCTGCAGAGGGCAAACAGTAATAGATTGAAATTGCTTGGGTCATTTTTCTGCAACCACAAACTCAGGACAGTATTGGTATTTCTTTTGTCTATCATCTTCAGACTCTCATGATGACTCCTCCCATTTACTCCTCAACAGGACCTATATCTAGACAGCAAGCAGCAGAATGTACACCGGGCATTTAACTCTACTCCATGCCAAGTGCAGACATTACAAATTCTGTAGCAGTTCCTGTTTAAAGAGGAGGCAGTAAGAACTGAATCCAGAAAAGCCAAAATAATGCTGGAAGCTTGACAGAAGTGCTCCAGAAAACAAACTTTCTCTAGAACCACTGCCATTTACAAAGATGTTTGTGCTACTCTACCAGGTCAGAGCTTCAAAGATGTATTTTCTTCCTGTTCTTTGGCTCAGACGGCCATGACAGGAGAAATATCCCACTGGTTTTCATCTAAGACTTACTGGAACTTACCAGCTTTTCAGGAATGGGTTGATCCTGGTGAAGTGGTCACTCATATCCGCAGATTTGCAGCGCATGTATGGAAGGAAGAGGGAACTGCATTTTTATGTGAATTTTAAGCTCCAAACACGAAAAAATTCAAAAGGCCATGTTCAGCAACATAAAACATCCACTAAGCAATAAAAATGTGTATGAAGTCCAGTTTACACTTTCAAATGCCTACACCGGTCTGTGAAACTAACTTCTAGCAGCATTGCTATTCCAAGAAAACAATTAAGTTTGTCATTCTTGACAATGAAGTGCAAGAGACAAAAATTTTATGACGGTATTAGCATCATTGTGATACTAATTCTCATATGATTAATGGAATAAAATACAAACCTAATTTATTCAGATAAACTTCCCCTAATTTTCTTCTTTTACAGACAAAATAGAAAGACTTCTATAAATTAATTGAGCTATATATTTTGCAAATGAGAGAGAGGGACATACTTGTTGGCAGTGTTTTATGAACCTAAAAGGTAATGGGGCCCATAAAATTCCTTGGCACTTGTTTTTGAGTTTTACAAAATTAGAGTCTGTACCTCATACTTGAAGTGCTAAAAAGACTGTTTATTTTTCCTGATTCATCTACCAGCCAAGTGCCCTGCTCACAAGAATTTGTTGCATAGTTTTTTACTCCCTTTTCTTCAAAAAATAACAGATTTTAAGCTCCTTAAGGCAATAGGTCTTCTATCAAAGACAAAAATAACAGATTGATGTCCTGGAAAAAAACATGCCACAACCACTGTTTTTCAATGCTATCAAAAATATACACAGAAAATGTATTTATGTTTAGAAACATGTCGTTAGCGTAAGATCAATATTCTTCATGGCTTTTATTCATCTTATATAAATATGCTTTTTATTAGTATAGAAACTAGACAGGCAACGGAGAAAAAAAATACTATGAAATGAGTTTTATGCTGTGTATATATGTATCCTAGTAAGTACAGACAGAATCACTCTCTAAAAAAGACATTCTAGGAACAAAAGATATTAATTTTTAGTATTTATAGAAATTCTATATATACATGAAAAAGTTTTCAAATCTTATACTACAAATAACAGAAAACCAAAGCACATTTTAACAGTGATATCTCAAAAGTCCATCTAGAAATCTGACTGGTTTCTGTCAGGTTCTCATAAAGCTGTACACTGAAACATAATTACAAAATATCAAATAAAATGAACAGGCGGATTCCGGGGGGAAAAAAAAAAAAAAAAAACAATAGAGTTTGGTAGATATTTTGACAGCATTTGCATGGATTTTGCATGTGGAAGCTCACCACAGTCATCTTAATTCAAAATTCAGGGGGAAAAAAAAGAAATAATTTCTTTTCACCATTAATTCTCTTTCATTATCTGCAATTGATTTAAAAGGAGTGTTTTCAACTGTTTACAGACAATAAATCATTCCTCATTTTGTGTGTTTAAACCTGCTCAAAATCGTTATTCTCAGGAAATAAGCATTATGGTCATTTTCCTGGGATAATATCAACCATTCACATACGTAAGTATCAATCAACATTCTTTCTGCCTGAGTACAGTCTCAGTAACAGCTACTTTCAATGTGAAAGCAAATACATTTTTATGGTTATCACTATTGTATTTTATAGAGCTAAGCACAGTGGATGAACCTCCTGGCCAAGATTTGTGTCAGCGTGTACTTCAACTGAATGAGTTGGCCAATAAACATTCTGTAAGATCCTGATTTTCCTGCCTCTCAGCTAAAATATTACTAATGTTGGAAACTGATATTTTGACCGTTTGTTAACAGCTTTAATTTATCCACTATGACAGTTCTTGCATTCAGCAAAGAGACAGAAGCAGATGCTCTCCCCTTCACCAAATTTGGCTTCCTCACTAGCAGTATCATTTCAGACTCGGGTGCTTGTTGAAAAGACCGAGAGAGACAAGGCTCGGCATGGAATCCACTACCTGAAAGCAAGCACTCAACCTAACTCTCAGCTTTCCTTAAGTGATATTCAGCCATAAACATATATCATACCCTACAAACCAATAAAGCTATTTATCTTACAGTCCTAGAAAGAAATGCTGTTACCAATATTTAAATATTTAATTGTTTTGATATAATCTTGGAGGAAAGACCCACAGAAATAAACATATTAGATTTATTTACTGCTCAAACTAATAAACAAAATACTTCTCTCAAAAATCCCAGAGAAGATATAAATTAACCAGCACTATGCATTTGTTTCCAATGAAGCAAAACTAAATTGAATGACCCAGAGTACCATGTGGTTTTCTCATATGCATATCTCTGGGTTTATATATCAATCAGTCCTGGGATGTAGGTAAGAGGAAAAGTAACCAGCACACAAACAAGCCTCAGTGAGAATTTACAAGTTTTCATTTTTTAAGGACAGAATTTTTTCTGACAGTTGTCAAATCAGGTTGTACCTGATTTGAAAGCTGCTCTGTTGACATTCAAGGAAGTGCTGTCAAAGTCTGCAAAATCAAAGTTAATACCCAACTTCCAATTCTTTTCAACATTTCAGTAAGTAAAATTCAAAATTTTGCTTCCTCTTTTATTTCTTTAAATTTATACTACTTTTTTTTTCCTTCTAAGGTTCCCCTATTGCCTTCCAATTGAAAAATATAAAAAAGGAAACAACAACAACAACAAAAAACCCACACCAAACTCATGACACTATCTCTGCTCTTCAGGAGTTAAACAAACAAACAAACAAACAAACAAACAAAAACAATAAAAATCAGCAAATTTAGATATGTAGGAAAAAAATATGACATTTTGATCAGGTAAACTCAGCTACAGTACTATCTCCTGACAATAAATACTTGCATTATAGAAATATCTACACTGAGAAAACTAAAAAGCAAAATAAGAATATGAAACTGTCAAAAGCATACTTTGGAAACGCTGCTCTTTGATGTTACAGAAGAGCTCTGAAATTTTCATTCCATATGCTTTACGTGAGTATCCCTTTCAAACAAAGGCCAATCCAAACTAGCTCTAGCTTTAAGTTCTAGCTTCCTGCCACCCACTTTTAAGAGAGTTGTTCCTGTTCCACAACTGGAAAAATGCATATTATCCAGCCAAAACATAGGTATCCTTTGTCACAAAAAAACATACATGACCTGAGTATCAACAAATGCACCTGAAATCAACATGCACCTGAAATTTAGACACTCCATCATGACAAATAACATATACTCACCATATCTACCAGGGCTCTCCAGCATTTTAGCAACTCAAAATCTCTGCTGAAATGAAACTGAAAGCGTGTTTTTTCTCAACAGTTCATTTCTAATTCTCTGTGCATAGCCATATCTGCTGCTTTAATATAGTTTTAAAATAACTTAGAATGACAGAATAAAAATTCAACTCTAATTTTGGATATATTATGTTACCTCTGCACTGCCAGTTTACTAAGTTCTAATAAGGTACTTACACCTAAGTCTACAGTGTGCCATATCAGAGTTTATAATTGGGCTCAGAGAACATGATGCATTTGGAAGAAAAACAACCAAGCCCAATTCTCAAATCTCTGCAGATCTAGCAGTTGAGAGAAAAAGTCTCTACACATATATCAAGTTAATTTGTCTGAGAGGTCACTGGCAAACCGTGATTCACATAGCTGTACTTGTCAGACTGAGTAACAGAAAAGCACTTCACAAAGTGGCAAGACAAACAGTACGGCCAATTCACCTGACCTTAGACAAGAAGAATAAGAAAGCAAAACTGAAAAATACAGAAAAGTAATATTGGGACTCCGTGCCAACACGGAGTGCTACATTCTAAAATAAGATCTCAGGAAGGAAATGGACATCAGTTACTACAAGCAATGAAAGGAAAGGCAGTGGGAATGTTCTCTAATAAGGTAATGTAGGAAATATTTTCTTAAGTTCTACAAATTTGATCTTTGAGGGAGATAAAAAAATCCCCTATAAATTTCAGGGAAATGACTAAAGAAATGAGATAGGCAGTTGCTTTATTTTATTTTGCATCTACTAAACTATCAGTAGGAAAAGATCACTTTTACCCACTGAAACTGAGGATCCTGAAGGACATCACTTTCCTCCATATAGGGACAAATTATCTGAGCAATAGTTCTTGGCATCACATATGCTCACTATGATCCCAGTCTTATGAAGTCAGTGTAATATTTGTGCCAAAGAATACACTGGTTTACCTAGACTCCTGTCAAATGTCAAAATGGAAAAA
The DNA here is from genome assembly GCA_013400375.1 of Thinocorus orbignyianus. Lineage (NCBI taxonomy): Eukaryota > Metazoa > Chordata > Aves > Ciconiiformes > Thinocoridae > Thinocorus > Thinocorus orbignyianus. Next base: position 838,055 of record VXBW01005789.1, on the reverse strand, counting down.
GATAAGCATTAAGCTGTTTCATAGGAATTACTTTTGAAATGCCACCAACTCAAGTATTATAACTTGTTTTAAAACTAATTCATTGGAATTGTATCTGAAATACTTCAAAACCATTTATCATAATTACCAGTGACAGTTCATGCAACTTATCACCCTAAGAGTTCACAGCACCACTTTACAGAACTCTGCAAAAGTATGGGAAAGGGAGCTTAAACATAACACTATAAACTGTTAGAAGTCCCTTGGGTAAGGCATTGTAAAGAAGATTATATTAGAAAATAATGACACTTATAGACAGAACTAAGGCAGAGATCTCTAGTTATACAGGCAGCACTAACAAATTTGGCCAGCCGTTGGACAAAAATGTCAATGAAGGTGGAAAAAGGTGAATAGTGGCAATATACTCCTTGAACAAAAACATCGATAAAAGAAGGAGGTATAGAAAGCAAGCAACAAATCTTTCCAGATGAAAAGGACTGTAAAAATAGCACTTACGCTACAGAACTTGGAAGTGAAAGAACCACTAGGGTAATAAAGCCCAATATCCTACCAAAAATAACCACGTAACAAACCTTTTTCATACCTAGCTTTTATTTTCCAGATGAGGGGAGAAGGAAGGGCAGGAGGTGTTGAAGGGGATGACACTTCAACGCTCAGTGCAATTTTCATCTGCTCTTACATTCAAGGCAAGCATTTCCAGTTTTCTTCGCTGCTGCAGCTTCTTATATGTATGTCCACATAGTTTACCTATACACTTTTTCTTACCTACATTACCACTAGATGAAGATGATTTAAATATATTAATCACACTATAAAACGTTGCACAGTGCAAATGTGTTTAATACTGTTTTGTATAGAAAAGGCTTAAAAAATGAGACAAAGAATGATAAAGTTGATAACCTTTGGTACACTCGTGTAAAATTCACCTAGTTTCCAACTTTTTGGAGAAATACAGTATTTTTATAGTGCACAGACTGTGACAATAATGGTTAAGAAACTGGAGAATTTACAGTAGGACAAAGCACATCACAAAAAATGTTCATAGTATAAGCTGTTTGCAAAGATATCTTCAGAAGATCCCAGAAATTTATGCCAACTGCATCCCTCAATTTGTACAAATCCTCTGCTGCAAGAGTTCAGCAACTTGACCTACAGTCTTAATGAATCCTTATGAATCTGTATCATGTGCCTATTTTTCTATGTTTTTTTTCTTCCCTACAGAAATACTGAATCAGTTACTTGGAATTAAACATTTTAGTATTAAGTGTGGGCCTTGAAAATAAAATAAGCAACATTCTAATGATGCTGTAATGAAGGACTAGATTAGTGTGATAACATGCATGTTAAAATTTTAGCAACTTGTCTGATCTGCTTTTTAGTCAACAAAGACAAGCACTTCTGCAGTACAACTAAACCATCTATCTAAAACCGGTCACATGAACTGCACCCTAAAACTGTCTACGTTTTCACTAATTTTAAAATGAGATTATGGTAAATGTAGATGACCATACTGCAAAAATCTAGAGTAAAGAAAAACAGCCCCAATCAGACGGAATTGAAACTATTTGCCAGTCAATGGGATCTGAGTTCCAGACCCTGTATGTTTGTTTTTTTTCTAGGCAGAGTTGATAACCTAAAAGGATCTTAAAGAATCATTATTCCAGGTATTAGGATATACAAATACATGTTAGGTCAAATTTCTTATAGAAGGTAATTTCAGGGAAACTTCCACCTTTAAGTAACATTAACTGAGAACAATTTTTTAAGTCTCTTGGGTTTATTTTAAATATTGATGTGTTTCATACTGAGAACATACATGCACAAACACATATACACTCTCATCTTGAAATGAATTTTCAATAAAGCACCACTGATAGGGTACACAGAAAAAGCTCTAGAACATCTGATAATCTTGATGATAATTCTATTGAAAAGTAACTCAAATTATTATCTTAGTTCAATTCAGAAAAGAATTTTACATTTTTATGATTCAGGCCTATATATAGAACTACTTTGGAATTCATTCACTATACATAAAATAATAGAAAAAGTCACATTTCTTTTAGGGTGCAGAGAAGAAAAGCATCTACCCAAGGTTTAACTAAATATGAAGCCCATTTTGGTTCCCAAAAACTGAGCAACTGGTGAATCCTTTCAATAACTCCAAAGAAGGCTACCAGTAACAGGTAACCTCCCACAATATCTGTTACACTTTCTGTATTTAGATCAATTTAAAGCAAGAGACCAAAAGTCATAGAACGGTTCAGCTTGGAAGGGACTCTTAAAGACCATCTAGTCCTACCCCCTGCCATGGGCAGGGACACCTTCCACTAGACTAGGTTGCTCACAGCCCCATCTAATCTGGCCTTGAAAACTTCCAGTGACAGGCATCCACAACTTCTGGGCAACCTGTTCCAACCTCTTGACACTCTTATCACAAAAAATTCCTTCATTATGTTGAATCTGATTCTACCTTCTTTCATCTTAAAACCATTGTTCCTTGTCCTATCACTACAGGTCTTGGTAAAATAGCTCTCTCCATCTTTCCCGTAAGCCGCTTTCATACATCGAAAGGCAACAACAAGGTCTTCCTGTGGCCTTCTCTGCTCCAGGTTGAACAACCCCAACTGTCTCAGCCTTTCTTGATAAGGGAGGTGTTCCAGCTTCCTGATCAGTTTTGTGGGCCTCATCTGGATTTGCCACTGTTCCCACAGTATTTCAATATTTCTGCTTGCAATTGAATCATTTAATGAAAAGTGCAAGAGCTTAGCTTAAATCCACTTCTATCATCTGGCTAAGCTGTTCTGCCAAACTTTGCACTGCTGTAGTTCAATGAAAAATTAAATATCCTGCTAAAAGGGATACTGACCACTGAGAGTATCGAAAGCAACACAGGCATTTGGGGTTAACAACATCTCATATTGTCAGCATATCGTCTCTTAGAACACATTCATCAACATCAGAATTCTAAGATAATCAGGAACAAAAAAAGAGTTCTAAGAACAAAAGTAAGTGCAATTATAAATTAAACTGATTAATAAGAACACAATAAAAATTCCCTTTTACTTACTGATAGAATTCCCTTTTACTTTCTGACACAAAAAAAATATTTTTCACATATAGTAATTTCTCATTTCTGTAAGAATTAAGGACCATCATCTCAGACGATGCAGCTTTGTCAGCTACTGGAACCAACAGGTTCTACCGCTGTGCTTGAGTCCAGTTGGTCACTACAATTCTTCTCTACAACAGATGAAAAATCAGGAATCAGTCCAACCAACATAACTCGCAATTTGAAACGTTACCAATCTCCTAGGCATTCTGCTCTGGGCTTTTATTCAGTTTTTGGTACACAAAATACAAACAGAGTACATCTGTTAACAATGTTTTGGAATTAACCTCTACACAAAACAAAACCAGAGACAGTCCCAGTTCTGGACCTTCAAAACACCAAACCAAACAATGAGATCATAGCTCAAACTGCTACTTTCAGTCACAGGTAAAGACAAAAGCAAGCTTTATTTTGCCAGGTATATGATCCTAAAAACATAATTAAGTTCCTGCCCTGTTAAAACACCCTCATATTGGAAGAGCAGGAGATGCCAGTAGCGGAGGGCTCCTAAAGACAAGAGCCTGCTGTCTTGGGCTGCAAGAGAACGAGGAAGAGAACATCAGAACTAAAAATAAGTCATACCAACCTAAACCCTTGAAGGGGATTGTAATCAAAGGAGAAATAGTAGCTAGAGGCCTCTCCATATATAATTAATGCCTTCTCCAACACCAGTATATCGTATGGCAAAATAAGTAACATTTTGTTCTAGAGAAGTAACTTCCTCATTGCTGTACAGGGCTGCAGGCACTTGAAAGTGTGAGGAGACACAAAACTGGGGATGATATTGATTAACTATCTGCTGCACAGAGACTCCTTTGAAAAATAGTCAGTTACAGTCCTCACATGAGATTTCGATGAGGTACTTTCCTGTTATCTGAGAGCAATCAAGTGTTTGAAGAAAGATGTCAAAAGAAGCAGTCCATCCAAAGACTGAACTAAGACACAGGCCAAAGCGTCTTCAGGAGATCAATACATTATCAGGTAAATGCAAAACCCTATACTCCTGTACTATAGCCAAAGCCCATTTATTGAAAAACATGTAAAAACCTTTAAAATAAACCTCTACACCAAGAATATTGGAAAACATAGTCTCAATATGGTTCATATATTTTCAAATAGTCACAATAACATTTTCCTATTTGCAGGGCTAGCATAAAAGCAGATCCATGAAGAGATGACTTCCCAAAACATCTACAATAGCAATTTTGCCAGCCATCTGTGCAAAAAGCAGTGTAATTTCCCTTTAAACAGAGGTAAAAAAAAAACTAAACAAATCCCCAGCTGAACAGCAGAACAACACACCTGGTCAAATATGAGCCTAAGCATGAAAACATTCTGGTTTGAATTTAGCAACTAAGAATACGCAGAGCAGGAAGGTTGTGGTTAATCAATGCTATCTAGATTTGCCTACGTATTTGACACTTCTGTACATAGTTTGGTATTGAAGTGCATTTTTGAGTTATTGGCAACATTCAAGGCATACCTCTAATAAAGATTATTTGGCTGGACTAGCTGTCAACAGCCTTATGGTTAAAGCACTTATTAAGAAAGCACTAAATTATATCCAAAAACTGAGAGATTTCATACCCCAGCTTCTAGCAGAGGAGAATGAGTGGGGAAATACCCACTCACAAAACTGAACCCAGTGAAGAATTTACTACCACTTCTTCAATGGAGTCACTAATGAGTGAAAAATTAATGGGACCCCAATAAAAGAAGATACAACCTATCCCATGTTTACACACTTAGCTGGAGCAGTGGGGCTCTACTCCATGCTCCTAACTCTGTCTTCATAGCATATGGTAAGAACAAGACAGTACATTACATAAACAGAGGGGAAAAAAGGCAAGTCAAAGAGGTCTCAATCTCTCTCCTATCAATCTTGTTGAAAGACATAAAATATTCCGCTGCCACATTGAAAATACCCATTTTTTTCTAGTTCTCCCTCCCTATCTGTTTGCCATTACATCCATCTGTACCAGTGTTATACTTCCAATGGAAGTAAGACTTACCAGAATTCAAATACATTTGAAAGTTATAAATGGTGCTTATCTAGCCTTAAATTGTTGAATTCAACATTAGGAGCAGTAAGAAGACATTTCTTATGATGATGCCAATGACTCCTATGTAATACATGATCTGGACAGACTACAACGTAACTACTGAGACAATCTCAATGTCAGTTCGGTACTTACATTGACAGCTAGTTGTAGAGGCCATTAAGTTCAAAGCATTGATTTTAATTCAAAAATATGAACCTTAAGAAGGCACTGCTGGGATGTTTTATAAAGAGACAAAATTTGAATACCTACTTTTCTTATTTAAAGTCATAAAGGCATTAATTTTTCTACAAACAAACTAGACTGAAAAAAGTTCAAATACTGACAGTTGCTCTATATGTCACATTCATTCTGTCTGTGGAGTATGGGAAAAATGCAAGAACAATAACTCCTGCAGAAAACATGATAACATTACAGATCAGTTTGGACAGATTAAAAAAATATCTTTTTTCATTTGTAAAAACCAGAGAAAGTGATCTGAATGATATAGGGCGAGTAACAAGAGCCGTAGGCTTTCATTCAGAGGGGACTTGTTTGCATCCAACATAAATCAGCAGTGACCATTTCCCATCTAAGAGCTGCTCAGTAGCCAACGCACGATGATATGGTAACTCCTGTTGGAGAGGTGTCCAGGAGACAGTCACACTTAATTGCCATTCCTGATAGCCATCTCAAACAGCGTAAGGGGACAATAAGACCTAGAGACCATACTAGCCTGCGTCTTCTAGACTGAAAGCAATTCCAGAACAGGATGATGAAAAGGTATTTCTCAAAGGAGCAGCTTCCACTCAATGTAAAACAACCGGATCACAATTTAAGGAGAGGTCGATACAATATTTTTCATGGGAATAATCTGCATTTTGTATGGTACCATGCAAAAATCTTTGAGATGCTTTTGCTGTTTATGTTAGGGGCTTGATTCTATTGTTGAAGAAATTCCACAGATTTAAAGGGTAGACTGCAGAATCAGTCATTTAATCATTACTATGTTCTTATTTTGTATTCTAAGAGAAAAAAAAATAATAATGAATTAGGAGAACATTCCCTCTTCCGTTTTTGTATCACTGTGAAAGAACTTGCACTTACGATACAGAACTGTAGCATTACAGGAAATATTTTGCATTTTGGACTTTTGAATTCTTATTTCCTAGTACTATGACCATTTAGTCAGCATAAATGCTGGGCTACACATTGCTCTCTTCCATAAAGAGTATTTAAAACAGGAAGGTGAACTTTCCAAGTGCCATTCAGTTTTGGTAATTCCCTTCAAAACACCCATTTGCTTACCTTTATAAGAATTACCTTAACAGAACAGAAAAACCTATAACTCAACAGGAGTCTAATTTTCTATTCTTTATGCTTACAAAACAGTATAAAATAAGGAAAGCCAAAAGCTCATAACAGCCACAGAATTTGCTAAAGCTGAATCACACTTTGTTTTAAAAGTCACCATTTACATATAATAAGCATCTCAGTATTTTAATCAAAGCCAACTGGATAAATTCACTAAGAAATAATTCTGAATCAGAACCAGGGCTTTTTTAGATTTCTGATGTAGCATGCAACTTAAAAACCACAGCTAATTTGTTTAATTTGACCAAACTTTTTAACATGGAAAAATGTAAACCAAGTTACAGAAGGAGGAAAAAACCAAAAAAACCCAATTCAATGTACCTTCACAACACAAAATAAGTTACTTGAAAAATTCACTGTAGGTATTTCTCTCTGGTCTACCACTGTTCATTAAGCAAGTATTCTGAATGCATGTCTGGGATCCAAAAATGTTACTACTCCTCTGATTCTGAACTGCCATTGAAAGTGGTCATCCTCTATCAGGATAGCCTTCTGAGACTATTTTTACTTTTACTTATGGTTCTGTTAAGTAGACCAATTCATTGGTGGTTACACCAAGGACCATAAGCAGCCTGTTTCTACTGTTTAACTTTTGCCTTCTGTTGAGAAGCTACCTAATCAGATCATTTTTCTTCAGTTGGAGAATATTGCATTATATTTATCACTATAGCAACTAACTTAATTGATTTGATGCAGGTTTCTCTTCCACCATAGGATGGAGCCACTATCCCTAAGTATAATCTAAACATTTAAGAAAGAAAAAATGATCAGTTTATAATTTTACCATGTCTAACAGAAAATAATTGGGCTTCCAAAATTAAAGTATAAATCAAAGTGTAATGGAATGCATATATACATTCAGAACATGCTTTATAAATATACTTATATGTCAAGTGAAACTCAGAATATGTTATTTACTGGTTGCTCTCAGTAATAGAGATGACTATTGTACAACAAATACATTCCCAGAAACAAAGATTCACAAAGCAATTAGGGGAAAGGGAAGCAACATTGGTATAACTGATTCGGCAATAAGCTTTGTCAGACCAACAGGCTAAAAATGAAAATAAGCAAGGTAGATCAAAAGTTTTATTTATAGTCCTAAAAGAAATGGAAATACGTAAAAGTTCTGATTTTTTTTTTTCTTTTTGAGTTACGGGGTTTGATGTAAATGTAGTAAAAAGATACAGTGAGAGGTGATCAGATACAACGTTCCTGTAATTACTTTAATAACATATTTACCTGTATTGCTTTTTTTTACAGAAGTCTGCTTGATATAAGAGATTTAAGCTAGTATACTTCCATATACCTGTATATAAGATTTGTCAAAAAAAATACAGAACACCTTACATTGTCAAGTTATTTTCTTTTACTTCCAAAGAAATATGGCAAGGCTGTTATTCCTAAACCATAACTGACACCCTCCTCTCCCCCTCTTCCAGTTATGCTTGTCTTCAAAAAATAAGGCATCAGATGAAAAAAAAAAACTAATGATTTTTAAAAGAATTCATAAAATTTGCAATACTACTTTACCTAGAGGTGGCTTCACATTTTTTTTCCTTGATTTTTAAACATCTTCACCCTTTCCACAGAGCAAAAGCATTTTTTGCATTTTTTCAAATACTACTGCTATAGAAAATGTTCATGGCACTTCATTAACATTCGGAATTGCAGTTATCAAATCAGTGAAAGATTACATAAATGGTGGAGTGTTTTGACACTGCATATTTTAAGCTGCATGGTGCTTTTCAGCACTACATGGAATGAAGAGCGTACTACATGTTTGAAGAACACCATCTACACTGCCCAAGATAATTAATTAGAAACTGGTCATTTAAGCACATCGAAAATCGCTTTCTTATGATCAGCTAACATTTGCATTGTTTAGCATCAGTAAGCAATGCAAAAAACAAATGAACAATATATAACAATACAGATGGACAACTTCATTCCTTAACACAGAACATTGTCAAACCCCTTACTGTTGCATATAATAATTTTTAAGGTATCAAAGTTCGCAGTTAACTCTTTCTGAGGCTATGCTGATAGAAGATACCTGCACAGAACTCATATTCTCATAAAATGCCTGGGACCCTCCAGACATTTCTAGGACAAATTTAATAAAATATTTCTTACTACTAATATCCAGCTGAATTCCCTTCACACTTGAACTACTCATCCTGTAATATGCATTTACCGAGTCACTTATCTCCCAGTATGCACATAAATTCCTTAAAACCAAAGTTTGTTCTTCAGTATACCCTCTATATTAGCACATCGAATACGGTATTAGGTATAAAATGAAATTCTTTAAAAGTGCAGCCTCTGATATGAATTTTTATGAGAAGTGTAATGCAAAGTGTGCATAATTACAAAATATGTTATCATTTTTGGAATAAGCCTCTTTCACTGCTGTCAGTACAGAGAGTCCCTTAACATGCAAAAAAGTGAATTAAAGGTTCTCTTAGCCAATTGCAATCTTGTTAGGAAAAAAAAAACCAAAACCCACACAGAAAAATGGACCATATAATACAGATGGAGGGAACAGAACAGAGGGTTAAGCAATGCAGCAGGCATACTCCTGAAAAACAGAATCATTTCCTATTCATCATAAACTACACCTATTACAGCTAAACATAAGCTTAGTGCAAAGTCTTTTATGCTACAGCTTAATGAAAGGAATACAGACTATGGGTAAATTACAGACCATGTTCAGCTCCGGTTGGGAAAATACAGTGTAGATTTGTTTTGGCAAAGTTGTACAGGTCCCTCCTAATAAATTATATATTTTTTTTAATCATTGCATAGAAACTGCTTTTTCTATTCTCTTTGAAAGATTCCCATTCTAGAACTCTGAACTTACTCGCATTCCAGAGAAGTATGGGCATTAACTGTTTTTATATTATGCAGCGGATTGAAAATGACTCTTGCTGAGAGAAAGAAAAAAAAATAACAAAAACAAAAACTAACAAAACAAAACAAAGATTTTTAAAAGTATTATTAGTCCAGGCACTTGATTCTTGCAGCTTTCTTATCTGCAGCTCAGTGTGATCAGTGGACAACCTATGATGCCTGAGAAAGAATATACCAAACTCTACCAATAAACTATGATGCAACTCTAAAACCGATAGCATGGACTTACTAAACTGCTTGGATATGCTAAGGAAGTGCCGGGGTGTTCCAATGCAATTTCACAGTCAGAAGACCACATATGATCCCAGTGATGTTAAGACATCTGTCACTTGAGTAAATTCCTAAAGGAATGAACAGTAGCAAAACAGCTCCTGTTCATGGAAGGTGGATGGGGGTAGGAAAGCGTGTACATGGAGGGAGCAGACTGGGAGAGAGCTGGTAACATCTGATAATCAACAGTGAGGAGTGGATCATGGTTACTACCACTAAAAAGTTTATTCCTTGGATCCAAGAGATGTTTCTGTTTGGAGTGGAACTGCCACATCTACAATCTATAGCCACCTCATGCTGTCAAGAAGCAGCAGTATTTAAGTGTCTACTTGCTTTACCATGGGGGAGCAGGGGGTAAAGTGTGGAGGTGGCAGGTCTAAGGTGCAGTACTCACACCTGCCAGCTTCAGAGCCCGGCCTTTCCCAGAAGCGTTACCTCAGATGGGAAGGGCATGGATTTACGTTCAGCAAAAGCACCAGGACAAATATGTACTTACTGCAGTAAGCGATTAGGAGACTAGCCAGGATCATGATAGCCCAGAAAGTTGAGGACATGCTTGGCAAGGCGTTGGCATCTTTCCTACTGCTTCTCCTGGGAGATGGAGCCATTGAAGCCACTTCCCCGGAGTGGGGGGGGAGGGGAGAGAAAGTCAGACAGTTTCACCAGCCGGCTCTCCCCTTGACTGATGGCCTTTCTCCACGTGTAATCCCCAAGGAAGGCATCTTCCAAGGAACCCGCAGTCCATCAGCAGCAACGCTGCCCTGTCACAGGAACCATCTTCCAGCCAGAAAGCCAAGGCGACTCTAAGGCGTCGGTGGCCGCGGCCAGCTTCTCTCCCGCTATTGAGGTAAGGTTCACCAGCGTCGTGAGCTTTATCGGGTCTCGGCTGCTGAGCTCTGAAGGTGCACCACGAACGAGCCTCTACTTATTATTATTCTCAATCCTTTTTTAATTGGCAGAAGTTGCTTC
>VXBW01005789.1:804449-827106 GCA_013400375.1 Thinocorus orbignyianus | reverse complement strand
TAGAGCAGCGCCGACCCTTCAAGTAAAAGAAGGAGGAGGAGAAGAAGGAGAAGGGGGACGGCGGTCACGCCCACAGGTGAAGAGCCCACCGAGCCCTCCTTCCCCCGGCGCCGCGCCACCTGCGCGTCCCCGCCGGAGGAGCGCTCCCGCCGCCCGCACATCGCACCCTCCCACCGCCCCGGGGTGACACTGCCACCGGCGGCTGGAAGCCTGGGCGGTGGGGAGGGAGGGAGGGAGGAGCCCCGGGGGGGGGGGGGGCTGGCCCCGCTGCGGCGGCTGCCAACCTTGCCGGGGCTGGCGGGCAGGGGTGGTGCGGTGCTCCGAGGGGAACGGGGCGGGCAGGGAAGAGCCCTGTGGCTCTGCCGGGGGGAGAGTCTAGCGCCTAGAAGGACCCACCGGGTGAGGAAGGGGAAGGGGAAGAGGAATGGGAAAGGGAAAGGGAAGAGAGGCGGCCCCCGCTCGGAGCCCCCTCTTAGCTGAGTTGGGGCCTCAGCAGAAAGAGAGGGGGCCCCGGGAACCCCGGCCCATCCCCTCACCTGCACGGCGCAGCTCGAAGTCTCTGCCGTGTGTTCTGCCTCGACGCGGCCTGAGGTGATGGTGGAAACGTTCCTCCTCCCGTTGGCACGCAGTTTCTGTCCCTGAAGTGGCAGGAACACATGGATGTGAAACCCAGTTTAGAGGGCTCCAGTGCATGTGTGCACCAGTAGCCTTTATGGTGGTAATCAAACACTGAAATGTTTTAAGAGGGACCAGGTAATTGAGCTTTTCCATTTGGAGCCTCCATAGCAATGTCCTCAAATTAATGTTTTAAGTTCTGCAGAAGGTATTCACGTTCTATGTACAGGCTGGATTGGCAGACTGGAAGAGGAGCTTGGTCACAAAATGTCTCAGTTGTTTTATCCTGTGTTTTTCTTGCATAATAAAAGTACTGTGAAAAAGTAGATCCATATTCCTTTGGCAGCCCCAGGTTTGTCTGATTGTTTACCACTTCAATATCTGGACTTAAAACTGTATATGAACGGCATATTATTTACAAGACAGGACTGTAAGGACATTTTTAATACATCTGTGCTTGACAAGATACTTGGAACTAACTTCAGTTTTGCACCATAAGGATGTCGTCATCATAATCTCTTTGATTTCAGATCTGATTTTCTCCCAGATTTGCTTGCATCCTGAACTGGTAGGGCAGCAGGCCGATGTGTTCAAGTATGCTTCACAGTGATGAAGCTTCAACTATCATTTAGGTACCCGCACAACATCCCCTTCCAGGAGGTGATTTTCCCTTATTTTCAGTGGTAATTTATTTTCTATTTCATTTAAAAGCTAGACTAGAGTACATCTCAAGCATTCAGGCAGCATGCTAAGCTTTATTTTTCTCCCCCACATCATTTAAAAGGGCATTTTTTAATTATTTGGTATTTGGAGTCTAAATTTTAGCAGTACCTTCTATCCCTGACTTAGACACTAGATTTTCTGTGTGGGTCAATATAAAATCCATAGCTCCTTTGGTACCCTGAAGTATTAGTTCTGCTTAATGTTATAAAGTACTGCTGCATAATGAGGTTTTTTTTAAAAAAAAAATAGGACTTTCACATTTCCTATTCTCAGAACAAATGTAAATAAGTATTAAGCAACAAAAATGCCTCAGCATGATATGCTGCTGTTCATTGCAATTCCAGGACTAACATGTAAATTAAGCATTTTTCTGTATGTATGAAAAGAAATTTGATTTCCATTACAGCTGTGAGTATTGAATGTACAGTTGAATAATATATTTTAGCTATTACTGAAAAGAAAAAGCACAAGTATCTTGACAAAAAATATATAGCATGATATATAGAATAAGAAACTTTAGAGCCCAAAGGATAGCTGCAACAGTATATATGCTGCTGTACCTTTCAGTATAGTCCATAGAATTTTATCTAGTAAATCTTAGAGTTCAGCCATGAAGTTGTGGTTATACAATAGGATTTCCCTGGGAAATACATCCAGCTTTCAGTCTGGGTAGTGGGAGTCATGATTACTGTTCGCCAAAATAAAGCCTGAAGCTTGATGCAGAAACGAAAGTATTGCTTTGCTAGTTCTGAAAACTGACATTGTGCCCTTCAGACCAGATTTAGATTAGATATTAGGAAGAAGTTCTTTACTGTGAGGGTGGTGAGGCACTGGAACAGGTTGCCCAGGGAAGTTGTTGATGCCCCATCCCTCGAAGTGTTTAAGGCCAGGCTGGATGGGGCTTTGAGCAACCTGCTCTAGGGAGAGGTGTCCCTGCCCATGGCAGGGGGGTTGGAACTTGATGATCTCTAAGGTCCCTTCCAACTCTAACCATTCTATGATTCTATGATAATTCTTGTGTCGGAAAACTACTCAGTTACTCAGAAAGAAAGGTACCACTCACGGAGAACACGGAACACCGAGCTGGGGCCTTCGTATTTCCATCTACATTTACCTGCAATAGTTTTACAGAAGGCATTTTACACAAAGAAAGATTTTCAAATGTTACATTCTTATTTCATTGTCAAAGACAAGATAAGACTTAAAAGCATTCTTTAAAAATGTAATTTTAGGTCACTACTGATTTGTTCTGTAGGCTGATCCTCAGTAATGGTCTTGCTGTTCTGCATTGTCTTGTACTGAAAAGTATTTCACCCTAGAGTGATACTACTCACAAAGTAAAATCATACTCAATGAAAAAGTGGCAGAATGTGACCTTAAATTAATTTGCTTGCCTCTTTCTTGACACGTTCCCTTCACATTGATTTTTAAGGAAAATGTGTGAAGTCTCTGTCTTTAATGCCTCCCTCATCTCCCAAGAAATTCCCAGTATTCAGACCTTTGTGTGTGCAGAGATGTAGAAACAATGATTAAACTCATGGACAGATGTCTGAAAGCAGACAAGAAAATAGAAACCCAAGTTAAAGGCTGTATATCAAAATGAAATAAGCTTGTCAGAAACCAGATTTATTCCCATACAATCAAAGACACAGAGCGCTTGTTCTGCCATTGCTGTTGGCAGAGTTAACATCTACAAGGAAATTAGAATAATATTTAAGCTATTTATTAAGACAGGTTGTGCCATTGCTCTAGCTAAAATTACAAGCAAAATATTTCTATTGACTAGAAACAGGCCTAGTTTAAAGCCTGTTGTATGCTGTATCTATGTGTCAGGCAGTTTGTCCGTGATGTGTATATGCATCACTGCTTTCTGCTAGGATGTCAGACCTGTAAAGCCTGTGCGGTGATGTTGACTTCTATTACAGGTGCAGCCTACAGAGGATAAATTCTAATGTTCATTTAGTATCAGCCATGTACATAACAGAAGGAAGGTACGATTCTTTGCATCTTCGCAGAGAGACCTTTAATTCTTTTTATTTACTTTGAAAAGAAGAGGTTTAAATAAGAAGTGGGTCAATTCTATGGTAGTAAACTAACTCAGAGTATTTAATAAAGAATTACCAACCAGTAATATGCAAGCCAGCGACTGAGTTTTGGCTGTAGATAAAGTAAAATGTTTCAGTTGATTCTAAATGTTGATTTTAATGAAAGAACAGAATAATCTCTCAATGGATGTAAATCATAGAATCATAGAATACCGGGTTGGAAGAGATCTCAAGGATCATCTGGTCCAACCTTAATTGATAAAAAAATATTTAGATCTTTTGATTTTGAGATAAATATGAGTGAAGTAGATGTAGAGGAATAGCATCAATAAAAACTTTTTTTTTTAATTTACAGTATTAAAAACATACATTTCATATAAGAGCTTTGTTAATATTGGCTCCTTTTATCTCGATAGATTTTTCTATCGAGAGGAAGGGCAATGGAGCTTAATACTGAGAAAGTAAGTAAGCTTTATTTAACTATTTAAATTTTCAACAAAGTAGTAAAAGGTCTCTGTATGTCTCTTTCTAACAATCCATAGCACCTCTTTAGCAACCATAGCAATTATCACAAAAAATGCAAGGGAGTTGCAGTTTTCTTCTATCTTCCTTGAAAAGGGATCAGTGAAGACTAGTCAGGTGACAGATTCATAGTTAAACAACATTTTTAGTTAGATTTTGCAAGATTTGCTCTCTTTGTATTTACAAATCTTAGACCATGTTTTTTAAAAAAAAGGTTTAAAGTAGACTCATACCTTAATGATTTTTTTAATACCTTGTTTACTGCCCAAAGTATTGACCACCTATTTAATAAGGAAGGTTTTGCTACTGGTTTGTATTAAGCAGAAAATTATGGCATTTGTGACAAGGAACGAGGAAGGAAGAAAGAGAGACCGAGTGTGTAGGTGCATGCTGATTTCATTGTCAAATTATGATTTAGAGAGTGAGTTCATACCTTCAATAACAGAAAACGTATTTGATTCTAAATGGCAGAGAACTGCATGTATCTGAATGGGATATATTCTCATATATATGTATGTATGTATATATATATATATATATTTATGGGATCAGGAACTTAGTTCTACCCCAGTAATTAAGTAGAAGTACTTATTTACAGAATACTGAAAAAATGCATAGATTTCGATGCATGTTCGTGCAGCAGGGTGTTTTTTTTCAAGGTCAGTAACTGTGAGGTCCTTTAGAGCCGTCCACAATTCTCTTAGTGCATAGTCAAAATGTATTTAGAGGGATGCTGTTGACCATTCAGTGACCAAAGCTAATCACATTGCTTTATTGCATGATAGTTTCTGTGTGCCAGGTGCTCTCACCAATGAGTGCTTTTATTGGTTATTACAAACCTGTAACTGTAATGTGTTACTTGTAGACTGTGCCTTTTCTCTGATCTTTCTGTACTGGATTCAAGCTAACAGTTAGTAGCCATTTTTTTTCTAGCTATTATAAATTTAACTAGGTTTTTTTCTAACTTTAATTTCCTGCTAATGACATTATAGATACAGTTTGCTATAGATATAGTTTGAAAAAGCTGTATGTGTTTTAGATTTAACATGAAAACCTTCATAATCTGTGGAAATCCTTACCCTGAAAAACAAACTATGTGAAGTTGTTCATTGACAGCTGTTAACCTATCCAATTATTCGCAAAACCAAACATAAAAAAACAAGAGAGTGACAGTAGAAATACGCTGCCAATACAAAACATTTTTATACCTGTCTGCATAACTGATGTGTTGTCACAACATCCACATTATCATTCTGACCGAGTATTATTTACAGACATTACACTAAGATGCAGAAAAAGCATAAAGGATAAACACTTAAAGATGCATCTTAATTCTACTTTGTGTCACAGGCAAGTCTACATTTTTTATAAACATTTGGCACCAATATAATATCCTATCAAAAAGCTTCTGCCATTTTTTCCAAGAAATCCTAGCTATAGATCAAGAGACTAAATGAACTTTTGTAAAATCACTGCATTTTCACTTAGATCCTTAAAATATTGAGATTTTTAAAAAGAACTCTACTGTTGGTATGCAAGAAGCCCAAATACTAGAACTAATGTTGGGTTATGTTAAACTACCACTCTTTATATCACATACTAATAAAATGTTTATTTTTATGATGTGGGTGTGTAAGATTGTTTCTTTGTACTGAAATGCCTACAACTGATGTGGTAGATAAGTACGTTTCTGTCACTTAGCAACCTTCAGTCGTTCAGAAAAAAAATTTGGGGGGTATCTGGAATGCTATTATTGAAAGTGTCTGGAGTTTAGCAAATTACCAAATCATTCAGAAGTGAGTCATTACCTGAGCTACAGTGATGCAATATACTAGATTTGACAGCAAGAACAGAAATAACTAAATTGCATATATGGATAATTTAGGAAGGTGAGTTATTTTAAAAAATTAGGAGAGAAATCAGAACATGAAACAGCAAACAAACATGCAATTAATCCAAATACAGCAAATTACTTTCATTATAGTAAATAGAGAAAGAATAAGAGGAATATGAAATCATAACTGAGAAAATGTCTGTCTTAGAGATTACAGAAATTACTAATCAGATCTGTTGTCGGTTAGGGATAGTTTCATTTTGTGTATTCAAACGAAAAAGACACTGAATTCAGTAGGTGTTCCAAAGTGTTGAGCAAAACTTGTTTTTGATCCATAACCAATAATGTAAACAATTCTTTTACAGTAGAATTAAAGCAAGGAAAGAATAAGCTACTTTCTTTTCTCTGATTCCCTTTTATTAGTTTTCCTTCAGTGACATTCCATAACTTGATAAATTACATCATACAGATATTAAGAAGTCCACAATCACAGAGACCTCATGTTTGAGGGCTTTTTTTTGTCAGTCCCTGGTCTCTTAGACCTGTATTGGGTAGTTTTCCTGCGCTGAGTTCTCTAGGAGAGAGAAATCAAGGTGTCCTATGCACATCTACCCACCTACATCCTATAGAGCAACTAACCGTTTGAGAGAAAAAGCATCATTGCAGCTCTGGCAACTGTTTTTCAGGGAGCGTGCTCTAAAGCCACCTACAGAGTTACGATGTAAAACATGTTTTAATACATATCAAAGGGGCAAAGGCTTATGTGGCTAACTGTGTGTCATCATGGCATTTTCTGAAGATCTCGCCACTTCTTCAAAAACCTTGCTGTAGGAGAAGAAAGAGGTGATACTGCCTGGAGGCAGAATACAGGGCTACATTTTGAAAGCTGGCTTCTGTTGCTAATGAAGCCAATAAATTTTCTGAACAGCTCTTTAATAATTGTTTCAATGTCTCTTGCTGCCTTAGTTTCCACTAGAAACAGGAATGGTTAATGTTTTTTTCTATAAAGATCTGGAGCTTTTTGATAAAATGTCCTGTTTGAAGGTAAGGCAAGGCACAAAGGTTTTACAAATGTATTGTTAGGAACTCATCTGAATGACAGGGCAGTGAGGGCAGTTGTATTGTGCTTAAGCTCATACTGGAATTGTTAAATTCACCATACAGAAATATGGTTGATCACTGAATAGTTGAAAATTTCCCCAGGAAAAAAAGAATCTTGAAAAACTAAGCAAAGCTGCAGATTTAAAAGCTAAAATTTTCATCTAGAGCTGAGAAGACTTACTGACAATGTGGCTTGTTGTCATTCTCCCATTTACCAGTTCATCTTTTGGCTATTTACAACACAATTAAAGGGTGTTCCTGGTATCATTATGCTGTCTTTCAGAAAGCAACTAACTTTGTGTAAACAGGAAATCACTCAAACAAATCATGGCCTTCTGGAATGGAAATTAGTAACAATTGGTTTACTGTAAATCATAGTGTATGAACTGCAGCCTGTGAATCTTGTAGACTATTTTTTTGAGAAGCAGACAACCTGTCTCTTAAGTGATAAGCTAAAGAGCTGACAAGGATTCACATTTCCAGTGGCTTTTCTGGTCAGCTGAAATGCTTGGTTTGTCATCAGACAAATTATGTTTCTGTCTTCTGAAATAGGATTTTATATGTAAATGTAGAAGGAGAAGGGGTACTAGAGATAGAATTGACAAAAAGGAGAAATTACATTGTCTTTGGAAGGCTCCAAAGGACAATCAATCATTTATTGGAGATCTTCTTGACAGAATTGTTTTTCCTTTGGGATTTTTGGGTGCAGTTTTATGGGAAACAGTGGGAGGAAGAGCAAGAGGTGATGGGATGGCAGAGAATTCTGAATTATGGGTGGGCTATTTTTTTCATTAGCCAGTGGACCTATCTGATTCTGAAGGTGTCACCATCATGTGCATCCTGCAAAATTATGTCCATGCTGAAGGATGGCTTTGGATACAACATTTGTCTCTCACAGAACACTAAGCTTGTGAAATCAAAAAATGGGAAGTGAGAAGTACTACATCTGCAGAGGAGTAAATCCATGCATCAGTATGGACTGGGGCCAACCGTCTGGAAGGCAACTTTGCTGAAAAGGACCTGGCACTCCTGGTGGATATCAAGGTGACCGTGAGCCAACGTGGTAATCTTGCAGCATTAGGGAGAGCATTGCCAGCAGGTTGAGGCAGGTTATCCTTCCCCTCTACTCCGCACTGGTGAGACACATCTGGAGTGCTGGCCCCAAGCTGAACTGTCACAAGAGGTAGTACAAGAGAGACGTCCATCTGTTTCTCCAGTACAAGAGAGAGACAGACATACTGGACACAGTGCAGCAAAGGACCATGAAGGTGATTAAGGGATTAGAGCATCTGTTATACAAGGGCAGGCTGAGAGAGATGAAATTGTTTATCCTGAAAAAGAGATGGATCGGGGAGGGGGATGTGTTCTTATCGATAGGTCCTGATGGGCAGAGACAGACTCTTCTCAGTGGTATACATTGAAAGGACGAGATGCAGTAGGCACAAACTGAAGCACAGGAAATTCCACTTAAGTATAAGGAAAAAAAATATTACTGTGAGGGCGATCATACAATGAAACAAGTTGTGCAGTGACTTTGTGCAGTCTTTATCCTCAGGGGTACTCAAAACCTGTCAGGACAGCGTCATGAGCAGCCTGCTGTAACCGAATCTGCTTTGAGCAAGGAGCTTGGACGAGACAATCTCCAGAGGTCTTTACCAACTTTTACTAAAAAGTAAATTAATATTGCTAAATAGATTAATTAATTAAGCAACAAAAGCTAAATATTGTCTTGCCTCCTTTTAAGGTTATTAATTGTTATCTAAGACTGAGTAAGATTTGTATTTTCAGACAGCATAATGAGGGCTAGGTATCTCAGCACAGGATCTGAACATAAGGTCAACAAATGGGTGCATCTTGAGAAATAGCTAGTAGATAGCCACTTGAAAACGGTGAGGACAAGGATAACTCCTGTCCTCTCATTTGGACTCTCAAGTGGCTTTCTACCCACCTGGGTCTTTATCTCAGACCATACTCCTCAAGGTTGTCACCTCTAATCCTTCCTTCTAACCAGGTATTGTGTTTAGAGGAGAATGGAGTGGTGGCGATAGGACAGATGCCACACCGTGTCCTCAAGGTATCCTAGTTACTGCAACATTTGTTCAGGATGTATGGGAGCTCAGTTCAGTTCTCTTCTCTGCCATGGGCAAATCTGCATCAATCAGTGGTTCTGTAATGGGGCACTTAAAATCCCCTTGTTGAAACAGTGTCACTGTACAGATAATAAATCAAGATTTACAGGGAAGAAGGAGAAAGTATAAAAGTGAAACTGATTCTGTAGCTAACTATTTATGTGGGTACTCACCTTGAGAGGAGACCAATCTTTTCTTTCATGATCCCAGGACAGTTTCTGTAATTTTTACAATGACTGTATAATGTGCTTAATTATGAAAAAGACAGGCCATTGAAGAAGATTGATATCAGAAAACTTTGATTTACTTGGCTTTAGCTTCCATGCATTGTCTGTGGATTGGATATTACCTCATGTAACTATGTAACATACATGGCAAATTTGGTATCACATTGCATATAATAAGATTACCCATGACATTGACTTTCTGACATTGAATCAGTTTCCAACCACATAGCTATTTTTTCTGAGTAGTTACATCTAGGACAGGTTTCATTAAATGAGCAAAAAGTAAAATTGTTACATTGTTACAACAATGTTTTCTGACAAGATCAAAGAAATACTATAATTAATACACTGTTACTCAGTCCTCTGAACTCTGTATCTTTAGACTCATATTCTTCTTCATCCTACCCAGATCAATTTTTTTTTCTCATAGATGCTGACTTAGGAAAGTGAGGTTACTGGAAATAATAATTTTCTTACAAAGAATAGTTTTCAGTTGTCAAAAACTTGGTTACCTTGTTCCCTACAAACTTCATTTTTTACCCTTCAATATTTACAATTTGAAAATGAGAAGTCAGATATTTCTTCCCTACATTTGCAATTACTACAATCCAAATTAAGCAGTATTATGTAGTGTTTATCCCTAGTGCTTCTGCCTGTAAACTGTGCTTTCATATGCACTACAGTTGCTCTTTACACTGCTGCCATATCTGTCTCTGGAGCCTCCATGCGGAGTGGGGACATGGACATACCATGCTCTGCCACACCTATGACCCCACACCACTGATGCCAGCCCTAATGAAAACCCCTCCACCTCTGCCTCAACTTGGTGGGTCCTGTGTTTTCAGACAGGACTTGGTGAAGATGAAGGATGAGGACCTGCCACGGTGACAGAAAGGGGATGGCAGAGTCAGCTGCCTGTGGATCCTGGGGATGTTGTAGCTGGATGGATGTAGCAAACCATGGAAGACCATCCTTTGTGAATCTTGTCCAGTGGGGTTGTGGGGTTCTCCACCTGTGGAGATGCTCAAAACTCAATTTGTCATGGTCCTGGGCAACCTGCTCCAGCGTATTCAACTTGAATGGAGGACTTGGATGCTCTGTACAAGTCACTTCCAGCCTAAACCTGTGATTCTGTGAATCAGCAGCATTATCTTTCTTTGCTATGGAAATGTATGCTGTATCATATAGAAATCTGTTAAATATACAGCAGTGTAAGTAGGAAGACAGAATGGCCCAGCTGTGCATGTTAGCTGGTCATAGACACATTTGATGCACAAGGCTTTAATAAGTGATAATTCCCCAAATGTTCACCACCTTAGAACTGGTTCATCACAGCGGCCTAGAAAGGCCTCTGTGCCTAAGGCAGCCTGGTTTTGTCTCTGTTGGGCACACTAACAAAAGGCTAGGAATTTTTTGCAGGTCTCTCAGAGACATCATTTTGTTACTCCCTTAGGAAGCTTCATTACCTCCATCATGCCATTATCCTGCAATATTTTCTCCAGTTGAACAGAACTGCTTTGTATTTGGAAAAGGGTGAGCCACACAGTCTGTTAATCCAATTTTAGGTACTGGACTGAAAAAATGGAGGGTAAAATTTTAAAAATAGTTGAGCTTGCCTTGTCTTAAAATGAAGAGACAATATACTTGCTTACAAGAACACTAATGAATATTTTAATTAATTTATTTTCTTTTGTTGAGGTTAGCAGAACAATAAAAATGGAATCCAAACACATATCTATGTCATCATGAATTAAGACAATCAGTAGAATTCCTTGACATGTTGCCAGCCCTCATAATTACAGCTTCTCTGATGCTTATTCCACGGTGGACTTTTAAATCTCATCAGCTGTGTGAGCCATCTTTGTCAGGCAGGCAGGAACTTAACAATGTCATAATTTATTATCTGGACATCGCATGACACTAACATGACACTTCAAGTCTGTTGTGAATGTTTGTCCAGAGACTCTCTTTCAAACAAGCTCAGCGTTGGCATCTGGTATGACACACACTTTCATTTATCTGTGTTGCTTAGAATCGTACAGAATGGTTCCCCCATCCCTCCCAAATGACACCTGCTAGAACCAGGATGCCCTCTCATACACAAAAATCTTTGTACTTTATGTCAGATCTGCACAATATTTTAAGAAAGTCATAAGAAGCATTGGCTTTCAGGACAGACCAAGTACAAATCGAACATATTTTAAAATGCTATTGTGAGACATTTTGAGGGAGGAGAACTGTACAGGTTTTGACTGATCTGGATGTTCTTCAAACTTCAGAAGCGATAAAAATTGGAGAGAAATTTTTTTTGGACAGAAGATTTCAAAGATGTCTTCATAGGTGATTTCTCCCGCCTTATGATTAACTGTGGTGCTGGATGAATCTTTTCTACACAGCGTTCTTTCCTTTCTGTCTTGTCAGTTTTACTTCCAATACAATTTGAAGAGATAGCTTTTGAATCATTAGACTTTCCACCTAATTGCAAAGACATTACAGGCTTAATATGGCAAGAGCTAAGACTGTCAATGCATACATTACTCTTAGTTTAATTGCAGTCCATCCACCTTAGCCTCTTTCTAAGCTACTTTTAAACTTAGATAACATTCTTTATGAGAATTCTCATAAACTAAAATGTCATTCTCGGAAACTGTGATACTTTCCAAATGTTGCAGTATCATACACGTTTTTCTAAGGTGATTCTGATGCCAAATGGGAAGCAAAAGAGTAGATATCTTTTAAATAATGTAATAATAGGTGTCATCTTGTGTGTTTCAGGAAGATCTGGTGAGAATAATTTTGACAAAATATTTTTCATCAGAAAATGTTGACTTACTAAAACCAAAGCTTTTCACAGAAATTTAACTTTTCAATAGAAGTTTGATAATGAAGAATATTGTTTTTTCAGGTTCGGAACCCTGACCAATTGAGATAGACCTACTTGAGTGGCCAGGGCAAGTTAGCTTTAAATCTCTTACTTTGAGCTGCAGCAGGTAGCTTAACATGGACCTAGCACTTTAAAAGTGACTGTCCTCGGTGTTTTGCGGGTAAATCTCTCTGTATCCCTTAATATCTCATGAGAACTTTCTAAATATCTTGGGGTTTCCCCCACATGCAGGTAAAACAAGTAAAAAAATCCTACACCTGTGTTTATTAAAATAAAATTCTTTTGTTTACAGGTCAATCTACTTGTCAGATTGCAAAATAAAGTGCAGTTTAGATGTATGTATGTAGGAAGACTCATATTACATCTTTGAAGCTCTGCTTACAGCTTTAGATAACAGCTTTGTGTTGATTCATAACATGTATCTCTCCTTGATCTAAGTGAAGTTATTTCTATGGGTGCAAGTAGAAAGCTTGAGCATTTCTGTTCTTAAGCCTTCACAAAGTAAAAAGATTTTAGTTTCTAACATTGCATGTCCCAATAAATGTAAAAGAATTTAGATCAATGAAGGAATTAACCACATAATTGAGGACTTAAAGTCCTCAAGTAGATTCTAAATGATGAAGAATGTTAACATTGCTTATAGCTTCTGTTACAACAGTGGACTAAGAACACAAGTTAAGCAGTATCATTTTCTCCCATGTAACTTGCGTAAGAACACAAGTTAAGCGATATAATTTTCTCTTGGCACTGGTGAGGCCGCATCTTGAGTACTGTGCTTAGTTTTGAGCCCCTCACTACAAGAAAGACATTGAGGTTCAGGAGCATGTTCAGAGAAGGGCAACAAAGCTGGCCAGGGGTCTGGAGCACAAGTTTTATGAGGAGCAGCTGAGGAAGCTGGGATTGTTTATCCTGGAGAACAGGAAGCTTAGGGGAGACCTTATGGCTCTCTAAAACTGCCTGAAAGGAGGTTGTAGCAAGTTGAGTGTTGACCTCTACTCCCAAGTAAGAAATGACAGGACAAGATGAAATGGCCTCAAATTGTTCCAGGGGAAGTTTAGACTGGATATTAGGAAAAGTTTAAAAAGTAAAGTATGTGTTGCCTGTAGACTCAGGCTAAACGTTACATAGACCATGAATAAAATGCTCTTTTTCATATACCAAAGTAGTGCTACTTGACAATAAGCTTTTTTAATGCATTATGGCTGTATGTGACTTGACTAGCAGCAATCGGGGACTGTACATTCTGAAGCCTGATTACTGACATAAGGAAAAAGGTCTTTTAACCTAAAACTGTAGTCTTATTAATTACTACTTAGCAGCTATCCATGCCAGGATCACTGCATTGCAGTAGGCAAATCCTTGTTTAGCCTACTCCCAATTTTCACTAAGGCTTTAGACTTCTACATCTGCACATGACCAGAATTGTCTTACTTTGGACAAGCGCTTCTTTTCTGCCTGTGCCTTGCTTGAATCCACAGACTGTCAGTCATGTCAGGGTTCAGATCTGCTAAGTACTCTCACAATGCATCAAATACACGTTATCAGAAGAGCTATTACAAAGTGTAATCGTGTCCACATTCTTTCTAAAACATGCTATCACAATGTAGAAGAGCAAGTTGTCAATTCTCACATTTGGACAATAAACAAAGGATTATAGGCACTCATTCATGAAGCTTGAGGTAACATATTCTAAACCTTTCTCCAGAAGAGCATCTTCAAATTCACCTTTCTTGCCTCCCTAGAGTTTTACTGCACAGAAAACACTTTAAACTGAAGAGTAACTCTGGCCAAACAAGGTATTCTGTGACAAAGACTACATCTAGGTCACTTCCCCTCACTGTCATGGGGTTTTTTTTGGTTCGTTTATTTCCTTTCTTTTCTTTTTTTTTTTTTTTCTCACACCTTTTTTTTTTTTTTGTTAATGTTTGTTTAAAGGATATTTTTTATGCAAGTACTGTGACACGTAAGTCCTTTAGTGACTCTATCTCTTAATTTCTCAATTATCAAATGGTAAAATAATGGCACCCCTCACCACCACTTTGACAACTGTTGATGAAAGACACAGTTTAAAAATGCATACATCAAAAGTGCAAGAGTCACAGTACTTGATGGCATTTCATTCCAAAATAATTTGGTTATGAAGATTTTTTTGTAGCAGTGTTGACCATATTGCCATAAAGAGAAATAATTTTTTCAATTTTCTCCAATAGGTGGGCAAAAGGTAACACACTGATTATTTGATTCTTGCTGGATGTACTGGGTTTGGCGTAGACAGAGTTACATTTCTTCACAGTAGCTTTTATGGGTTTGTGTTTTGGATTTGTGTTAAAAATAGTGTTGATAATGTCTCAGTGTTTAAGTTTTTCTGGGCAGTGCTAACACAGTATCAAGGACTTTTCTGGTCTTCAGGCTTCCCTGCTAGTGAGTAGGCTGTGGGTGCACAGGAAGATGGGAAAGGTNAACTGTCTTTATCTCAACCCACGAATTTTCTCACCTTTACCCTTGCAATTCTCCCCCATACCACTGCAAGGGAGTGAATGAGTGGCTGCATAGCGCTTTAGTTGCCAGTCAGGGTTAAACCAGGACACTGTCTGTCATGCTACCCACTTTACTCATGATTGCATGGGAAGAGGGAGTCAAGAAGGAAGGACATAAAGAGCAACCAAGTGAAAAAAAATTTCTTCTAAGACACTGGCAACAGTGTGTTAGATTCTGCTGAATTCAACTTCATTTTTTTGAACATTTAGTGGGATTGCTACTTTCACTACGGATTGCAACATCCATTTGAGTATAAGGTTCAATGGCCCTTGGTCATGCTGATTGTGCTTGTGCTTCTGTAAAGGAACACAATGCCATAATGGCTATATTGTATTTCTTTCTTGCCTTCCACCAGTGCATGAGTTTGGTTTGTTCATAAAGTTGACTAGTCAGTGACTGAGCAATTGGCTTATTTCATCTTGATTCTACCTAGTTTTCTACACACTTGGCACAGGAAATTCTGCATATTCTAGAGGGAGTATTTATTATTTGCACTTGTGACTCTAATTTTAGGTTCACAGTTCACACTGCAAGACAATGAAGACAGGTGATGAAGGTAATGAACATATCCTTTGGATACCATACCTACTCTGCCTGAGAAACCACAACAGTTGCCAGTACTGAACAACTCTTTGATGTGTTTTCCAGTCACCAACTTGTTGACTTTGAATGTTTCTGTGCAGAAGCTGTTGGTTCCTCTCCATTTCTTCTTCTAACNTTTTTTTGTAGCAGTGTTGACCATATTGCCATAAAGAGAAATAATTTTTTCAATTTTCTCCAATAGGTGGGCAAAAGGTAACACACTGATTATTTGATTCTTGCTGGATGTACTGGGTTTGGCGTAGACAGAGTTACATTTCTTCACAGTAGCTTTTATGGGTTTGTGTTTTGGATTTGTGTTAAAAATAGTGTTGATAATGTCTCAGTGTTTAAGTTTTTCTGGGCAGTGCTAACACAGTATCAAGGACTTTTCTGGTCTTCAGGCTTCCCTGCTAGTGAGTAGGCTGTGGGTGCACAGGAAGATGGGAAAGGTCACAGCTGGGACAGCTGACCTCAACTGACCAAAGAGATATTCCATAGCATATGACACTGTGCTCAGTAATAGAACTGGAGAGGTGGATGTTGGCAGGGGCTGCTGTTGCTGCGGGACTGGCTGAGCATTGTTGTATGTTGGTGGGGGGATTGGGAATTGTTTTCTTCTTCATCACTTGGTTTTCTTAGGTTTTATTTTCCTCTTTCTCTTCCTCNTTTTTTTGAACATTTAGTGGGATTGCTACTTTCACTACGGATTGCAACATCCATTTGAGTATAAGGTTCAATGGCCCTTGGTCATGCTGATTGTGCTTGTGCTTCTGTAAAGGAACACAATGCCATAATGGCTATATTGTATTTCTTTCTTGCCTTCCACCAGTGCATGAGTTTGGTTTGTTCATAAAGTTGACTAGTCAGTGACTGAGCAATTGGCTTATTTCATCTTGATTCTACCTAGTTTTCTACACACTTGGCACAGGAAATTCTGCATATTCTAGAGGGAGTATTTATTATTTGCACTTGTGACTCTAATTTTAGGTTCACAGTTCACACTGCAAGACAATGAAGACAGGTGATGAAGGTAATGAACATATCCTTTGGATACCATACCTACTCTGCCTGAGAAACCACAACAGTTGCCAGTACTGAACAACTCTTTGATGTGTTTTCCAGTCACCAACTTGTTGACTTTGAATGTTTCTGTGCAGAAGCTGTTGGTTCCTCTCCATTTCTTCTTCTAACGAAATAAATAAATAAATAAATATAAAATTGGAAGGGATGTTTCCCTAAGGGAAGGAGAACGTTCTTCTAGAAACATTTCAGTCAAGCCAAATTCAGAGAGGTTGCCTGGCCTAAAGACTGAGACCCAATTCAAGACTCACAAGGTTAGAGCAGACTGGGATTTTTGCATTTAGCATTCTTTTGATTTATTTTGTAACTTTCTTGCAATGTGTTAATGTTAAGAGTTCATTGATCAGAAAAATTGTTGGTAAATGTGTATTTGCAGCCAAGGAGCTAGAACTTCCTATAGCCCGGTGTCATGTTGTGGACAGAAACTAGGAGCATGTCTAAGGAACTGAGAAGGACTGGTATGAATGAACAATACATGGACAGAAACAAGTTCCACACACCTGTGGCCATTTAATAGACTCGGAACTGAGAATATTGGGAAGTTATTATCCAGATGAAGAGGGCATTAAAACAAGTGGAAATAAATGGTTGGATTCAGTCAAAACAGATGTTTATTCAGTAACTGGAACTAGAACACCTTCAGAAAGAAAGTGATGTTTGCTTTTAAAAAGTCTGCTTTGATTTTTTGTGGAGTCACATAAACCCATCTCTGCGGGGATTTCACTTTCCAGTAGTTTTTGCTGTTCTAATATGATTCTCACTTCACGCTTCTGACTCAAATCTTAGAAAGTGAGTGTTTGACTTTGACTTTTTCTATGATACCAAGGGTGGCAGGAAATGGCCCACTGCTATTATGCGATCAATTGAATGAGTAGCTGCAGGGTGTTGGCATACCACAGCTAGTGGCAGTGCTGACAAAGAAACAACACACACAGTGGCTCTCTTGGAAAATGTACAAATGAGAGAGAAAGAAATGACCCAGAAGGGCATATAAAATTTAATTTCTAAATAGGATCTTGCAGTACAGGGTGTACTTTGAGACACTTGTTTCCTTATACAACATAATCTGAAGCACTATGAAAACCTGCCTTGATATTCTTATTCTGAACTGTTCCATTCTACATGCCAACTTTTTTTAGGCCAAAGGTCCAAAAAGTATTTTCTGTGTGTTACTCATGTGTCTGCACTGGCTAATGAACATGCAGGCATAATAACTGGCTGGCATTCTGCCAGAGCCCAAGCAAAAGAATATCTAATGCCTAGCTGTCAAACAGCGCACCGTGGATAATATGAAAAGTGATGAACTGCCACTAGCTTGTGGCTCCTCCCTTGTGCCAAACAGGTTTTAGAGGTATCCAGACTCTTCCTTGCAGAAAGAGAGCCTGGATGACCATAACTGCTGGCACACATGACGAATGAGACATTAAACAGCAACCACCTATGGCAGAGTTTTAGATATAACTTTTCTGATTGTATTTTGTTTGCTTACACCCAGTACTGTGGTTGGTATGAAAAGGCTCAAGAGCCTTGAACTGCTGCTTAATAGTCGTATTATAAGGTAATAGGCAAGAAGAAGGAAAATGGAAAGAAAAATATTATGGAATTGACTAGACTGGGTTAACCTGGGAATGCTGAATGATAAAGAGAAGGAAGAAATGGAATACAAAAGTATAGCTCTTTTAAGATAATGAGTATAATTTGTTTAAGCTCTGTTGTGTTTTGTTTCCCTGAAAGGGGAACCCTGGGTGAAATGTTGCTTCCATCAAAAGCAAGAGCTCTTTGAAAAAAAAAAAATCGGATCACAATTTAAGTCTCATTAATATAACATATGTATATTTTCACTTGCAATAGTTGAGTAGTTGCAGTTCAATAGCAAGAAAAATCACTAGGATGCACATGTACTCTCAGAGCATGTAGGCTGAACAGTTCAGTAGAAAGCAGTTATTTTTTCTTTGTTTTTATTTACTGAATATTGGTTTATATTCCCAAACCTACTTACAAGTAACTTCTTGAGCATGAAACTAACCAATCAAGATAGGTGACTATGAACATGTTTGTTTTCCTCCTTTTCCCAGATGTTCTTCAGAAGAACATAATGCAGTCTATTGATTCTGAAGACTAGCAAAGGTAAAGTTAGTTTTGTGCAACCTCTCTAACAGAAGGCATTTTCCATTCTTGACACTCTGAAGTCTGCTATTCCATTGAGATTCATACCCAAGAAGCTATAATATTTTTACTCATTTTTTTCCGGTCACTGTGTGGTTACTTCAGCTACTTTCCCAGAAATTGAAGCAGATACATTAGAAGCAGAAGTTCATTATACAGTCAACAGAGAGCACCAGACGCTGCTTGGGACTAGTTCAGAATACTTAAAATTAATTAAATTGGTATTCAACTAGTCACTATAATCAATGGAGACTAGGGCACAGGTTTTATCATGCCTTCATTAAAACTGGTGAGTTCAACTGGGAACTGACTATTCTTTCTATTGATTGAAAAGGTAGCCTACCTGTGACTAGATCAGACATTATAGACATTTAAAGTTAGATGAGATGGACTTCTAAACCTATCTCCTTCCTCAGCTCAGACAAGCCATAGCCAATACATTACCTTCTGAATCTGCAGCCAGGGGAGCCTACATGGATATACCCAGGCCTGACCGCATGGGTCTGTTTAGGTGACAACTTTGATCTGTCTGCGACTGTTCCTCTGCTAAGGAGTTTTAATTTATTCTTTTGGTAAAATGTTTGATAGCTGCAAGGTCCCTCAGTATGCATCCATTCTGGTAGTCATTTAGCATAGAACCACAGTGAAAGTTAGAAAACCCAGGTCCAGGAAGAGCAGAAGTAAGAATTGCATTGGAGGAGTGGTATTTGTGGGGATACAATAACCCCATTCTTCAGTGTGTCTCACCTCTAAATTCTCAGAGACTTTCTCTTTTCTTAGTGCATTTTACAGAATTCAGGTTTGGTCCATATGAATCATTGAACAACCACTTGGATTTTGGACTTAATTCAAACCTTTTAGTTAATTTAAATGCTTTTTTGAGGAGTGAAAATTGTAGCTAGTATTCATGTATCAGTGGAATTTATGTGACATGATTGCCCTCAAAACCTTAGTTCATCTGTTGTCTCTTCTGGGGGGCATGTAGATTCCAAAACGCATGCGTAGTTCCTAGTGAAGTACCAACATTAGCTGCTGGTCCTACTTGGAACTACTAATCAGGGAAAGAAAATTAAAATTATTTTATCCTGTTGTCCTGTTTTCTTGAGGTGATTTTAAAAAAAGGTCTGTGAATATTTTGACTGCATTGTTCCCACTGGAAATGTCAATATATTAATGACAAGACTATATGTAACTGCTTACACCTAAGGAGTTCAAAAGAGGTTGTTTTTCCTCATCCCTTAAGTCCACATCATGTTTACAGAGGGTGAGACTATTTCATCTCAGCCTTAAATAAACCATGAATTTTAATGCCACTTTAACCAACCCTGCAATTAGGAAGCTTTGCCAATTTCACAGTCTTGTGAAATATTGTAGAAGTTTTTACTTCCATTAATGCTAATCCTATTTACAGGCCTATGGTATGTTTAGAGCATGGTGACAGGGCACATGAATCATTTGCCTGTGAAAAACCATTGTTGAGTATACTGTGCTTTAAATCCTGAGCTTCATCATTAGCAAGAATTAAAATGTTGGAAGTGATGTTCAGAATTGGGGTATACCAGTTCGGAATATAAGAGAAATTATTTAATTGAGAGGGGCACATACAAACTAGATTAAGTCTGAAAAAGAAATAACTCTTGCTGTAAGTCAAATCAAGTCATAGGCATCTTCGTGTTCTAGTGTGAGTTTTACAAGGCTGTTATCCAGTCTCCCTACAAAGTCAGTGTTGATTTAAGTGCCACTTAAGAAGTTTACCTTTTTACACCCATAGTTATCATGCTTCTGCCTACTCTGCTAATACACTTAAGACTCAGAGCAGATGTAACATACAGGCCAACAAGACATGAGGTTTGAGTGAAGTACAGTGTAGTCTAAATAGGACACTCACACTCCAGTTTGTTTGACCTGCCTTGGAAACCATCTTGAAATGTAAGTGATTGATTACATTAGGGTAGTCTTAGAGTGGTAGCTCTTGTGTGCTACTCGCATCTCCTGGAGATTAGACAACTGCATAGTTTTATTGGGATCTGTTGTGAGGTGGCAAACCAATACACACAGTTTAACCTCCTTCACTGATTTTGTTCTGTTATTGCATGAAATGAAAACAATTGGGTTTGAGAACACTGTTATAGATGAGTTGTTTGAAGTCTTTGAAAACTTTGCCTCTGTGGATAAAGGAGGAGCACAAACCCTCATGAGGTTTGTGATTGCATGGGTACATGATGTCAGGATGCTGTGAGGACTGGTAGTTCCCTGGAGCCAAGTGCTGGGAGACACAGGAGATTCCCCATGGGCCTCACCAGCCTGGGATCAGGGGAAGCCAGGAGGGCAACCAGGGGCAGCCCCAGATGCCATCAGGCACCTCTGTAGGAATGGGGATGTCAGCCTGGTGACTGGGCCTGGCTCAGCAGGGCCAGGACCCAGCTGTGGTGGAGCTGGAGAGCTGATACTGCTGCAGCATCACTGGAACAGGAACTAGCAGCTCTGGGCTCAGCTGAAATGGGGTCCTGGGCCATGGAGTAGGGGTGAGGGGAGGCCCCAAGGGGGGCTGGATAGGGACACTGAAGGCCAATATTGCCTTTAGTGCCCTGATGTTTAATGACCTGTATGTAAAACCTAAAAGGTCGGTTTGTCTTTATCAGAAAGAATGGTTACATGTTTGTTGGTCTTCTAGGCTGGTGACCTTTCTTTTCACATTGTTTCCACAAAGATAAAAGACACTGGCAAGGAAAAAATAAAGAAACATTAATCTGAGGAGCCAGTTTTGATGTTTCCTACCTATGCTAGCAAAAAAAGGGATGAAAATATACTGTCATCAATTTTTAAAAATAAACAAGTTAATTTCCAAATAAAGCACTTCAAATTCTTCTAATTTCGAAAGTCAGAATATTGCACGTACTTATCTCTTGGTGTTCAGGAATCAAATAACACCCTGTTCTATTTTACATGGAGATCTTTTGCTCGTGGATTGTATTGCAGGTTGGTTAAAACAATAAGGTATGTTGCCCACTGCACTACCTGTTTCTTACCTTTTCTTTCAGAAGTTAACTGGTATACAAGCCACCTCTTTCTTATCAGCAATAGTATATCAAAGTATTAAGGGTGATCTATGCATACTTGGCATGACCGTTATTAAAGCATATCTTCAAAACCTCAGTAATAAAAACTGTCTCAATTTATTCATGACATTAGTTGTTCACAAATATAATAAATTGGCATTTTTCATTTACTTATCTACAAGGCTTTTTCATTTATGATTTAATTTCACAGCTGCATAAACATAACATGAAAAATCAACACATTTAAAACACTCAGGTAAAATAAGGGACAACTTACTACTACAAGATGACAAAGCGCCTAGGAACAGATAAATTTGAATTGTGAGCTGAGCAATAAAAGAATCTCTCTTAATAAGGAATTACATATCTTTGGAGTTTAATTACAATAGGGCCTGTCACTGTAAGATTAATGATGAGCAGTTTTTCACTTCAAACGATTGCAATTGAATTAAGATAGTACCATTATTCTTAGAGAGATAAGGTCAAGCAAATGAGGCAAAAGTGGGGAAAAAATGGAAAACCAACCTGCACTGAAATAAGAGAACATTCTATAAGAAGTCAGGAACTTAATATGCATTAGAGAGCTTATATTTACATTTTTTATAAACTGCTATGTAAAATATTGAAGCATGATGATAAAATACTAAGAATTTTTATGTGCTTTTTGTTAACCATGCAACACTGTGGGACCTAGTACCATTTGCAGAATAGTGAATCAGAAATAATTTGTACATTTGTATCTCTCTCTTCTTTCTGAAAATGAGACATACTTTTCTAGAATTCATATATTACTTTTTCAGTTAGATAATATATACCAGCAAGTGTGTTCAGAGAGGATGTTTGACTGTATAGTATTCAACTCTGAATTGTTGACTGTGAGCTTATTTTCTAATGAACAGGATAGAGTGGCCTTGGGAGTCACAGTAATTTGTCCTTAACACCTTGCAAAAGGCAGTAACACTTTCCCTCAGGGAAGGGATATTTAAAGAAAGAAAATCTCAAAGGATTGTTGTTATCTCTCCTATCTCAGAATCCAAGAAGAGGAAGTAGACCCTTAATCTTCATTTGCAACCCCTTTTCTGAAGTCTTTTCTTTGCATTTGAGTGAGCAGATTCTCAAAGTTATTGTAGTTTTTTTTTTTTTTTTTTTTTT
>VXBW01005789.1:768067-804438 GCA_013400375.1 Thinocorus orbignyianus | reverse complement strand
TTTTTTTTTTTTAATCAGGAACTGTAGTGTTCACATGCTGTACCATAAACTATAAAGAGCAACCTGCTCTAGTGGGAGCTGTCCCTGCCCATGGCAGAAGGGTTGGAACTCGATGATCTTTAAGGTCCCTTTCAACTCTAACCATTCTATGATTCTATGATAAACTCTTGACCATAAAAATAAACCACCAGATTACACAGACAGGGGAAGTGGAAGTTGAGTGCTTTATCCACTAACCCTGGTAGTGGAAAACCTTCCATTACGTGTAGACTGGTTTACTTCACATTTGTTTCTAAATTCTTTATGAAGTGTTAAAATACAATTTAACCAGGCCTTAATAGAAGAGTTTAAGGGACCCATATTTGTAATCACATTTCCTTTTAATACAACTTATGTTTCAGTTTTCTATGTTTGATATCATCAGAGTTCATTCTCTTCCACTCTTCTTACTGACTCTTTTGGAGTTGTTGGTTGTTCTTTTTTTTTATTATTTTTAATTTTTTTAAAAATTTATTTCTCTTTGCTTTGTGCCGAGTTTGTGTCAGCTTTTGTTCATTATTGCCCTGACCTCTTTTGATACTTTTGAAGGTCTCTGTTATTTTTATTAATGTAAATATATATATTCAAAACCTAGTAAAATATGTAGCAAAATATGCCACGATTCTTTTTTGAGAAATCACATCAAAGGTTACGTATTTTCAGAGGGAATCAGGTTCTTCAGCTCATGAGGGTAACTCAAAGAATAATAGTATAAAGATTGTAATAAATATGTAGAAATATTTTTTCTGTCTTCATTGATATCTCTCTCTAAGAGAAAATCTCTAGGGAGAGAACAAAAATTGGCTTATAGTTGGCTCTGGCTGTATCCAGAAGCAAGCATAGGTAATGCATTAGCAATTTACCTTGTTACCTCTCTTAATTCAGCACATAATCTCACAATGCTTTCAGCCTATGAACTAAAGAAGGTACTCAATCTTCCTGACTGCAGTTAGAATAAATTAATTAATAAACATGATTTTAGGTTTTAATTAAATTAATATAATTCGGTGTAATCTGCAAGAGAACAATAGGGCTAGTTTTTCAGCCCACTTTGTTAATAAATTAGTTTGTCTAAGAGCTGGTGCTTATTTTGAGCTCTTCTGAATGTGAATCACTTATACAGGCATTTAAAACAGAATCATCTTTCAAATTCTCATTACTTCGGCATAACTGCTGAGAATAATGCATAAACCTTTTTACATGCAACTTCATATCAGGAAAACACAAGCAAACACTTCTTGTTTATTAATGTAATCTCCAAAAATAAATTATATCTCTCAACAAGCATTATGTAAAATATAATGTTTCTTTTTGCATAAGAAAAAGGAAGAACACCTAAACCTTGAGAGATAACAAGTCAAACACTGAATCCCAGAGGATGCTTAGATCTGAAGATGTTACTGACTCAGTGAACGTTGCCAGGATAGCACAGAGAACACAGGTCAAAGATCCAGCTAATATACTACTAATTATATACAAAAATCAATGCTTATTTATATAATCATAAGCATTTCCACCAGGATCCAGTGATACAAGAATCCAGATAGGAATTTTGCAATATTAATTGATGCATAGTTAAGTTTTGGATTGTTGTTTTTGAAAATGACCCATTATGTAGCAAAATAAATGAGATTTCTCTATAAATTGCTGTAGTTTGGGGTCGCTGAAAATATCTTCAATTTATATCCTCTCTTGTGATGATGGTAGGGTACAACAGGTTCTGAAAAGCAATTTCAAAAACCCTTATTAACAATTATAACCAGGATTAAATAATAGTTACTATTGCTAACAAAAATATCAGTAATAAGTCTGACAGTATCAAATGTACAGTCAAACACATCAGATAGATTCTGTAGAAAGCTGGCAACGGGAGAAGAACTGTGATGTTCTCAGTGGGCATATGCATTTGCTATATTTTATACTATACAACGTAACAGTCTTAAGAGTTTAAATTAAACTGAGAATATGAACTTGGAAGAGATGTTCAAGAAGTTAGTCTTTGGTTAGCTCAGAATATATTAAATAAGGAAAATACCTTCCGCAGAAGGCTGTCCAGAATCATATGGTCCAGTTGTGGGGAGAGATGGAGAACTGGGTTTATCAGCTATAAAGCAGTTTTACATACACATAAGAGAATTTACTGTAGACAAAACAGAAGTTTAGAAAAGAGTTTCTTCATTAAAATCGTTTCAATGAAAACTGAATCAAAAAGTTCATATAGGAGCTGAGAAACCCTGGGTTCAGTGATAGAAGTCCAGAGATGTGGCAGCAGTTTCTGTGTCCCTTGTTTATAAGGAAGGACGTGCAATTTGTCACTTCTGTTTATTGACATCTTGTCTTATCAGCCCTCCAGACGATTGTTTAGGGCTTTTTTTTCAATCAATTGCCCAATTTTTTCTGTCTCTTCTGACTGTTTGCTTTAGAGAGTCTATGATGTGGAATGATGTCCGGTGTTTCCAAAACTCTAATTTATACCCATTGCTCTCCAGAGGGCTGATATTCTCCCTTACCTTTTGTTACCTGCATAGAATTATTGTTGATAATAGTATGATGTCCTATTTTTTCCTCTTTTTTTTAAAAAAATTTTTTTTTGGTCCCTGTTTGGCCCCCATATTTGTTACTTTTTTTTCTTATTTTCCCCAAATACATGTGAAAATATTTTATTAACTTTCAGATTTATCTATTATTTACTTATTTGGTGTCTGGGTTGGATTTGGTTTTGGCCATATAAAGTTTACTTAAACTATTATTCTGTAGAATCCCTTATATTTCTTAAGTTTCTTCCATATGTGCTAAATCTTTACACACAGAGATTTCAAACACTATTAGTATTGTTGTATAACATCTGTTTGAACATTTTTCCAGGGAATAGTTCAGATTTACATTGCTGATAGCTAGTTTTCTTCCTAGGAGCCTCAAAATATGATATGTTTATTTTCTGGGGTAAAATAGGCTATTTGTAAAGGTCTTTACTTAATGAACCCTATATGTAAGAATATGTATATAATTCTAATTCTAGTGATGCCACATCCCTTTGTTTCTGTTGCATTAGCAGAATGTAGCAGTATCATGTTAGCAGAATTGCTCATTCAGGGCTTCCTTCTCTGAGGACCTGGCCATGTTGGTGGATAGGTGCTTTAACAAGAGTCAGCAGTGTGCTCAGGTGGCCAAGAAGGCCAACAGCATCCTGGCTTGTATCAGGAATCGCCTGACCAGCAGGAGTAGGGAAGTGATTGTGCCTCTGTGCTTGGCACTGGTGAGGAATCACCTTGAGTACTGTGTTTAGTTCCAGAACCCTCATTACAAAAAGGACATAGAAGTTCTTGGACACCTTAAGAGTCGTGAGGCCCTGGAACAGATTGCCCAGAGAAGTTGTGGATGCGCCATCCCTGGCAGTGTTCAAGGCCAGGCTGGCTGGGGCTTTGAGCAACCTGCTCTAGTGGGAGGTGTCTCTGTCCATGGCAGGGGGGTTGGAACTTGATGATCTTTAAGGTCCCTTCCAACTCCAACCATTCAGTGATTCTATGATTCTATGAAGTGCTGGAGGAGAGCTACCAAGCTCATGAGGGGTCCTGAGAACAAGTCATATAAGGAGAGGCTGAGGGAAGTGAGCATGTTTAGTTTGGAGAAGTGAAGGCTGAGGGGAGACCTCATTGCCGTCTACAACTGCTTGAAAGGAGGTTGTAGAGAAGTGGGCGTTGGCCTCTTCTCCCAGGTGAATATGACAGGACCAGAGGAAATGGTCTGAATTTTTGGCAGGGGAGGTTTAGATTAGGTATTAAGAAGAACTACTTCACTGCAAGAGTGGTCAGGCACTGGAACAGCCTGCCCAAGGAGGTGGTGGAGTCACCATCCCTGAAGTAGTTAAGAAATGTGTGGCTGTGGAGCTTCGGGACATGATCTAGTG
Organism: Thinocorus orbignyianus; assembly: GCA_013400375.1. Classification (NCBI taxonomy): domain Eukaryota; kingdom Metazoa; phylum Chordata; class Aves; order Ciconiiformes; family Thinocoridae; genus Thinocorus; species Thinocorus orbignyianus. Next base: position 800,492 of record VXBW01005789.1, on the reverse strand, counting down.
GCTGAGATTGTAGAGGGTTTTTGTGTGTGTATGGTTGGACTCAATGATTTTCTACTGTAAAATGATCTTTAAATAATAAACCAATTAAAAGTCCTGAAAACAGATTATGTCCTCACAGAGATTATTTCCTCATGGAGACTTGAAACACACCAACCCCAAAATCCTCAGTCTTTGAGGAGAGAATTGGCCTATAAATGGGCAAATTACAATATTCATAGTTAAATAGAATACTTGTTATCAATTTTCTTTGAAAGAGTAGTTTGAGTAGTTTGAGTACTATTCAATCTGCTATTTAGCATGAAGTGACCAAATAAATATCTCTGGACTTGAAGCACAATAAAGAAATTTGGATTGTCATCCTAATATTTCTCTCAACTTTGTTCCATGCAAAACAAATAGTTGTCAGTTTTAAAGCCTCACAGAGATTCTTGGCACAAGACACCCTCCAACTCTTTTGGCTGATGAAGCTACATTATGCTTCTGTGGATATAGTGGAGATAAGTGTTAGTAAAGGAGAAGAGCTTGTGAGAGAGCATAGCCAAGTGTGTGTACGTACCAGTGCACAGAGTAGATGCAACTGGTGTGCATCAGAGAAACCCTGAGGGCTACAGAGGACAATCAGACACTGCTACTGAGAACACTGCAGCTGTAACCTGCATGGCCACAGTCCGTCTGTGTAAAAGACGTAGTATTCCTATGAGGTCTGACACAGCTCTGTCTTCTTTGATATGGCTGATATATGTTCAGATGATATTTGAACCATGTATTTTTTGTGGATATTGCTGCCTTTCTGAGAATGTCCTCACACCCTCATTTTGTATTATTTTGAGAGTGAAAAAATCCAACAACAAAACCCCAATATCCCTATCCTTTCGATAAAATTAACAGTAACAACTAATACCAGTGCATGATACTAGTGTGGGTGACCAATACCTGTTACGAATATAGTGTTTATCAGAGTGTCTTGAAGGAAAAAGGGGAAAGAAAAAACCCTGCAATGGCGTATTGTCTATAAATCAGAAAGCTTCATTTACTAATTTATATTGAAATATTTTTACTACATACATTGCATTGCTAATGCATAGAAACCATATATTTTCCCTGCCTAGGGTGGTGTTTAGCTCTGATGACAATAAATCTGGATATACAGGTAGTACTACTCTCTTTAGCTCATAAATTCAGTAAACAGCAGAGTTTCCGAAAATATATATTGCAGGTATAGAACTCCCTCTAGACAGAAAAGCAATATAGTAAAAATGAAGTTCTCCTTTTGCACAGTCCTTTTACGAGAAGGTATATAGTTCCTCTCATTCAGTATATTCAAAACTGTGTCTTTCACTCTAAATCATCTGACATGCTATGACCAATGTATGTTATATTATTTTGGGACATATTAAACAAAACGCAAACCGTAAGATAATTGTTATTCTAGTATCACTTAGGTTTTGAGGGTCAAATAAAAGTAAGTCAATTTGAGCTTGAGTTTTATTGTATAAACTGTAATTTGTAAGCTTATAAAAATTAAGTTAAAAGTATGGGTTTAAACAAGGTTGCGTTAAAAAAACCTGAAAGGAGAATATACCCCATATACAGCAAATTTTCGATATTTCTTTACTTTTCTTGTGATGTAATTGATGCAAAATGTCCTCTGAATTCAATACTTTTCCCAGTCTTGCCCCAAGTCAAAACCATTAAACCATCCAAACACAAAATAGGGAGAACAATTTTGGTGAATTACACTTTTTTTCTCTATAAATTAAGATCCATGTGAGACAGACTGTATATTCAGCCTTTTTTTTTCCCCACTCAGTTCCTCCTTTTTCCTTTTTCATTTCTCCTTTTTCCTTTTTCATTTCTCCTTTTTCCTTTTTCCATTTTCCTTTTTATTTTAAAGTAGGCTTATAATATACCAAACAGTCCTTCACAGTTGTGTACATACAGTGGAACAGAACAGCTCATTTTGGAGATCAGCATATGGTCTGGCTTTCATATCTGTCATTCTTCTGTAGCTCCAAGCAGTGGAACAGGTTGCCCAGAGAGTCTGTGTAGTCTATTTCCACAGTTGTTACCATAGTGTTTTCGAGACCTAACTGGATAAAGGCTGAGCAGCCTGGTCTGATCTCACAGCTAACCCTGCTTTGAGCAGGAGGTTGAACTACAGACCTCCTGAAGTCCCTTCTTGCCTGAATTATCCCATGATAATTCTATAATTATATGATGATATATATCATGATACTACGATTCTGAGTGAAGTTTATAAGTTCTTACAGGGCAAATTCACATGTACGTGTTATGCAGAGACACTAGAGAGGCATGTCTTCAGAGCATGGTATTGTGCAAAGTAATATGATGCTATAACATGCCAGTTTTGAGGATATCTGAGCTGCCATTTTTTTAAGCCAAAAAGAAATTACTTCATAATTTCTGAACAAAGCCTATGATTTTAGCTGCCTTCCTCAAAGAGCCTTGGAACACTCAAAACGTGACACTACTCTGCTCATGAAAAATTGCTTTTATTTCTTATGTGAGTAACAGTAACCACTGCTATGGCTGGAGGAGCTGCTCTAAACTCCTGGGTGGGTGCGTGAAACAAACTTTCATATAAAGATTCCAGTGCTTCGTTGTTTTACTTACAGCTTTGGTTTAGATTACTTTAGTATTGTATTACTTAAGTTGCAATACAAGTAATTTTGTATTTCACAGAAGTTTTCATTGGATGAATATCAATTTACTTTTATTCTTGCTTAGACATCTATGGATCTCAAGCTGCACTCTCTCTGTAAACGGCATTCGCCCATCCCACCATTTCCCAGCTTTTTGTCCTTCTTCCTTTTGTGTCCACTAAAGCAGTGCCCTTGGCCACGTTCCGTCTCCATTCTTCATGCATAACTAAACAAGCTTTCTTTTTCTTACTACTGTTACAAATTGGTTTTGTTTTGTTTTGTTTTTTTTTTTTTTTGTTCTGTTCATTTCATTTAGCTCCCAACCATATTGTTAAAAGAATTGCAATAAATTCCTCTGCTTTCTAATTCAAAGTAAAATCTGTAATTATTGTGGTTTATAGATGCAATTCAACAGCACTGGAAAAAACATGAATAACCTCCTTTTGTTGGCATTACTGTTGTTGCCAAAATAATCTTCTGAACTATCAAACAGCATTCACAGACATTTTTAATGACCAAAGCAAGGTGGAAAATCTGCTATCATATTATAGGGACAGAGAAACATCTGTTTCAAGAGTTTTGCCTCTAAATGATGACTGTTTTTCTGCTAAAACTCATGCCAGTCTAGAGTACAGTGACAATGATACGATTGATCTTTGCATGCTGTTTAGAGATTGCTCATGCTAAAAACGAAAATCTTTGTTTTGCTAGTTTCTTTAGTGTTGTCTTGACCCTTATTCTTGTCTGAATCTGCAAGTAAAACAGAATTAAATAAAGTAGTCGTCTGTCCTGGTTAATTTTCTTTCTAGTAGCTGGTATAGTGCTGTTTTTTGGCTTTAGTATGAGAATAATGTTGATAACACACTGATCATAGAATCACAGAATCACAGAATGGTAGGGGTTGGAAAGGGCCTTCAGAGATCATCTAGTCCAACACCCCTACCAAAGTAGGTTCAGCTACAACAGGCTGGACAAGAATGCATCCAGGTGGCTTTTGAATATCTCCAGAGGAGGAGACTCCACAACCGCTCTGGGCAGCCTTTTCCAGTGCTCTGTCACCCTCAAAGAAGTTTTTCCTCATGTTGAGACAGAACTTTCTGTGTTCCACACTGCACCACTGAGAAGAGTCTGGCCCCATTCTCTTGATACCTGTCCTTTAGATATTTAGATACGTATTAATAACGTTAATGTTTTAATTGTTGATAAGCAGTGCTTATACAAAAGTAAGGACTTTTCAGCTGAAGCAGTGCAGCAATGTGGTGATAAACACCTTTTTGTAGTGGAGTTCATTTGTTACAGAAAAAAAGATAAAGCCAGGTTCCAGATTACTGAAGAGCACTGAGAGATACTTGAAAATATATAGACCCATAGACCAAATGTTTTATCTGAAAGGCACTTTTTATAGTTTAGTGTAAACAGTTGTAAACAGTGCTAAAATTTACACTGGCAACATTCATTTGAATATGTAAATTTAGAGTTGATATAAGCTGTATTTCAGATGTAGTATGTCAGAAAAACAATAATTTCTGCAAAAACCAGACTGTGGATATAGAAAATCAGCAAAGCCTGAGCAGTACATTTCTGCAGCAAGCTTCCCAAGTCAGTGGAAATAACTGCCACTGTGGAGCTCTAGTTGACTTTATTGCTTGTATGTCCCAGTAAAGAGCTGATTGCCTTAATATAATTCAAATTAGCTAAAGGCAGTGTGTAATCTATTAAAAAGACACCCCGCATTAAACCAACTGGCACTACTTTAAATAAACACAAGCCTTAGCTTTCATTATGCTACTCTATCCATTTTATTTCTAATAAAAAAGTATTTGCTTTCCTACTTTACTTTCCCTATAGCACTGTGATTTTTAGACAGAAACTAACCATAGTATTTCAGCAATCCCCCCCTCCCCGCCTCCATCTCTTTTCCCTAAAATGCGTGTTATGGGTCTGATTTCAGCTGAATATTTGACACTGCTTGCAAAAATGAACTTCCATGTGGCATTATCAATATGGGTGTCCTGCCATTGCATTTGTAGATATACTCTTTCTTCGTTACAGGTTTGGCTGATCTTAACTGTGTTGTTAATTCCAGGTTTCAAGGAAGAAAATCCCTGAAACAAACAGAAGGATGAGGTGTAGTTTTTATTTACATCTCAGTGACTACTATCATTCTGTACTGACAATTCAACAGCAAGAATTGTCCAGATAATTTGTTACCACAAATTCTGCTGTTATTATGTGTAAACATCGGACATCAAACCCACATCAAAGTCTTTGCAAAGCTTTATTTATTATATTATTTTTGTGGTATTTTTTTCTTTAGGTTTTTATTATTTACCTTATTTACATTTTATTACTGAAAGTTTGTTGTCCTTGTTAGAACTTCTTTGAAAATGGTTATTCTTATAAAATGTTTCCTGACAAACAATTTCTGACTCTTAGTTTTATAAAGGCCTCAAAATAAGTTCTCGAAGTATTTATAAGAACCAAATGAACAAGAAGTATGCGTTAACTTCTTCAGTAGAAGTCTGAAACTGAAAGATGAATATGATGAATTAGTCAATATTAATCCTTAAGTGATCACGAGGGAAGGGTCAGATAGATTTAAGATTAGATTAGGTAGAAAACCCCTTGTCATTCAATTTCCAAAACTGCTTCTGGAAGAATAAATCAGAATAAAATGAAAAGGAAAAAGTTTTTTTTTCATCACTGATGGATAATACAGGTAACAGAATTGCAGGTACACTGGTTTTTATGTTGATTTTATTGAAACAGATCTCTGAGACAGCATGACACACATTCTCACAGTATCTCAAGAGTTAGAGTCCACACTGCAGCCATAGGTACTACATAAAGTTCTTGGGGACATCAGTAGAGGACGTTTTATCTTCTGGCTTCCAATCAGCCTTACGTTCAAGCTGCACTATAATGTCAAGATATTGACAGTTATATTTTTGCTGATTTTTGAGTGACTGTCTTCTGGGTTATTTTTCTACCAAGGTCTACCCCTCCCATCAGTATAAATCCTTCATTTCTTCAGCCACAAACAGATACTCTAAGAATTGTCACTCAGATTTCCTGACTCTAGACAATATAGCAATTAGCAAAATGGAGTAAAATTGCATATTAGCAGCCAAACTGCGGCCAAGAGCTCTAATAACTGTCCAGGTTCTAAAATCTGAATTTGACTAACTTCCTTCTTACATAATTACATTGTTACACATTGCTCAATTTGTTAATTGACTACATAATTTGTTTGACATGCACACACACATTAATCAGTAGTCTTGCTATGCTTTGTCATAGGCATACCTGCAATGTTTGATAATATCCAGGCTTGAAAGGGTAGTTTGAACTGCAACTGTGTGCATTTATATGGTTATGTATGTACATATATGTAGTTTTCATCAAGTACACATAATTCCCTTGAGCTGCAGGCCTTTTGTTTTCACTAACTTGTTTATGTTAGCATGACCTATCATCATCATTCAGCAGTCCTCAAGAGAAAAAGTCCTAGTAGCTTCCCTGCTTCTTATCATATATCATTTTTATGATCAGCTGGGCCCATGGCTACAGCACAAGGTATGGCTCAGAAAACCCAGAAAGTAAAACACTGGAAACCCTTTGCATTTTAGCTTTCTCCACTGTGCAGACTGCAGCCTTCAGAATTTGAAGCAGGCACCCAAATGCCATCTAAATCCCGTTTTTTTTTGTACACACTTTATCTACTGGCTCAAGCACATTATTCCTAAAAGGATTGTTGAAGACAAGGAAGGAAGTAGAGAAGGAAAAAGCAAAAGATAACAGATATGAGTAAAAGCAAGGAATTTGGGACACACATTGCATAATGAATAGTCCGTAGCAAATAAGTGAGTATGGAGACAAAGGGTGAAGGGAGGCAGGACCAGAAAGGATTCACACAGCTGAAGCACTGACTGGCAACAGGGAGTGGAAGACTGTTGTCTATACAGATTCGTGCTTCATTTATTCCAAAAGCTGAAATACATGAAGGTTAATGTTACATTTACAGGAGCTGAATGTTTCTTTGGAAACTGGTGTGTCTGTGCCTCTGCCTTAGAGTTTCACTGTCTTTGATAAATCACTTAAAATATACTTTCTAAAGGTGCATGTTCATAATAATCTGAGTATGTTGCACCTCAGTTACAGCAATATTGACTGATGTAATTAAAGTTGATTTGCTGTGCTGTGAATATATGAGGAGCCATTAAGGCTAATACTGTGAAAAATGAGGTCATAGGTATTCCAACCAGAGATTTTTTAATCTCAGTCCCTTGGTGTCGGTTCTCTCATCTCTAAAATGATGACAGTACCTATATGTGAAATTGAATTTATTAATGTTTATGAAGCAGTAACACACTCTAGTGATAAGTGTTGTAGAAACAGTTATGAGGCAGTTACTCCAGACCAGGCTCTCAGTTTTACTAAGAAACTAAGGGAGGGGGCCAGGAGGAGGAGGCCAGGCAATGGACAATGAGGAGAATGCAAGATTTTTTAAAGATATGTGAAATACACAGTGATCTTGTGGAGACAGGGGTCCTAAGGAGAATAGAGGTAATTAGATAATACACCACAAGGCATACATACAACAGGACTGAATTAAGATTATAGTGGATGCCTTTATTCTAGTCAAAATTCTTTCAGTGCTTGATTTTTCGATAAAGGAAGAGAAGGGAAGGGAAGGGAAGGAATAGTTTTATTTGGAACTTACAACATGTAAATATATATAAAAAATATGATATTTAATATATAATAGATCATATATGTATAATATATACAAACATGTGATATATATTTATTTATATATGTATAATGATAGCTGAAATAAGTGGTTAAGTTGATGACCTGAGAAGTGGTAACATGATAGATTTATATTCTGTTACTGGTTCCATTACTGGGTAACTGATGCTTAGTAAATCACTGGGGATCATTTTGTCTCAATTGTCCTGACTGATAATTGGACAAAAATGATGACTTTTTTTGTAAAATACTGTGGGAAAACGTATATGAGACTGCTAACTAATACCATATTAAATACATTTTATTTTCTAAATTCATGCTGAAGTAAAATGCTCATTCATTTATATTTTAATTTATTCTAATGCAGAAAATCATTAAGTGCCTTATCTCCTAGCCTCAGCTTCTTTTGTTTTTGTGACGGGTTGCACTCAGTCCTACGTTGTTCCTTTGGGGAGATGATGGGTTGCACAGATGGTTGGGATCAGTGTCTCTTTGCTCCTGGTTTCTTCTTCTCCTCTGTTCCAGAATGCCCATGGCTGCAGACCCTCAGGCCTGTCACTGCCCTAGAGTGGATCACTCACAGCCACAGTCCCTCAGAGGTGTCCACACCACAGGATGGATCACCTGTGGGCCACAGTCCCTCAGGGTTGTCCCTACTGTGGCATGAAGGGCTTCTCTTCAAAGGAAGAGATCTATCCAAGTCTTCAGTGATATCTCCTTCTGTCTATCGCCTCCATGCCTGTTTCATGTCTCCTCTGTTTTGTTTATCCTCCCAGAAGCGCTAGGTTCTCCTTGGACTGGCAGCAGACTTGGAACATGCTGGATTTTTAGGTCCATTTCAGATCAGCTGCTAATTCCCTCCGCATGGGTCACTCTCCAGAACTCTACCACCGAGACCCTGCCAGGTATGACCAGAAGACAGTCACTCATATAAATGTGTTATCTACAGAACTTAAAGCCAAAGAAGATTATGAGAATAGTTTTTCCTCACCTCACTGGCCCACTTTGTGATGCCTTTTCTGAGGAATTGGATTATTTCTATTTGACCCCAGACTGACAGGTTGGACAGCTTGTCCACACCTTCATAAAGTATGATTATTAGGTGTCTGAATGAATTGGCTCTTTCTGCCGGGTTTCATCTCAATTCTTGCTAACATTGCTGTGTTTTTCTCACTTATGGCTATTAGAAATGAAATTGAGAATATAAGGTTAAAAAAGGAAATAGTAAATTGCACATACAATAAACATCAGCGAAGGGAGCAGAAGCAATAAATCAAATATAAACAGACTATACAAGCAATCTGATGGATTAAAATGTACGACTCTGCTTCTGGAATGAAAAATCAATCGTCTACAAAAATAACCTACTATAAAATTTCTACAGTTATGACAAGGCTAGTAGACCTTTATTTTTCCCCTGAAAATTGGTGCAGAATTAAAAAAATATTCTTTGTAGAAATATGTATTATTGGCCAGGAAATGAAAATTTATTCATTAGGGAATGAGAAGGATCCAATGTATTCACAATCAAGAGGCAATTTCTTGTTGCCACAAACAGAACCACTTTGTCCATGGTAGGGAGATGCTTTGATTTTGCAAGAGAGAACCATGTAGCGCTTAACTGGTGTGCCACAAGAACTACCTTGTTAGGACTCTAGTAGAGTTTTGGTCTTCTGTTATCAAATGTGTACCTTACAGCCTCTAGTGAACTGCAGTTTTCAGATGGTCTTGCAGTGCTCTGCTGGACTCGGGGCTCAAACCTGATTCCCATCCTAAAGACTGGTCTCTGTCCCTCACTTATGTTGATCTCATCTGTCTCTAACCCCTGTGACCAAACCACTTTCTGAAGTTGCTGTTCAAATGCTAATGAAGAGCAATTGTGAGCCAAATGTTGCAGCCTGAGTTAGGTATCTAAATTTTACACAGAATTAATCCAGGCCTTTCCTGCCTTTGTGGTTATGGGAAATCCTACCAGCCAGATTAATTGATGGCATATTGGCACAGCAAGCTGCAACCATTCTCACTGAGTATTTTCAGCTTTAAATAAATTCTTGAATATTTCTTTTACGAGAAAATCTTCTAACTTGTGCTGTCATTTTCTAGCTAGTAGAACACAATTTCAAGCTGATACATGCAGGATATTTTCTCATAATATACATTCATAGGTTAATAATTTGATATTGAAATACATAATCTGTTGATTTTATCACAGTAACGGATTTTAAAAAAAATCAGTGCTTCAAAAGTGATGTCAAATAACTTTTCAACAGTGAATTATTGATTTAGACATGCAATTAAGAAATACATTAAGTCCTTTACTGTAATTTATGTTTAAAGTTTTCCATATTCAATATGGAAATACACAAATATTCCATATTTGTATGTTAATATTTGTAGGGAAAGAATAGAAGATTGTTAGCCAAGTTCTGCAATTTCTCTTAGATTGGGCATTCAAATATTGTCACTGTCATTCTGTATGCTTTCAGTGTACAAAACAATTTTTTACAAAATTTTTAAATTAAATTTTGGTGATTAATTGTGTTATAATTAATAAACATTGAATCATTCACAAATAATTAGCAAATTAAATAAAACTCTCCCTCCTACAGTTACTTAATTCCCTCATTTTAGTGCCATTTCAATCTCTTTACAACTCAGTGTCTAGGGGAATTTCAAGTTGTTGTTGTTTTTCTGCAAAGACTAATGGCTTCAGTCATGTCTGTGTTATATGCCATGACATCAGAAGGTGCAAATTAAAGTAGGAGAAAGTTAACCATCTTGACTTTCAGTTTCAATGTTTTAAGTCATCAAATTGGCCATCATGTTGAGAATTAGATGAAAAACAGTTTTTCTGCCAAGACAGTTCAAATAACATCTGTGTTCAGATAAACTGACATTACATGAAGGAAGGAGTATTAACAAGAAGAAACTAAAAGCACATGTCACAAAAGTACTTAAACATTATTGGAATTTTTGTTGTTGTTGAAGAACAACAAGCACTGGGAGCATAGATCAGAGCCCATGTCTCTTCTTTCCACAGCAAGGGCTATAACTAGTGGGCTGTAGAGTAAAACTCTTTTTCAAGTCCAATAAATCTTAAATTGTTTTCTGCAAAGAAACTGCCTTCAGCAGACTAGCTTTACAATGCCACAATAACAAAGCAACTCAAGGTAACATTTTGAGGAGCTGAGAGATGTGATTGTTGATCCTTAAAAAAAAGAAAACGGTACCTTGGAATCCATAATACTAGACTGGTATGCCGTGAGGGAATGATTCTGCCTCTCCAGTATGCTTTCTCCTTTTGTTTTTAATATTTATTCTGTTGTTACTGCTCCTAAAGGTCGAAGTGGCTCTTCATGGAAAACTCTGATATCCTGACAACTTGGCATTCTGTCTTATTGCTACAGTCATGTCAGTTCATGGATTTAGTTCAGTTTCTGTAGAAGCATACTATACACTCACTGAAGTATATCATGTTATGCAATGCAAATATATAGAATGCATGGATTTGATAATTCCTTGTGAGAGGTATTTGGGTAATTTCATATGGAGTAAAAATTACAATGTCTTATAAAAAATATTTACAGATCCATACAGCATGAGGTTTTAAAAATACAGAAGACTGTATCCTGCCCTTCAGAGCAGAACTCTAAGGTATTGAGTTGCACTGAGTATCTGCATTTTTTTTCCACTGCAATCACTGGAATGAAGATGTGAATGCAACTGGGTAAGTACTGTGAAAGTGGCAAGCAATTAACAAATTGACAAATGAACAAATTACAGAACGAAACCTGACAAATAAACCAATTGGCAAACTGGAAAACTGACAAATTGGCAAATAGCTTGGTAAGAAGGGAGACATGCTTGAAGTTTATTAGAAAGGGCAACTTAGATACTGTAGGTTGCAAAAATTGATTCAAGATCATTTCAAGCACTGGGTAGTAGTCTTTCACTGAGACGTTGTGAATGAGAAAAAGAATCAAGTGTAAAACTAGGAATAAGGGCTTGGACATTCTATAATCAAGTCATGTGAGAATTAAATATTAGCCAAGAGCTTGGTAATCTTTGGAGAAAAAGCTACTACTTTATTGCAAATAGCATTTTGATAAAGGTAAACATCTATCCCACACTTCAGTATGTGATAGCTAAATAGTGGACTGGATATCATGAGTAGCTCCTATGTGAAGTATGCAATGGTGTTTAGTAAAAAGCTGCTGTACAAAAAAGCTTGCCATCTAGCAGCAATCCTTGGGCATCATTCTAAGCACACATGATAGAGTTTGGAGACAATGTGATCCACGTCACCTTTTATTTTGGATTGCAGGTTTTAAATTGTTTTATTATTTGTCCATGTGGTGGGTTGACCTTGACTGACTGGCAGCCACTCTCTCACTCCTCAGCAGGATGAGGAGAGAAAATAATGTGGACAGCCTCATGGACTGAGATAGGACAGGGAGACTGCTTACCAGCTACACTCACTGGAAAAGCAGACTCAACTTGGGGAAAACAAATATAATTTGTTAAAAAATTAAAAATAGAGTAAGATGGTGAGAAATAAAGAAAAAACTAAAATGAAAACCACCTTCCCTTCACCCAGTCCGTTTCCCAGGTTTAACTTTGCTTCTTAATTCCTGACTCCTCTACCCCTCTTCCCCCTTCCTCAAGCAGTACAGGGGGGAATGGGAAATGGAGACAAGAACAGTTCCTCCCTGCTGCTCCTTCCTTCGTACACTTTACCTCTGCTCCAGCATGGGATCCTTCCCATGGGTTACAGTCCTTCTTGAACTTCTCAAAAATGGGTGCTTCCCATGGGCTGCAGTCCTTCAAGAACTGATCCAGGATGAGTCCTTTCCATATAGTACAGTCATTCAGGAACAGATGGCTCCAGTGTGGCTCCCCTAGAGGCCACAGTTCCTGCCAGAAAATCTGCTTCTGTATGGGCTGCTCTCCATAGGCCACAGCTCCTGCTAGGAGTCTACTCCTGTGTAGGCTCTCCGTGGACTGCAGCTTTCTTCAGGGCATCTCCATCTGCTGTGGCATGGGGTCCTCCACAGACTGCAGTGTGAATTAATATGTTCCTGTATAGTCCTCCATGGACTCCAGGGGCCAACCCATGTCACCGTGGTAATTTCCAAAGGCTCCTAAAAAATCTCTGCTCTAATGTATGGAAAATTATTTCCTCCTCCGTCATTCTGCAGTCAGGGTTGTTTCTCTCATGTTCTTCTTGCTCCCCCTCTCACAGCTTTGGTGCATTGTTTTTTACCCTTTATTAAATATGCTGTCACAGAGACACAACCAGCATTGTTGATGGGCTCAGCTTTGGCCAGTGGCCAAAAAGGTCTAGTAGCCTGAGGTCACTTTGAAGCTGGCTAGAACTGGCATTGTCTGTCATCACAGAAGAGCCCCTGGCCTCTTCTAGCAGAAGCCAAGGGGTTCTGCTTCTGCAGTTCCCCCACTACCAAAATCTTGCCATGTAAACCCAATACAGCCTAAAACCCAACAATCCCACCATGGCCGGGAAAATATTGCATGACTCTCAAGGCAGGTGTTTGCTCCAGGTACTATACCGAACCATGGGCTTTAGGTTTAAAAAACTGTAAAGCACCATAAACAAACTGAGAAAGGTGTATTGAAAAGCTATACTCCCTAAGAGAAATATATGATTTGTAGTTTATGCAGATGACCATGCTAAGTTTGGTAAGGGAGAGAGAATGTTTAAATATTGAAATAGGCATTAGCTAAAGGTAAAAATTGTCTACAATCAGCACTATTTTTTCCTTTTTAAAAATTAATTTCTACTATGCCTAGTCAGAAAAAAATGTAATTATCCAGTTAAAAAAAGGATAATTAAAATATGAAATGTGAAGAGGAGAAAATAAGTCACAAGAAGGTATGTCATAAAAAGGGAATGATAAATAGTCAGAGGAAGAAATTACAACTAAAAGTTATCCTTTCTTTGCCACAGCCTTCTCAGAACAGTAAACTGTAAAAAAAATGAACACATCTGGCAGATATACGTATTTCTTTGGAAAGAGAAAATCTCATTTGTTCATGAAATAAGGTAAGAGACTCCTGTTACTACCTTTTGCTAGTGTTGCAGTGTCACAAAAATAAATAAATAAATAAATAAATAAAAATTTATAATCCAACATGTTCGGTGACCTCCAGGGCAGTACTGGTCATAGATACAGCAGATCTGGCCTCACACTTACTAATGCCTGATTTATGTTTGGGTGATTATGGTAGCTCCTTAAAAGAACATTAATATTTCGTAAAAAATCATGTGTCAGAACTTGGGAATATTATAAAATAGTAAATGCACTGCAAAAAAAAATGTTACCATTGAGATAAAAAAAAAAGAGCTCTGAAAACACTATTCCAAAACACTACTTCCAGTTTCATGACTTCTTCATGCCTTCATGGTAATTACCTTAACTAGATGGAAATTGAGATACCCACAGTTGCACACAGTGATACAATGTCTTACTTTCAAGGACTGGACTCCTACTTTCTAGCCATCTGTTGAAAGTATTGGCAGAATAAGATGCTTCCAAAGACAAATGGAAAAATGCTAAATGGAGAGCTGTTTTTGCTTGCTAATAAGAAAAGCTGAAAATGAAGGATAAATCCAGCTGACACAGCAAGGCAAGCTCTATGAATGCTCTTACTTCATTTTCTCTGCAAAGGAACTAGTATCAAGATCCCGAGGGCACTGATGGCCTTTAATGGTCCTGAGAAATCTCAGCTTGGGACCCTCATACCCACATCCCCAGGTCTGGGGACTCCATTTCAGCTCAGCCTGAGTCCATCAGTCCCTGTTGGAGACAGGCTGTAGGTTTACCAGCCTTCAGCTCCAGCTGTATTGCAGCCATCCCTGGGCCTGGCCAAGGCTACTGCTGATCCTGACACCAATTCATCAGGAAAATTCTGAACCCTACCATCCCGGAGCTATATCTGACACTGGGTACCCTCACTGGGCTGGATCCTGACTCCCACTTGTGGGATGATGTATCCCAGCTTAGCCTCTGCCTATCCCCGTCCCCAGGGAGGTGCCCAATGCCCAAAGCTGGGGCTGCCTGACGGCTGCCCTGTTCCTGACTGGAGACTGGGACAGGCCACTGTGGCCAGGCCTTCCCAAGCCAGTTGCCTTGTCCACCTTGGCTACCACCTCCCTGCCTCAAGGGAGCAACTGGCCTATGCCATGTTCTGACAGTTTGACATCCTTAGTTGCTATATCCCAACTAAGCTGAGATGTTGCCTAAACTCTTTAATTAGGGCAGAGTTGGGAATGCACAGAAGTAGGATTTTAGTAAAGTGGATATTGTTAATTTTTTAATTTGAGATTCGGTCCCTCAGTTTCTCTTGAGCCTGTCTTTAGATGATTAAGTTCTTGTCTGGATCAAAGTACTAGCATATTGCTATTTTTCAATTTTATTTTTTATGAAACTTAAAACTCTTGTTGGGGTTAAAGAAAAAAGTCTGGTAAATGAAGAGAAGTCAAGAATGAGGTGTGACAACTGGTTTATTTTTCATCAGATGTGACCCAAGTATCAGGATGTGTATGATGATATTTGAGAACTGAATCATTCAACTTCTGAGTCTTATGATTTTGACTTTACTATTGCTTAGAATCAGGTGTTTAGAAGGGGGAGTTTGAACTGTTCTCTGCTGGGCCATACTGCCATATAGATTATGTGCTCTGAGGCTACCATGCTGTGTCTAAATGTGAGAAACCTGTTAGTTCCTCACTGCTTTTAAGACTGTGTGTATGATGTGACTGTGACGCGTATTTACTGTGTCATCACCTATGCATGCATCAGCCTTCTCGCATCATAGTTTACATGGGAAAAAATGAGTGCAGAAGTCAAAAGGACATATGATGAATTTCAACTATTTTCCTTTTTGGTACCTGTCTTTCAATAAATACATAGTAACACAGAGCCGTATTCCTGGTTTATCTGGGTCAACAAAATCATACCAGATATTGAATGATCAAGTTCTATTCAATGAAAAGATAGGGATTGGCTGTATTTAATAGTAGATAGTTTTCTTCAACACTGATATAAGTTTCAGTGGTATTGCTGTAACTTATAACACTGGTGTGAGTTGAAGAAGAATCACACCTATAAAATAGTCTGGAATAGGACTACTTCAGCTTTCTTTAATGAGTTCTGTCTGTATCAATTATGAACTCTGATTTGGCATTGCTATCAAATAGCTCTCATCAAAAGCATACATATCTGAAATAAATTTAGACTAGACTAGAATACACTGCATTTTTGTCAAGCACTTTATCTCCCAATAAGAAAATAACCTAATCATGAAGTATAAATGTTCAGTTACTCAAAAAGTGTGACAGATGACTTAGGGAGGGAAACAATATGATTATTCTTTCATTAGGGCACAATAGAGTGCTGAAAAATAGGATTTGGTTTCCATATTTGTGCCTGACTCGAATATTTAAATATTTTAGAATCATGCTTGATGGCAACATACCATCTTAAATAAATGTCTATCCTGAGAGCCAGAGCCTTATTTCAATTGCCCCAGCAGGTATTTGAATTAATTATATTGAACTACATGAAAGCATTTTAGTTATTCCTTGTGTAATTGAACAGTCTTCCTTGAGAAACAAGGCATAAAGAAAATCTATTATATGAAAAAGACCAAAACTGAATCTAAGTTGTCCAAGGGTTTTAGTCTACAGTTACCCTTCTGTGCCCTTCTCTGATACTTTCTACTCTCACAACCCCTGACCTCCAAACCCATGCATTTTATTATTAACTACATCTAGAGAAAAAAAAAAATGTACTTTATGTGCAGAAATAACATTGTCATAGCATTAACCACAGGTATGAACGCTTCTCAGCTTGAGAAGGAGAAAAACCACAATCATACTGAAAAATTAGCCACCAGTTTATGCACTTACCTGAATAGGGATATCTTCCTTTCCTTTTCTTTCAAAATCATATCACTCAGTGGGAAAAAGCCATCAAATTTAGTAAGCTAGCAAAAGCACAAAAAAAGAACCTGTTGGTAGAATAGTAACCTGCATTTTGTCTTGGTTCAAAGTCTTCATACTTCTTGTCTAATAAATCTTTAATACAAATTACAAAAAAAGATATTACAGTAAAAATGCTGGAATCTAACATTTTCTTCAGCTGCACAGTAACTGAAACTCATAATCTTTGCTGAACTGTGACAGAGCTTCAACAAACTACTCTTCCTGCATATTTTGAGAGAAGAGTGAATGTTGTTCACCTATCTGAAACAACAGATACTCTGCACTTATACCGAAAAAAGTATCAGAGGGACAGAAATGCATGACTCTGCAGCCTTGTAGGGTGATAACCAGGCCCAAGAAAAGGATGGCATTTCGTATTTTCTCTTAAGTGGTTGTCAATAAAAGGGCGTTGAGTGCATTAATTGTTGATGCTATGTATTTCAGACCCCATTCCACATTGGCTTTCCAGTCTAGAACAGGTGCCTAACACAACGTTCTTGGTCCTCTTCCAGTGTCCTGTTGCCTAAAAGTTTCAGTATCTAATTTTTAGGTGAACATGTAGCTTTTCGGATCTGACTCTTTAGGACACAATCTTTCTGTCTTTAAAACAAAAAGGCATACCCTATTGTTTACACTTACTTCACTCTTCATCAATTTTATCAACATCTCCGCAATGACTAAAATAATTTGAATATTTGCCTTCAACTTTTGTGGGAGAAGAAAGATGGGTTTGGTTACAGTGATATCCAGAACTAAGTACAACATTTTTCCTTTCAGCCAAATTGTTTATCTGAGAGATATTCCAATTAAAGAAATACTCCAATGAAATGTGCTCCATTTAAAAGGAGATGCCAGTACTTCATCCTTCACCTTCACACAGTGTAAGACTAACAAATGTAACACAGGAATAATGTCAAATGAACTGTTTAGTCTTCTAGATGAATACAATAGTTTTATTCTTTTATTCAATTGCCTTTTGTTAGGTTAATTGGTTCAGAGCTGAATATACATTCCTGATAGAAGCTTGCATATTTTCCACTGTTTCCTTGACTGTAAGACTATCTTATTTGCCCTCTCTGCTAACTCTTTTGTGTAAACTGCCAAGTAGTTATTGATGACTTTTTTTTGAAGCTGCCATTGCAAGAACTGTAATGAATTGCTCTTTTGCAAGGTTGTATATCAACTCGAAGATCTCCAGTTATAAAGACTGTTTAAATCTACCATTAACATACTAGGTTGCCTAAGAATCATGCCCTCTGTGCATTCTTAACCTTTGTCCTTTAACTTATGAGTTTTCATTATTGTCAAAAAACATAGGAAAACGCATTTTGAAAAATCAGCTTTGATAAGTCTTCTTGATAAAAAAAGACAAACAAGTCACAGGAGAAAAGTATGTGGAAACCTCAATTTACATTATTGACTGCCACTATCTGAGAAGACTCGCTTTAAAGTGACCGACAGCTTTCTTCCTGGTAGCAGCATGTAAATGAAGAGCGTATTGAGGTTATTCACTAGTTTCCCCTCACACAAAGTCAAATGACATTGTGCTGGATGTCAGGAAGAGCAGACAGGTACAAGTTGTCCTTTTCACCTATGTACAGTTCTTGAGAATTTGTAATTAAAGCTACTTTAGAGCTTGCCAGTGACTATGAGTGTATCTACAAGATTTTCCTTGTTACAGGCTTCATCAACAGGAATAGTGTTAGGTTCAGTTGCTACTTTCTTCTAGGGCTTCTCTGATTTAGTAAATAAACAAAACCAAACAAAAAAGACCACCCAAAACTTTATCTATCAGAAAAGGCAAATGAAAGCACTTTGAGGAATTGCCAGTACTCTCGTTTCAGCAGCGCCTCAAGGAACAAACTATAGAATAATCATAGTTGTATAAAGCCTTTCTATTTTCCCACATTACTGTTGACTACTCTGAAAGACAAAAGGGAAGTCAAGATGAAAGAGGACGTGGTAGGGAAGCAAAATAAGCAGAATCTTTTTAAGGATGAGAGGAAGGGAGACTGGACTGTTAGATTTCTATTTTGAAAGAGTAGCAAACTGTCATTCATATTGGCAGAATCTGGTTACTGTAATGTTGATCCCATCCATGGTGGCCTGCGGACAGTAGCCTTCCCTTTGTTACTCAAAAATTTGCTTTCTTTTTGCTCTCATAAGAGAATATGATTTACATGTCTATGAATGATGGATGAAAGAAGAAGGAAGAATGGTGGGAATATAACAGGAGAAAAAGTGGTTTGGATTGCTGCAAATATCCTGGCTATTAGTATACTGTAGAACTAGATGCTTTAACTGGACATACTAACTGGCCACAGATATGTTAGAAAATACCATTTCCATACATTAGGAATCAAAACCATACATGTTTCTGGTCCTTATAATTCATCCTGTCCATTTAAACCTGAACCTCAATCCCAAATTTCTGGAACCTATTCTAGAAGCCGAGCTCTTCATTCCAGCCTTATATCTCCCCAAAATATTTTTCTTCCAAGACGTATCAGCAGATTAGAACATTCAGCCACTAACTAAGACTATGACTATACTATGTTAAGCTGAGTGGTCTTTTTTGCTTGCCACTAAACGTTGACTAACAACAAGTGTATACTCAATTGATGCACTATAATGGCAGTTGACTTCTTTTCCTTTCTGATCACAGTACACGCACATTTGTTGGCTAGTTTGTGGACTAACTTTTTATTCCTGTGCACAATGTGACTGTATTTGCAGAGTATCAACCTGATGAAGGTGGGCATTCTTGGACAGCATAATTGCTCAGACTGGGGTGGAATTCTCTGCCTGGAAGGACAGCAACAAGGTGATCTAATAGCAGCCTGAAGCTACTTGAAGGGTAGTTACATGGATGGTTGACCCAAGCCCATTCAAACAGAAACAGTCAATATAATAAGAGGCAATGGCCAGAAGCTGCAGCTTGGGAGGCTTATTCTGATCACTGGGGAAAACTTTCTTCACTCAGAGTGAAGTGCAATGTAATAATAGGTTGCACAGAACATTGTCCATAGAGGTTTTGTAATCTCTACTTTTGAAGATTTTCAAGGACACGCTAGAAAATCTGAGGCTGACCTGATACAATGTTGGTGACAGTTCTGCTTCTAGCAGCGGGCTGAACTGGGTATTTTTCAGAGGTCCCTTCCAATGAATACTTCTACGATTTTGCGAGTGTGTAGGCACAGTTTGGGAAAGAACTTACACTGGTCAATACTCTTAGTTGACAGTTTAGATGCAAGCACTCTTGGCTTGGTGGCCTATCTTGTCTCTATTTTCTTTTCATTTATATGTTGGATTTTTTGAGACAAAGAGATGGTATTTTGTTGGTACATGAGTTGGGTCATGCCTTTAGAGTTGGGTGTCTTTAGAAACAGAGGACAATTCCTATCATATTGGTTTTACATGTTAATCAAGATGTAGCCTGTTGAGGTCTTCACCTTTTCCCTACCTTAACAGAAGTTTTCTGATGAAGACAGATCACTACAGTGGTTAAGGAAGGACAAAGTCCTTTATAAAAAGTGGTTTATGCAAAAACTGTTTTGAGGGAGGTACAACAAATGCTGTTAAAAGTGTTTTCATGAATGTGCACTGCATGGATCTGTGATGCTCTAGAGATATCCTAGTACCTGCAGTTTAGAGGAAAATGAGCATTCCAGCCAAAGGCAGTTTTCAGCTGCCCTACAGTAAAGTATTTTCAGTGTAAATTCTAATTTCATAATCTCTTCTCTTCCATTGCCGTATCTTAACAGTTATTTGTTGTCCAATTAATATTAAGAACAGATATGAATCTGAGTGTTTTAAGCTGCCAAAATAAAATATCAGGGTTCTCTTTACATAAATAAAATTTACTAATGGTCATTTGTTCTACATACTTTCTATATAGAGAAAATAAACAGTATTTTAACATGTAATTGTAGATGTAGTCTCCTGAAATCTCATAAAGAGCTAAACAAGTGTGAGCTAATTTTAACACCTAGGTAGGAAAGTTTCAGAAAATTTATGTTTCACAGCAAATGAAGTTGACCATTTAGTGTCATTTCTCTCTAGTGCATTCCCTCTAGTGAGCTGGATGGCACTAAGACAGATAATATTTTTTCTGATATATAAAAAACCCCTATCTAAACTTTTTCAAATTACTGAAGCTCCCAAGACTTATTTCATTAAATTATTGCATACCTTGGCTAAAATCCAATATAAGTAATTATAGCTTTCTTATACAAATTCTTCCCATAATTTCACTGGATGAGGTATACTTCATCATTGTCTGCTCTACAATTCCAGACAATGTTGACATGCCTTGTTTTAGAATACTTATAAGAATAAGAAAAGATTGATTTTCTGAACCAGAATTAAACTTTATGGTAACTCAGATTAAGTATTGTATTTTAGAATGAGACTAAAACGCTAGTCAATTTTGGTCCTATTTTCCAAATTATACATCAGCAAAAAGAACTATAGAAATGTAAAAAAACTATTTAAAAAGCATGCAAGTAAAAAATGCTTCTAAACATTTGTATATGAAGTTCTGAAGAAGTTCTATAACTGACAAGATGTCAATTTTTAATTTTTTTTTTTTTTTTTCAGTAAACTAACATCCTGAAAAGTGTTTTGTGAAAACCAATGGATTAGCTGACATTAGATTATTCTCATTAAGAACTGAGGAATTGTATAAGTAATTTTTCGACAATGTTTTTTTTAAAAATAGATTTTGTCGTATTAAGCTGAAGAGATAAAAAGTTTGTTAAATGTTACAATGTCCTAAATTAATCATTAATTATTGGCTAACACAACTTCAGTGAATCCTTTGAAGCTGTTTCTTGTTGCAAAGCTATTAAGTGAGGTTGATCAGGAAATTCACTTCAAAAATGCATCTAAACCACTAAATGCTAACAAATTAAACACTAATAAATGAAAACAGAGGTTATAGTTAGTATTCTAATTTATACAGCTTTAAGACAAGTACTTCCCAGACTGGAAAACTGAACAGCTGCAGAATGGTCTGCATCACATCATGTAGGTCCGCAGTGAATAGGGGTAGGATTTTAGTATAATCTGAGCTGCTTATACTAAAATTAGATCCTCTGGGCATTTGAAGCTTGCTTTAACTGTCTTCCTCTCCCCCACTGGATAATGTTTATCAGGAGAGCTATCTTTATACCTAACAGTTGATACAATCAGATCCCCAACTGCAAAATTACATGAAACAAATATTGCTTCCTGAGACACTCAAATAGGTGCCTGATTGCAAACATCTCAGGTTAACCTCCAACCATATTTGATTTAAGTTCATGATTTTTTTCTGAACATATGCTGTCTCTTAATTCTTCCAAAGCAACCTGTGTTATTACACATAGCACCAGTTGAATTTACAGAAGAAAAGAAGTTTACTCCAGTACATGGTTAATTTTTTATTACAAAATCAGAATCACTCTTACCACAAGGAATGACAAATCCCTATAGTTCCTCTTGGCCCAGTGACTTAACTAGCTCTAAGGGGTATCGCTTGTTCTGTCCCAGTAAGTCTAACTCCCCAGTGGGGACTTGGCTTTCAAAGGACAAACCTCTTCCTCTGTGTTTAAATAGCTTCATAGCTTCTCTTACTTACCTGCTTTTATTTTTAAGCCAATTAATTCAGTTAAAATGTAAAAGATCGGGCATTTTGTCTCCCAGAGGGCTTCTTTGACACATGATTCTGTTAGTTATGTATTTAGTTTATTCTCCTAAGCCAAAAAGGCCTTCTTGCCATTCACATTTTCAAGTGTGTCACAGCATTTCATAAATTGAATATCACAGAGAAAGTATTTATTGTGCATACATCTGCTAAAGCTGACAGGCTGTGGTGCAACATGAACTTTTGGCAGCAGGACGATCTTTCCATTCACCTCTTCCCACATTACCACTGTTACCAGTTCTTTCCTTTTTTTACTGATTTTGCTTTAAAGTGAAAAAAAAAAAAAGGAACTCAAAACCTCACAATCACCCTGTATCAAACTATGATAATGGGATTCTTCTGCTAATTTAATTTTTCCACAGACCCCTATGTCTACCCCTTTTTGGAGAAAAAATGAAAAAATATTTTTTCTAAATTTTTTTCCTGTCCCCAAATCAAGAGAGTTGCTAGCTCTACTGTGGTATGTGCAGTGTGACACAGCTCTTCAAAAACCAAACTCTGTAAAAAATCCAAAATTAAAAACATTGTCAATATGAACTATATTGAATAAAAATGTAATTTTTAATCCATAAAAAGGAGAGAAATTGTATAGACATGATATGTGCAAATACAGGCATCAAGTCTCATGTATAGAGTCCATAAAGTCTCAATAGTTTAAATATAATATTTAAGTAATAACTGATATATTCTATCACTTCATTAAAGTCTAGTGATGTACTTAAATGAAAATAACTTCTATAGTTATGAATATATGAATAAGTATACGCTTACTTTTCTTCTCTTTCCAAAATATTCCTATTTCTATTAAGCAGAGGGGAAATAACTGCTGAATATACTAAATGTAGCAAGTTCTCCAGTTGTTAAACTTTTAATGAAACCAAATCATGATCATTCCTTTAGATTTCCAGTAGTCACTTATCTTTTGAGTGATAAAGTGCTATTAATTGCATTTATATGCTTTAAATGAAGAACATCTATGGTTTTTACTGATGGTTTGCCAGCCAATTTGCATTATAATGAATAAAATCCCAAGGATCTTACATATGGTGAAGAATTAATGCGGTCAATATGCAAATATACATATGAAGTTCTTGGTCTGAGATATTGCAAAATTAAACTTTAAAATACAGACAATGAAGAAAACTGTAAAACTTAATTAAAATTAGCATTTTATTAACCTGAATTCTAGTAAATCCGATGTCAATTAGTCTATTGCACACAAGAAAAGGTTTACTTTTGTGTGGCTTTATTTGACCATGTAAACTGGGGGATCATCACATGAGCAAATTCAAATCACTTTAACAAATGGGCAAAATTTTCAGATGCCATAGCATAACTGGTTCTTTCTTATATAATTTTGTTACATAACTTGTAACACAGGTTCTGTGATGAACTTAACATTTAAATCAATAATTCAAATGTATACTTATAGTACCCAAAACAATGCAGCTTCAAGGCTGTTACATGAGTGCTGCTACATTCAAAATGGATGGTATTGTAAGCTGTCGGATGTCTTAGATAATATTTGCTATGTAAAAGAAAACACTGTTTAAACACCGCTTTCCTGCGAAGAAAAACAATGCTGTGTTACAAAATGTCTTAATTCCATATTTGCTATGAACAGATGTTAACAGGAACAGTCATTATATTAAGCTGCATTAATTAAATATTGACAGAACAACCTTAGTAAGTGAATTTATTAAAACAGCGTGGAGTCTGAGTAGCAATTAGTAGACTGATGTATTCATGATTATTTGCATGTGACAGCAAACAATCAGACTGTACAGAGAATATTTCCCACATTATTATTCATGTTATCCTTTCCTGACATTTGAACCAGGACATTTCCCACTGGATTAGCAAACTGAGTTAATGACTCCCTTAAATTGTTCAAAAACTTATCTTAATTCTTACAGCATTCTGTTACCACTGATTCTGTTAACAACTTTCTTGACAAACAAAAACCCCCAACTTCTAATGCAATTAGAGGTAGCAGCCCCAAAATGATATGTTGGGAAGAACTGAAAACAACATTTTGGAGAGTGCTTTTCCCTCTACAAAACAGCTAGATAAGTTAGTAAAAACAAAATAAGACTCCTTTATTACAGGAAGACATTGTTCTCTTAATATAAGAAAATTAACACATCCATGCAGTTCGCTTTCTTTGTAATAACTTTAACCTTTCACAAGAAGGTTGTGAGGTTTCTGAATGGTGCTAGCTGTGATTCTAATCAAAATAATTGGATACTAGCTGTTTCATTGATTTAAGGAAGGTAGGTAGTCTTAACATATTGTTTCTTTGAAATAAACTGTTTCTTTCATTTAGAATGTCTCTGAAAGGTGAATAATTATCTACTGTTAGTTTAAATTTATTTTCACGACTTCTAAATGTAATAGATTGAATTGTTACAATTAGGTCATAGAAAAGTACAGTATAAGCCTGTGATTATATTGTTGAGCAAAACTTTTAAATACTTTTCTTTATTGCTGTGTTCATGCACATGTGCAGTTATGCTCACATCTTTGTCCTCATCCACAAGTACCTGTTCAGTGGCAAGTAAAGCAGGCAACACCTACTGCCAAATGCACCCAAATTCCCAATCCAAAATCAAGTGCTGCCTACTACAGATCTTCCTATTGTGGCTGATAAAGTCAAAAGAAAAGTTGACACGGTACAGAGTCCTAGACGGTGGCTGGTTGCACCTGAGAAACAAAGTGTGAAGAGTAGAACTGATAGAGGTAAATTGAGCACATCTCTCTTCACAGGGCACTGTTCCCAGTTTTCCAAACCAGTATTTATTTAACTGAAGACTCTAGTCTACGGTGATACGGTAGGACTTCATATTAAAAAAAAAAAAAAAAGGGGTTTTTGTAGGACAATGCAGAAGATCAGTATTTTAAAGTAACCCCTGAAGCTACATTGTATGAAATTCAAGACTTCACTTCAGATCAATCTGAGTTTATTCTGGCCCCCTGTAGTGAGTGTCCCCACAATGCACATGGCTCAAAGTAATTGAAGGAACGATGAATGCTTGGCCCCTGTGCTCCCTTTGGGTGCCAAAGAGCATTGGATGTCAGCTAAGAGAAGTATGTATGGCTTAGTTTATACTTCAAGAAATTTGGCTAAAGTACATCAAAACTTTTACTGAACTGAAATTCTACATCACAAGTGGGGACAGACAAGGCACTTGCTAAAAACTTTCATTGTTACTCCAAACTGAATTGTAGTTGTAGTGTTACAAACAAGGCACTCTGAAGAATCTCCTTTCCCATATTCTGTTAATCACTATTCAAAACAGCTATTTTAGGGGGATTTATGAGAGTCAAAAATAATCAAATGTTTCACTGTACAGCGTGTAATGGGATAACAGTGAAGCTGGGAGAGAATCATTCTATGTCAAGGCCTTGGAAAGACCCTTTTTAATTTGAATATATTTTCTGAATTTCATGTTTTATTTTAATTTTTTAGTTTTCCCGCTGCTTACATATGATGAAAATTGTCAGTCTGTGGCTTTGATGCATCTCTGCTGAGGTGCCCTTTGTAGAAAACTCTGGAACTTGTTCTATGAAAATAAACAAGTGAAAAGGTTAGCCACGAACATGTCTTTAAACATAATCTTTAAAGCCTGTGTGTCTTCACAGAGTCATAGTTTGGGTTGGAAGGGACTCTTAAAGGTCATCTAGTCAAGCCCTTCTGCAATGAGCAAGGATGTCTTCCATTAGATTGGGTTGCTCAGAGTCCCCTACAATCTCACCTTGAATGTTTCCAAGGGTGGGGCATCTACCACCTCTCTGGGAAACCTGTGCCAGTGTTTCACCAACCTCATTGTAAAAAATTGTCTTCCTTATATCTAGTCTGAATCTTTTAGTTAATAACCATTACCCCTTGTTCTGTCACAATAGGTCCTGATAAAAATGTTGCCCCCATCTTTCTTTTAAGCTCTCTTTAAGTACTGAAAGACCACAGTAATGTTTCCCCAGAGCTGAACAACTCCAACTCTCTCAGCCTGTCTTCATAGGAGAGGGGTTCCATCCCTCTGATCATTTTTATGGCACTCCTCTGGATCTGCTCGAACAGGTCCATTTCTTTCCTGTGCGGAGGGCTCCAGAGGTGGACACAGTACTCCAGGTGGGGTCTCACAGGAGCAGAGAGGCAGAATCACCTCCCTTTATTGCTGGCCACATGTTTTTAAAATGTTATAAGTGACAAGGCCTTCCAGGTCTTGCTTGAGATGCATGAATTCTTAAGAGTCAGTATCAAAAGCTGGTATACCAGATTTAGCCAGAATCAAAACACTGGGAGTAAAAGTGGTCTCTAATATGTTCCCAGATATCTACTTCAGGTGGCTGAAGGTCATATGCATCCACTTGGGATCTACAACCTAGGCAGCCTTTCGAGGACTGGACAAGAATTCAGTGTTTTCTGATAAAGTAAGGTAAAAGGAGGATGTTTTCTTGCTGTATATTAACCTTATTGTATACACATATTTAGACAGAAATCTTTTCATTTCAAGAGGTTTGCTGCTGAAGCAAAGGCAAATCCACTTCTCAAACACCAGCAGTGCCTGCCTGCCTGCCTGTTTGGGCAGTAGGATGCTCTCCACTTCTCTTAATAATGCCCTTCCCAGTAAGATAAGAATTCAAGACATATTGCTTTTGAAAGCAATTTCAAGGGTGAGCAGGCCTCTGTCACCAGAAAGGCCACTTGCTTGCTTTGAGAAGACAGAGACCTGGCATCTGTGCTCCACTGTCTTAACATTAAGCATTCATTGGGAGGGGAAATGATTGCATCTAAATTATACTGCAATCACAAAATAGATACACCTTAGTTACGGAACATTAGTGATCCATTTTGCTCTTTGAATGGCAGAGCTATATTGAGACTTGGCTAAAGTTAAACACAATATGTCATATTTTTTTCCATAAGTCTTTGTGGCAAAGTCTTTGTTCTGTTACATCAGAGACTAACAGCTTGTTTCCACCTGTCTGAAATGATAATCTGAAAGTTCTTACATTTCTTACACACTTTTCTGTGAGATTATATTAGTACCTTTAACTGGTGACAAAAGAGCTATGAAGGCACAGGCATATTAATAAGTCAACAAAATTTTAGTGGATGGATCTCTTGGTCTTTGTAATGAAAATCTGCTGTATATTTTTTTTTCTTCTAGGGCTGATATTATTCTTTGGTGTGATCAGTTCTTCACCTGTTTATCACCTGTTGTATTTATACGGTGAAATCAAAGGTGAAAGCAAAAACCTTGTCTGGCTTTATTGAGTTAACCTGAGCAATTGAACTCTCAAATTTCTTCCTGTACAGTTGTTCATAGTTTCAGTCATGCTGTTGGTTTTACCCTGAAGCTGTTCCAGTTTGAACTCATTTTTGTTGAAGAAATGTCCAAGCACTTTCCAAACAAGGTTCTATCAAATGACTTGTACAGCAACACTATCACTTTCACAGTGCCACTGGACTTAATGTGGCTTAATTCATTATTTGAAATAAATAACAATACAAAGTCAACATGATACACTTTAACTGGACTAATAAATGATCAACAGACTGGACTCTAAATATGGCCCCTTAATGGAATCGTTGCCAGACAAATATACCTATATTGATCCCAAGATTTCAATTATAAACTATGTGCTACTTACTATGTATCATTGACATGCACAATTTTTAGAAAAGACAGAGTAGAAAATGTCATAGTAATGAAAATAAGAGGTAAAGATACAGAATTATATGATTTATTTAATGATGGAGTCCAAACAATACAGAATGTTTAAAAATGGCCAAGTAAAACTGGCTATCCAGGGCCAAATATGTTCAGCCATACATTCAGAATGGCAATGTTATTCTAAGAAATATTGAATCTTACATGTGTAATCATTACATATTAGCAAGAATGACAATCCAGTGAGAGGCAGAGGTTCAAAGGGTGGATAAATATCTGCTGCAGGGGCATAAGCCATCTGTGATGCACTCATCTCATTCAAGAAGAGTATGTATTACTAAATTCCACTGCCTGTGAAATATGTAATATAAAAGGGCCACTACTGCTGGGGTAGTTGCTGGGAATTTGGCAACCAATAAGGATACACATTCTGTTGGAATAAATTTAAAACCAGTTCAGAAAAACTGTAGAAATTTAAAAAAGTAGAAAGCTGAAGTTGATACAGTATTATCTAGCTAGAAATGCTTTTCAGTGGGTAAAAATAGCTACTGGCTCTTAACAGGTATATCACTACACTTGCACATCTGTGCACTGCAGTCTGGCATTTTATGAGATCAAAATTCATTATTTGAAGGAAGATTTCCATTACTACAATAATTAATTATCATATCAATGTAATCTTAGAAGTAATGAATACAAACAAGAATGTCGAGTTTTTATTATTTATGCCAGTAAAATAGTGGCCACCTAAAATGAGACTATAACTTAGCAGCATGGCAGCTCAAGCCTAAAAGCTGAACATCTATTTTTGTAGATGAAATGCAGCAGACTCCTAAACATGTTAGACAACCTCTCAAAATCTGCAAAGGTCAGATGCTGCACAATGCAAAATCAGTTTCTTTTAAAATAATAGTTAATTTTAGTGTATGCAATCAAACGGAAAGTACAAGTTGCTCTTGGAGTAAATTCACCATAAGACTGTATGTAGGTCAGAAAACACTCAGGCTGCCAAGAAAAACTTCACCCCCCTCCACCCCCGAATTAAATGTAACATTCAAATATAACCATTCATATTTGAATAACAGTATTATATGTACATTTATGCTCTGAAGTTACTGATTACCCAGTATTAAATTTAATTTTGAATAGAAATATTACAAAGTTCCTCATTCATTCTTGTATAAATATTTTTGATACTTTTGGTGACAATTGTCTTAGTGCTCCACCTTGTCTTTAAACCATTGTTCTCAGTGCAGCAGTTGTGCACTTCTAATGACTAATTTTGGGTGTATTAAATTATAAACTGAAGGATTTAAGCAAAACCTGTGAAGATTGCTGATTGTAATTTTAAATTAAAAAAAAAAGCATATTTTTCACTTTATGAAGTGGAGATAAATTAGATGTTTCAAAATCAACATTTCTTTCATTTATTTATGACATCTGTACAGCATTATCTGAAGATGTTTATGACTTTGAAGTTGCAGCATTAATTGTCCAGACATCAGTGAATTATTTTAAAAATTTTGTCAAACTTATGCAGATCTGTTGATTAAAAGATGTCCAGTTTTAATACTTGCTGTTCAGTGTATTTTTAATTACAGCCCTAATGTAAACTAATCTGGTCCTTATAATATATACGTATATGTATATATAATCTGTCTTTTCCTCAGCTACAGAACAGAAATATTTATTGAATTTATTGTAATTTTTTACTATTTCTATCTGGTAATTAGCCATTGTTAATTATTTATTAAGAATTCTAACTATTATCTCTAGCACTACTGGCCATATATTTGTCTATGTTTTTCCTTGAAAGACTTCTTTAATTCTTAGCTTATAGTTTATACTAAGTATTATCAGCTTTCTCTTTATTGAATGTTTTATTGTTGCTTTCTCTTCGCTATTTAGGCAAAGCTGTTTTTTAACAAAGACTGAGGCTTTCAGGGACTCTAGTAAAATCTTTTTTAAGCGGCTCCCAAATATTGATTACATTGTGGTGTTTATCTTTTCTCTCAGTGCAACTGCCTTATAATTGTTTTCCACTTTGTGCAATCGGCACCTCTAGAGTATGAAACAGGCATACATTACCACTTGGGATTTCAGTCTTTTTGCAAACGTAGACAAGTTACAACCACTTGACACTAATCAGCAACTAACTTTCAGTTCTGTGATCTGCTCCCCTCTATTTCTTGGAATAGAGTTTGAGGCAAAATTCAAGTCACAGGGTAATGTAGATTCTTGATTCTCCTCAGATGTGGCAATTGTTTGAAGTAAGTGTTTACAAATTGCAACAACCAGCTTTGTATCAGGAACCCCAGGCTTTTAGCCCAAACTGAAGTTTCTCATGGCTTCTTTTCTGTATGTTATTGAGAGCAGTTAATGAGTACATCTCTTCCCTAATAGGATGTTGTGGTCTTCAGCACACACCTTCTATAGTACAGCTTGAGTTTTACCCATTAGGATTCCAATTTGTAAGTTTTTGAGAATATTTGGAAGTGAGTTTCAGTGAGGTGGAGATAAGATATTCCATGTTTTTTGTTTCTCATTTTGCCTATATAAGCTTTCCTAAGCAGGTTGTAATTTGTGATTTTGACATTCTAATCATGTGGTTTTACCTACTAGGTTTCAGTAATAACAAGAAGATTGAATTTATGCTCATAAATGAGCAATTTATGAGCTCAAATTCTCCCTCTTTAGAAGCCAGTCTCTTGCCAGACATATATAGGAAATTAAAGACTGTATTCTTTTCATGTATAATAGTAATTTACTGAATTTTCTTCTTAGCATCTTGATTCAGTACTAAATGAGTGGTTGTTTTTTCTCTTTCTCCTTCTGTTGCTAGTTTAATGCCATATTGACTCCATCAGCCAGGTGGTCGGCTGGAAGATTCTTCTCCCTTTCACTGCAATAAAACTCATTCAAAATTATATGCCACTCTCTTAAAATAAAATGTGGCCTATTTGCCAAAGCTTTTTATCTTATTCTATTCACTGATAGATTTTTGCACTTCCAGGAGTGAAGATTCCATGACACTGATTTTCCAACTGAAGAGGAAAAATCAATAGTTTATTTCAAATTAATCTCAATTTTTGTGCTTACATCTGTAGGGAAAAGAAGTCCTTACTGCATCTTCACATGTTCCTTTATGGTATTATAAAGAGTTGAAGACAGGATGTAGCTTGTTTACAGAAAAAGCAGAACATTTTTAAGGTTTCCATGTTCAGCTCCAGATTTTAAATAACTGAAATGTAAGATTAATTTGTCCCCTGCTCCCTTGATCACAATTTCAGTGTAGAGCAGAGTTGTCAGCAAAGATGGAGACATTTATTATCTGTTCTAGAATCGCTTATATTGTGCAGAAGCAATCTCAGTGATGTTCATTACGTGGTCTGCAACTACCATGAATTTTGTCGTTTACATGTACAGGTTGGATGTGAATCAATATAATCACCCTTGTTATTACTGAAATCCAGCGTACATTCTTCTCAAGCCATTACCTTTTACCTTTGGATCAATATCAAGTTCTATAACACTCAGTCCAGGAAGCTGCATAACACCCAATACAAATCTTCGGGAGCATGACTGTGAGTTTGACAAGACATACCTTTTTAGACCTTTCTGAGTGATACAGAGCTTTGAACAATTATGATGCTTCAGTGAAATACTTCCAATTTAGCAATTTAGTTGTCACTTCCTGTTCTTTTTATGCTGTATTTATTTCTAATATCTCAAAACTGAGTGAAGCAGAGATTTAGTGTTGTAGCTTTTTGGGCTTTTTTCCTAGCCCACAAAGCCTTTCCTAGGTCTGAGAGGTTTTGTTTTCTCTATTTCTGTTTTACCACTTAAGCTGTTTAAGCCAACACATTACTTTATTTACAATATATCACTACAATATTTATCATTCTAATCAAATCTGCAGCTGTTTTTTGTAACTGGAAATTCAGTACGGGCTCCTCCATAAACAGCACCGTTATCTTCTTAAATTTAAATATAGCGCTAAAGACAATTATCTCATCCAAAAAAAAAAAAACAAAAAACCAAAAACCACAAACCCAAAAAGCCCATTCTGTTTCCATTTTAAGGGATGTCTGCTGCATGTTAATGTTGAGTTCTGTAATGTTTTCCCTTGAAATATCACATAGACTGTATTTTGCCAGAAAATATGTCATAATGTTTTCTGATATTTTTAGATGAGCTAAAGCATATATCTGTTCTTAATCTATTCTCTCTGCTGAGGCAATATACATCCTCAGCAGCATATTTAACCAAATGGATTTTTTTTCCTTAGCAGATCAAACTGAGTTCTGCTGCAGGCACAAAACTTCCTATTTAAATGACAAATGTCTCTGCTTGCAGATTCGAAAACTCACTTATTGACTCTTTCATCTTGTGTAAACAAATAATCAGCCCATCACCACTATGGTGGGGAAAGTGGAAGAATAAAAGAGGAAAGGAATTTTTGGGAGTACTGCCAAATATTGCATTACTTGGAATGAAAAATTACTTGTTTGCTGTTAATGTCACCATTATACACAGATAATAGGCAGCGATACTGAAAAAGAACAAAGAAAAATCTACAAAGACTCTATAACACCAAATATTTCTTCACACTTAGAAGGCAGTGAGATATTTTTTGGATTCTCCA
>VXBW01005789.1:731148-768046 GCA_013400375.1 Thinocorus orbignyianus | reverse complement strand
CCCCCCCCCCCCCCCCCCCCCAAAATGACAGCAGAGAACTCCTGATTTTTAACTAGGTATTTCAAGCTGCTTTCACAATTAAATTCTGAGAGCTGTTTATTTAAGAAATTTTCAATTTGGTCTTCAAAGAGTTTAAATATAAAACTATGTAGTTATCCTTAGAAAAGTCTAAAATTAACCTGTTTCTAACTGGTTTGGGGTTTTTTTTTAGATAAAGCATATATAGATAAATGTCCTGGATGTGAGACAACCTATACATTTTGTTGTTCCTGTTGTTTTGTTTGTTTCATAGTGAATTGTTGTGAGGCAAATGAAAAATCAATGTGATCTAAAGAAAATGATATCTTAGTGGAATTTTTTCATATAACGGTGCTTTGAAATGTGTTATTGCTGAACAACCTTTACAGGGTAAATAAAAGCAATGGAATCGCTCAAGGAATAAGGTCCTAATCATTGTATGTAGAAGTAATCTTGGTGTGAGGCAGGTCTGTAAGGAAGAGAGCGTATGCTGCAGGTTTTAGACCTAATCTGCAGTTGCTATTATTACAAAAATCACCTTTCTATACTGAAGTAAAAGCATTTCTATGTTAGAACTTTGGAAATGAATTGGTAAATATTGGTTTGGGATCTGGACAAGTAAGATGCTCTGTCTCGAAGTAAGGTTTGTTATTTTCTTTCAGATGTTCTGTGGTTCCCCTAAATTAAAAAAAAAAGACACTTCATGGAAACAGGTGGAAATTACATTTTATACCAAAATCTCTGAGATCCAGTTTCAGTGAAGTCGCTGTGTTCTAAATCCTGCTATTCCTGCTGTAATCAGAGTTGTTCAAAACAGTACAGACTCACAGATTTGCAGTTAGGGATGAACTTTGCTCATGTTTAAGATCAAAAGTCTGTATTCTTTAGAATTAAAGTTTACATTTACAAACGTAAAGTTGTACAAATGTTAGTCTTCTTTCACAATTAGACTCTATTGCAATGGAGAGATATATGGTAATAAAATGGATGTTTGCCATAAAATAACTAAATTTTAGGGAATATAAATCATTGGTATGAAGTAGTTTATTCGCACACAGTAAAACAAATCTTAAGAAAACACTTTCTTGTGCTCACTGGGTAAAGAAGCTTATCAAAATCTCACAGCTTTTGCTGTCACTCAAGGACTCTTGGACAGAATGCAATTTAATGGTTTTATATTGGAAGTAATCTAACAGTTTTAAATTGGGGTAATGATTTTAGATTGGAAGAGGGGAGATTTAGATTAGGTATTAGGAAGAAATTCTTTACTATGAGGATGCTGAGGTACTGGAACAGACTGCCCAGAGAAGTTGTGGATGTCCCATCCCTGAAGTGTTCAAGGCCAGGTTGGATGGGGCTTTGAGCAACCTGTTCTAATGGGAGGTGTCCCTGCCCATGGCAGGGGGGTTGGAACTCAATAATCTTTAAGGTCCCTTCCAACTCTAACCATTCTATAATTCCATGATTCTATAGTTTGGGGATGTTGGAAGACATGAATTGGACAGTTTTTATAATGAGTGACAGCTCAGGTGTCTTATTTCACTAAGGCTGGAACCTATCTCCCTCTGCTATAGCTGAATCACATACACTACAAACCAAATGTTCAGTTTATTCAAGCAACCAGCCCACTAATGAGGAAGTTCAAAAAAGTAAAAGTGTCAGCTAATGTCAACGAACATTTTGCTTCAAGATTACTTCCAACACCATGTACTTCTAATGGCTGTGTGTACATTTTAATCAGGAAAGCTTTCCCAATAAATCTCAGTTATTGGGCATATATTGTATGATTGAGGGCTATGCATGAAAGTTTCCACAAGACTCCAAAGCATGGGGTGGATTTTGAAGTGCAGAATAAACAAATATACCTTCTTAACTTACTGTCCAGTACTAGTATTCTAGAAGTTTCTGCCTGATCTTACTTTTAGATAAATAAAATTTAAACTTGGAGAAGGAACTTCAATTTTAAATCTTGGACTAGTCAGTCCATCAGTCAGTAGGTACAATTTGTATATTATATGCCTGCTTGAATGAACTGTGTATTAGTCATGTCAATTTTCCATGAGTATTTTGGTCATCAGAAAGAATGCCAAGCTGTAGTGAAAACAGGGAGGAAAACAAGGCTAAAAGTGAAGTTTTTGCTTAGCATTTCCTTCACTGCATAACTGAAAGTGGTATGTATGAATGGAAAATATATTCAGACTCTGAAAGTCTGTGGTGTTGTATAGTAATCCAGGGAATAGAATGAAAATTTTGTGTGAGATCTTAAAAACTTATAATTTGAAAAGATCCCAAAACAACTGAAATTCAGGAAGAATTATGTGCCTAACTTCTCTACACTATTTTACAAGTAACTTACCTTAACTAGATAATTAGCTGTAGATCGCATTGAGGAGTGCTTCCTCAGCAGCAATCTGCAATGAAAAAGGTAGACTAAGGGGACTGCAAAAGATGTATATGGATGAAAATGTTACTGATACCAGTACTACATATTTTTAACTAGAGTTCAGAAGAATTACTTCATATCATCCCGTTAAATGTTTTGGGGCATTATTTATTATTCCAACATGCTGGCAGTAATATTAACATTACTATAACATTGGTATAACCCCTCTAATGTATCTTCTGTCTATAAGTCTTCATATGTCTAGGTATACAATCAAAGTAAAATTTAGGAATTAAGCAATTCATACAGTATGCAGGGATCACAGAATATTACAGAAGGCATTGTTGCACTTCGGCGATAGAAAATAAATAATGGAAAACTTTTGAGTGGTAGCTCAATAGTCATAATAGATAACTGAATATTAAACTGAAATTCAAGAAAAATAGAGTGGTTGCTCTACATTAATTGCCCAGTCTCAAAGAGGCAAGAAAAGAACAACAACTAGTTTATTTTTCTGAAAACAGCCCCAAGACAGAACCATCAAGAAATGTTTCCCTCTAAGAACACTGAAGATCTGGAAGCAGAAGAGCTCCTCTTTTGCAAATATTGCTGAATATTGGAAACATTAAACTCCATTGCAAACAGTTTCAAAGATGAGTCTATCTATAATCAAACAGTAAATCACTGTTGCATTTTTCTCTGATGGATTATTTATTACTGTATATACTAACCAAAATTCTTAGTGCTTCTTTATTTGATTATTTGTGTGTTTATTTATCAAAATCCTTGAGTGCTTTTTCTCTCAGAAAAAAATATATTTAATGGTATGCTTTTTGAATGCAGAATTGTGTTTGTCATGAAGAACCTGGAAGCTGAGTCTCGTCATTGCCTGGTTAAATAGAGAGCTTTGGCTGGACGTCGGCAATAAAAGTCTACGATCTCTGGAAAAGAGGGTTGGTAACTTATGAGGAGTATCGAGATGTAGTGAAGCTATGCAGGAGGAAAATTAGAAAGGACAAAGCTCAAGTGGAGATGAACTTGGCCACTACAGTTAAAGATAACAGTAAGTTTTTTCAGTACACCAGTAGAAAAAGGAAGACTAGGGAAAACGTAGGCCCACTGATGAATGAGGTGGGCACCTTTGTGGTGGAAAACACAGAGAAGGTGGAGCTACTGAATGCCTTCTTTACTTTGGTCTTCACTGTAAAACTGTCTCTCATGAATCCCGGACTCTGGAGTTAAGGGGGAAGGTCTGGAGAGAGGAAGACATTCCCTTTGTAGAGGAGGACTGAGTCAGAGACCACTTGGCCAAACTACCCATCCATAAATCCATGGGCCCTGATGGGATGCACCCACAAGTGCTGAGAGAACTGACAGTTGTTATTGCTGGGCCACTCTCCAGTATCTTTGTATGATCATGGAGAGTGGGAGAGGTGTCTGTGGGCTGGAGAAAGGCAAGTATCACTCCGGTCTACAAAATGGGCAAGAAGAAAGACCCAGGGAACTACAGGCCGATTAGTCTCACCTCTGCCCCTGGAAAGGTAATGGAATGACTTGTTTTAGATGTCTTCTCCAAACACCTTAAAGAACAGGAAATCATCAGAAGTGGTCGGTACAGATTTACCTAAGGTAAATCATGCCCGAACACTCTTACAGCCTTCTATGATGTTATAACTGGATGGCTAGATGAGGGGATAGTAGCAGCTGTCATCTACCTTGACTTCAGCAAGGCTTTTGACAACATCTCCCATAATATCCTCATTAGAAAACTGAGCAAGTGTGGGCTAGATGAGGGGGCTGTGAAGTGGATTGAGAACTGGCTGTGTGACAGGACTCGGAGGGTTGTAATTAATGGAGCAGGGTCAAGTTGGAGGCCTGAAGGCAGTGGTGTCTTCCAGGGGTCAATACTCGGCTCAGTCTTATTCAACATATTTGTCAATGACCTGGACGAGGGGACTGAGTGTATCCTCAGCAAGTTTGCTGATGATGCCAAACTGGGAGGGCTGGCTGACACTCCAGAAGGTTGTTCTGCCATCCAGTGTGACCTGGACAGGCTGGAGAGCTGGGCACAGAAGAACCTAATGATGTTCAACAAGGGCAAGTGTGGGGTCCTGCATCTGGGCAGGAAGAATGCCGGACACCAGTATAGATTAGGGGCGGACTTGCTGGAAAGCAGTTCTGAGAAGGATCTGGGGGTTCTGGTAGATAGTAAACTATCCATGAGCCACCAATGTCCTCTTGTCACCAAGACGACCAATGGAATTCTGGGCTGCATAGGGAAGAGTGTGTCCAGTGGGTCCAGAGAGGTCATTCTCCCCTTCTATTCTGCACTGGTGAGGCCACAACTGGAATACTGCATCCAGTTCTGGGCTCCCCAGTTCAAGGGAGACGGGAAACTACTGGAGAGAGTCCAGCATAGAGCAATAAAGATGATTAAGGGGTTAGAGCACATCCCTTGTGAGAAAGGGCTGAGATAGCTGGGACTCTAGCCTGGAGAAGAGAAGGCTGAAGGAAGACCTTATTAATGTTTACAAGTATCTAAAGGGTGGGTTGAAGGAGGATGGATCCAGACTCTTTTCAGTGGTTCCCAGTGACAGGATGAGGGGCAATGGGCACAAGCTGGAACATAGGAAGTTCCATTCGAATATGAGGAAAAACTTGTTTATGGCGAGGGTGACAGAGCACTGGAACAGACTGCCCATGGAGGTTGTGGAGTCCCCTTCTCTGCAGACCTTCAAGACTCGCCTGGATGCCATTCTGAGTAATGTGCTCTAGGCAGTCCTGCTTTAGCAGGGGAGCTGGACTAGGTGATCTCTAGAGGTCCCTTCCAACTCTGACAATTCCACGATTCTATGGTTACTAAAGGAAGCCTCTGAACATATAATTATCACCTGTACCTGTGAGCTCACCAGATACTTTTAACTTTTTTTTATTATTTTTTAATATGTAGCAAGTGAGGCACTGGCATTTCTTTCGTTAGCTGAGTGTTTATTTTCCTTCTGCCAGTTCTATCAATGGTCAAGTGATGTTAGTATGACTGGCAGCATTGCAGGTAAAGATAGATGTCTCTTGAGTGCTGATATTGTGCTTCCTGAGCTTCAATGTCTTCCACATAGAAATGTGGCCTGTGTTACCTGGTATCTCGTTCTTTCAATTTTCTTCCCTTTCTGCCTCTTTGACTGTCTGCCGTTGGAGTTGTTTCTACAATATGTATCACCATGATGTCCATGACCTTTACTAACATTAATGAATTTTTGTTTACTGTACGACTTTCCTGAGCGTAGTGAGTCACGTAATGTCGTACTGGTAGTCAGATAAAGGAGGGAAGGAGGTTACATATATCCTGAAGATGCCTCACTGAAGCAGGGACAGCTTGAAATTCTAGCGTAGTGGATGTTCCTTATGTTTCTATATGCTTGGAGTTCATGGTTATGTGTTGAGTAGCTGTGGGTTTTCAAAAACCTTCAGTTTTTGACAGACCTTGTTTTGGTTGCATTTGTTTGTTTTCCAGGAGCTTATCACAGGTTCCTTTTTCCTTATCTTTAACCAGAAATATTAGTCATTTTGCTACGCAGACAGTTTGTTGTGATGGGCAGCAGTTCTCACAGCTCTGCATAAGGCCCGTGAGCTTCAGAGCAGCTGTTTTCCTTACATACCTTTCCTTTTATTTCTGATGATTTTCCCAATGAATATACAAGTTGATTCCAAAATAAGACTGTCATATTTTATTTTCTTGCTGCAAAAGAAAGCTTTAAAGGCATACTCTGAAAACAAAGATGTAGAGTTGTTTGAAATGTCAAACTTATAGGGGATATATAGGAAAGTTTGCTCTGTATTTTATTTATTTATTTACTTATTTACTTATTTATTTTTGTGTGTGTGGTTTAGGGTTTTTCTTTCTTTTTTTTTTCTTTTGTGTATGGATGTGTGTGCTTTTAACTCTCAGATGGGATTATTGAAGGCAACACACAGAGAAAAAGTGCAGATTACATTGCAGTGTTATTGTTTCTTACTCTTATGCAATTGCTTTGAGGGTGCTAGAGGCTTGAATTTTAAAGTCTTAGGTAAATCTCAAATTATCCCAGCATATTAACGTTCTTGTCAGTGACTAACATTCGCCCAGAAGGGGTTAGCAGTACATATAGGTTGTGAGAACAGATTAGGAGTAATGAAAGTTACCATCATTCATAAGCCAATAAAATATAATCGTTATGTACACATTTTATGAATCTTTGTGTTGATTTTTTTTTAACACAGTTGTTCTTAAATTTTAAGATATTGCAACTTGTGGTAATAGACTTGACATTCTTGACTTGATGTTCTGACAGAATAGTTTTTCTGCTTGTAAAATCACAGAATCATAGAATAGTTTAGGTTCAAAGAGAGCTTTAAAGGTCATAAATTCCAACCTCTGCTGCAATAAGCAGGGTCATCTTCAACTAGATCAGCTTACTCAGATGCCCATCCAACCCAACCATAGTATGTTCTGATGTCCAGAAGCTGCTTACTTTCTTCAGAGTATCACATTTTTTTGTACAAGTTAATTATTCCCATTTGTTTATATATTGGCAAAATAATTTTAGAGAAAAAATGCTACATAAAAGGAAATTAAAATACTGAATATCTTAACATATTAATGTTTAATTGAAAAGGGGGTTTAGATAATTTTGTGGAACGACTTAAACATCTAAACTGGGTTAGTAATTGCCATATTTTTAGAGAGATGGGAGATACGGTCAAGCTACTAGTAGATTTCACAGGTTAGTAAGATACATGATCAGGTACTTCTTGTCCAGTTCCTCTTTATATTGGTTTTGGAAGTAAACTTTCTTTTCCTGATCTGCCAGACACAACTGACCTTCACTTCAACTGATACAGCTCTCTCACTTGTTTGTTTTTAACTTACATGGAAACATTAGGCAGCAATATCCATCATAAGAGCAGAAATGTAAGTTAGTGATAGAAAGAGTTTTATTGTATCCAGTTCCCAGGATTCAGAATACTCAAAATCACAGGTACAGGTACAATCCCTGCCCACCTGAAATTTAATGGGATACTGGATTCACAGAAAATTCAGGAGGAAGAGGATGAAGAGAGACAATAAATAACCCTAAGAAAATCCCCAGTAAGGATTCTGCTTGGGAGCATTTTTATGTATGTTTTGGGTGTTGTGTTGTCCAGACCGGTGCCAAATTGCTGGCATGATGATCCTCCACAGGAAATTGCTGTTCCAAGGATCACAGAAATAGGTAAACATAGCCCAGAAACCTACAAAATCCTTGACAAGGTAACAGTCATTATTCTGTTCTTCAATAGCACCAAGGACATATTTTTCTCCTGCTAGTGTTATTTTGACAATGAATGACCCATGTTGTTCGTATTTTGTATGATATTGTTCTTCTAAACATCTACTACATTATGCTGCCCCTCCTTGTCACTATAAAAAGCAAGACAAAGACTTTAGTGAGACTTAAAAAGTTCAGATGGGAGCATACTCGAATTTTCCTAGGGTGAGAGTGTCTTCTCTATTTACCTTAAACATATATTCTTTCTTTCAGGATGTACTGCATCAAGATAGCTCTGGTCACTGAGGGAGCAGAGTGAAGAACGCTATTTTGGCTGGAAGTATTTGTGCTGTACCAAAAAGAGACAACTAGCAGGCAGGTTAGTTCAGGCTTAGGGATGTGCTCATCCAGTAAGACCAATGCAATGGTTTGGCCTTGACAAAGGACAAAGGGCAGCAGGTACTAAGGTGAAAGAGAGTGTAGAACATCTCCAGTCAACAAGCAAGCATTAAGAATTAATACCGTAAAGTTCAATGCATTGTAAAATTGCTAGGAGTGTGTTCACTTGACTTTTCTTCAGCATGCTGTTTCAACGATGATAGGTTCATTTTTTAAAATTCGTATTATAGTTTTCTTTGTTAGCTCCTAATTTTGAATACCCTTTCAGTGTTACTGGCAGCATTATAGGAAAAGCTCTTTCACGGGCATGGCACTGTATTTATAAAAATATGCAAAGTCATGAGTTTAGATGTCCAAATACACATTTGAAAGATTGTTTCTTTCATGTCACAATAACAACGGTGCTGCAATATTGCTGTGCGCTGCATTTTTAATGTTGTAATTGTAGCTTCAGAGATATGCTGCATATTTAAAAAAAAAATAATTCACTGATTCCTGAGATGCCTGTCAAAAATAGACTCAGTGGCAGAAAAGAAGGGAAATTTCCAACTATTTTTTTCAGAAATTCCATTTATTTTTGATTAATATGATCTCCAAGGGAGTAAAGGGTTGAGAAAGAGCCACACTAGTAGTTCGGATAACTTAGGGTTGTTGTTTGTGTAATATTTTAGTCCCTGTTAGAATGTGATAGTACAGATAATTTTATATATCTCATCTCTTAAACTGCCATTGTGGGATCAACAGCAAAGACTAAATTGTTCTTTGGTGAAATCGAATGTCGCAGAAATTTTGTGAGCATGAACATTGCAGATATTCTTTCTTTCAGGATCTACTGCAGAGATCTGAAAACCCAGAATTTCCAAGGTTATAATTCCTCCTTCTTATCCTTGAAAAAATCCAAGTCTCATAGTTTTTGAAATGTCAGCATTTTAATTAGAGCAACTTATACATCACTGAATACAAGTGTTAGACTGAAGAGAATGGTAAAAAATAATATTTCGATATTCAGTCATGATATTGAAACGGAAAACTATATCATCGCTTTTCACATCTGTGGGAAATGATCTACTGATAAGCCATGGGTTACCCCTGAGTGGTCTATTAGTCATTAATAAAGATCAGCTATTTAATCAGGTGGTTTTCTTTCTCTAATAACTAATCTCTCATTTATTTTTTTATTTTTAAAAATATAAATATTTTGGTATTTTAATATATTCTAGTAATGAATTACGTGAGTATCACAAGTCAAATTTATTTTCTAGAAAAATGTTTTCTGAGAGATGTAAAAACTTATCTGGTAAGTGACAGAATTTTTTAGAAAACTACAAGTGCCTAGTACCAAGTCCAAGAACATGAAATTAAAATATACAACTTTAAGTTAGATCCTACACTAAGTCTTTCCATGGCAAAAAACATATGCTCTGATAAAATCTACTAGCTTTTATCAGGAACTAGCTCAAAATTTTCTGTGATGAAAACTATATTTTAAAATTCATTGTCTCTAAGACAATTTGTCCACTTCCTTCTTCCAATCAGATGTGCTACCATGTTTTATATTTCTGGATAAATATGGTACTGATGAAACCTCTTGAGAAAAAAAATATTAATATAATATGTTAATATAACGAAGAAGAAAAGGAAATTCAACAATAAGGATGATATACTCGCAGCAGATCACAAGCCACATTTTGAGAAAAAATGATATGGAAAAGAATAAACTACAGTTAATATTTCAGAAAATATGTGCTTCTGTTAAATCTGGAAGTATTTAATAGCTATGCTACATCTTCCATCTATATCTTTCTACTAAAACAAAGTAGAATGGAACTGCACAGTTACATGTGAAATGGAAAAGAACTTTTTTATTATTATTTTGAGAGTAGCCTGTCTACTTTGCAGTAGTTTATGAACTCTGTAGTTTATAACTACTTCTTTACTCTGATATTGAAAGTCGGAATAAAATCATCCTTAAAATTCTTCTTTATTTAACTGAACCTTAACTATGCAAATGTTATTATAAAACTTATAGCTCAAGACTGAGAAAGCCCAGAGGTGACATGAACGGATAGATACACTGCTTGTATTCCTTTGTTATGTATAGAACTTTCTTCCTACTTTTTTAAAAAAGGAGCCACAACATTATTTCACACAGAGGAGATGACTATTTCAGCTCAAGATGAGAGACATGCAGAACCTGGCAGTTTATGTTCACTGGTGCTTCACGTGACTTACTACTTTTGCCTGCATGGACACCATTTGTATCTCTTTCCTCATATTTCACTTCATATTTAGGACATAATCAAAGAAAATTACAGTGGAACTCATAGAGGTGGATTCTGTACCCTGATGAGCTGAATTTATGCTAGTGTAATTTTATAGACTTTGTTATGGTGGCACGGGGAGCCAGGTTCACTGAGTTCAGTTTGGTTTCCATTAGAAACCATAAATCTTTCTCCAGTGCTAGAAAATCAACTCAGGTATCTCCACATTCAGTTCCAATTTACTATCACATTTGCAAGTCAGAAAAGCTCTCTGAAATGAATGAATCATTTTCTGTCAATCACATGATAAGCTAGCTGTGAATGCCTCGTATGTATGTATTTATATCTCAGACCTTCACAGCTAACTTCCATAAAATATAAGAGAAATAAAGACTGCACAGATTGTTGATAATCTACTATGAAATGTTTGTATTAAAAAAAATCAAGCTAGTTAAGAGGGTAATCATATTCCTAGCTTCAGTACCGCAAAAGCCTTTTGCAATAGAACCCCAGCGATTTCACAGCAGAGTGGGGACAGGGCACTGCTCCTGCATGTAACCTTAATCTCAGGAGTTCAGCCTTCTGCTTCAAAACCAATTTTGTAAAAGCGTGGTCATACTTCCCTGGCTCAGTTTTATTGGGGAAAAAAAAAAGATAAGAGAGTACTTAGCCGTGCAATATAAGAAAAGTAAAAACATAGATGTGCAATTGCTAAGTTGGGAATTGTTAGCAGATGAAGGATTCACGAGAAAAATGCTGGAATGAGAAGGCATGAATCCCTAAGAAAAGCAATGAATCAAGCCACGCCAAGGAGCAATGGAAACCAATCCTTTCGGTCCTCACTGAGAATAGTTTGATCAGCTCAGCCTCATCGCCTGTCTCACTGGGTAGGGTGAGCTTATTAATGTCTCATCTATCAGCATAAGTGTCAGCTAACTACTGTGTTAACCAAGAAATAACTGATATCTACTCTTGAGCAGTTTAGATTCTGTTTGCAGAATGTCTTTGCAAATGGCAGAAGATCCAGTAACTAAAATAACATGTAAGGAAGGGACACAAGAGGCTAAGAATTCTCCTGAGTATATGTTCCCCAGGGAAAGAGTGAGAAAGGGAGAAGGATGTGGGCAGATTTAGTACATGCTTTAAAGCCTTGGCTGGGAAGCTGACATAAATAAACTTTTAGAAGCTGACTATAAAATATCGTGCTGCCACATATTTTGGGTCTTCCTTCAGCTTCCCCTTCTATATTGACTGGATGGGTAGAAAAAGACTACACTACTTTAAACATATCTTGCTATCTCATTGGTTCAATTTTTTATTTGAGCCTCTTTGTTCATCTTTTCTTTTAGGTATTTTTCATTTTTGTGCCTTGGTTCACAAATAGCCTTTTACTTTCTCTGAATGTGGTAAGTATTCGATGCTTGCTGGACCATTTACAACTATTCAGCAACCACATGTTTCATAGCCTTACCATGAAAGCTGGAAAAACATTATCTCCAGCTTTCCTTCTTGCTCCCTTCCCTTCTGTCATGTAATCAAACATTCTTTGTGTGCCTTTGTTCATGGCAGTGTTTCACAGAATGATTCAAAATGGA
Organism: Thinocorus orbignyianus; assembly: GCA_013400375.1. Taxonomy (NCBI): domain Eukaryota; kingdom Metazoa; phylum Chordata; class Aves; order Ciconiiformes; family Thinocoridae; genus Thinocorus; species Thinocorus orbignyianus. The sequence continues at coordinate 756,105 of VXBW01005789.1, read as the reverse complement.
TGATAGTTTTTAGGATGCTCGAAGACACGCTACATTTAGCTTCCTTTGTCTGTTTGATGCCTTGCACAAGTATTATCACCTCCTTCTATCATTATCAGAAATATAGTCAGTGTAATATGAAATTTTCTCCATTAAAAATAGCACATGATTTTTTCTGTTTTATTTCATTCTTGGAGATTACAGTTTACATCATCCAGATTCTTTTTGCTTGAACATTTCAAGTATTTCCTTTTTATTTTATCTCCATCTATTTTCAAACAAAAATATGTTCTTGACTTATTGTAAAGTTGACTAGCACCACAATCACGTCTTTGATTTTAATAGCTGTCAAGCATTACTAATAAAGAATCAGGAAGCAGCGCACTTCTAAAATGTCACAGTTTATAAAAAACAATAAGTATACTCACTGAGTCACATCGAGCAGCAATTCATTTTTTCCCTAATCTCTGATCAGATGAATCTAAAATCTATGACTTGTAGAGTTTGGGGTTTTTGGCTTTCAGTAGATGTTTGAGAATGAATACATTACTTTGTATTTTGGTTGAATTGCTTTTATAATCTATTCCCTCAGATTTGATCACCTCAGATATCTTACACCTGATTGTTTTATTCTCCATATAAGTGAATTAACATTTCTAAACATGGATTTTATAATATATTTTGAAATTTCAACCTGAAACTTACATTCTTATATTCAGCCATGTTCAATTAGCTTCTATCTATCTTAAAATTTACATTATTCAAATAACAAAAGACAAATTTACAGGAAATATTACTTCAAATATTACCTCAAATATTCCCCTTCAAAGCTGTGACCTATTTTCTATTCACTCCCTAAATACAAACAGTAGCATATTTCATGTAACTATGCTTCTTTAATTAAATTTTATTTTTATTGCTCATGTCTATAGATGCATTAATAGTCACAAGTTTTCCTGGGCTTCTTCCCCCCTCACTCTGCTCCTACCCCCCTTCCCGCCATATTTAAATAATTAGATTGTTAAATTACAGAGAAATGCCACTGAAGCTTGAAATCTATCCCTTGGAAAGTTGGAATTTGGCCACATGGACATTTTAGAAAATGTAATAATGGCTTTATAGCTTAAGTGTTGACAGATGTCAAACACAGGAGAGGCTCAAACATACATGAATTAGGAAACTATTGTAAAAAATCACAAGAACAAAAGAAAAAATTTACCTAAATTGTTGTTCTTTTAGGTGAAGAGTAGTTTACCTAAATTGTTCTTTTAGGTGAAGAGTAGTGAATGCAGTAGTGTACAGGAATAACAGGATGGAAGAAAATTTAACTCCAGCCACAGTTTTTTCAGATTAGAAACAACTTTATGAAGAATATATATAAACCCATAACTATATTTTCAGTGACCCTCATGTGGGACGTCTACATTTTCTCTAGTTCGGAGCTAGATCCTACTTTCCATATATATATATTGATACTTAGATATCCACAGTTGGCTTTGTTTTGGTTTGTAAAACAAACTTGAAGGGTGCAAACTTGTTTAAGTCTGAATAGAACTAAACTATGGTGCACTAGTGCACCACAAGGGAATTCATCCGGATAGCTAAAAAAACGTGGATCATCACTAATACATTTCAGATCACAGTAATAAAGCCAGTGTTTTCTTGTTTCCTATATTTTCTTCCCATCTGCCTGATGGGAAGTACCACTAGCAGCAAAAATGGAAGGTTCTTTGAAACTTGTCGTTTCCACTCTGCCTTCCAAACAAATCTGTTGAGACAAAGATGTTTTTTAGCCAGCTGGTAGAAGTATTTGTTTCTACTTTCCCTATGGCTACCTTTCAGTATGCTTTGTTATCTTGACCTAGGAAACGAAGTAAAACTGAACTTGATAATAGCCGATTCATTTCTTTTCCCTTTAATTTTATTGTTTTTCTGGTGAGAGGGAACATGTGTTGAGGAGTTTAAAAATATTGCTTTATGACTATTTAAAATAGCATCCACTATTAAAAAAAAATTAAAAAAATGAGACCAATAAAAACCACCTAGTGATTTTACCAATCCTACCTTTCAGTGTCAGCCTTTTCAATGCTTACAGATAATTTGGAAAACTCTTCCTGTTGGATAATACTCATTTAATAGATTATGCACTTAAGTAAAGGTTAACATGCAAAGCAATTTGAAGCCTGAAGGCTGTGCAAATAAGTAAATGATGACCTGTCAAAGTGCTCAGGAGCTAACTATCTTTGCCCATATCATGTTCCTCCAGCCAGTCTGCTTCTGCTGTATGATTTAATTGATCTTGCCTACAAACCCTTTTGCTACCCTGTAAATAATGATATTTTTTTTTGAGTAGTGAGTAATTCACTTATAAAGCTCAATAGCAATGTCCGTTGCATGCAAACAGGAAACAAAACTTGGTAGTTTTGTTCTTATCTGGAATCTAAAGGAAAAATAGTGACTGCATTGATTATGAACAGTAAAACCTCATTACCTAGTTAAGACAATAATCACCTCAAAAATATATCATAATAAAAAAAGTAATCAAGAAACAAAATAAATAAATTTTAAAAAAGGCTAATTAACTGAATTACTCCTTTTAGGAAGTGCTGGGGAAGTCATGAAATATATGCTAGGCTGTAATTACTAAGTGTGTGTATTTTTAACTCATACAGCCAACCATTCTGTAACCTTCCAGAAGATATCATTTAAGTCCTCCTCACTTACCAAGTAGAGGATGAACTGACCCTTTTAATACAGTAGTATTTCATATTTTATTAAGCAAAACCAAAGAAAAGACAGCATTATACAAAACTTCCAAAAAGTTTTGGCCTTCTTTCCAATATACCACATTAGACTCAGAGCCATAATTTTATGCTTCAAAGGAGTATGCATCCATGCTAGAAATTAATAGATTCTAAATTCATAGGTTTTATTGGTGTGATGAGCAGTGCAAGTGCTGTTGAAATGTAAAAAAAGAGGCAGGTCCCTTAGGCGCCTGTCAGAAATTAGTACAATCCAAGGAGGCAATGATATAGTATTTCCACGTACTGACATTGTCTTATTGCAATGTGATAGCCAAGTGATTCATGGTCCCTCTTCTGATGTATTTTGGCTGCGATCTGTAAGATAAAACATCCACAAAAGCAGCCACAAGGAGTACAGAGAGAAAAATATATTCCTGTCCTGTATGACTTACCAAAATTTGGAGGTTTTCCTGTTGCACAGAAGAGCAAAGCCAAACATTTTTGAAAGTTGATGTGTTTTGTTTTTTTTTTTTAATTTGATTTTGTAAGGAAAAAAAAACCCAAGCAACAAAACAGCCAAAACAGAGAGTACACATCACTTGACAACTGCTAGATGCCAGGTGATTCTCCTACTTAAGTAAAATACAGAAGGGCAGTAGAAAAATAAGTATTATTAATATGTTGATGCAAGCCTTGAATCTCTGGCAAAACTGTCAAAAAGGTAAAGTACATTTTGGGAGATTATCTTTATGTATATCTTATATATTTATTTTTTTCCTTTTAACTGTTTGGAATTTATAAGAACAAATAATTTCTTTCCATGGAATAATAAATTATTTTTCTGGAGTTTCTAGAAACCTAAGGTACTTTGAGCTTTTGGAGATGCAGAACATGCAGATAAGATGGAAGTTTGGAGAAATTTGTTTTCTCAAAAGATAAGTTAGTGTGCAGAACGCACTACATTGCAAAAGTGAGTTTGGACTGGTACCATTGAATGCCAGGTAAAAGGTAGAAGACTCCCTGGACTACCATGAAGAGGGATCATCAGCAGAAAAGCACCTCCTGTTGGAAGACTATCTACTATCATTAACAAACAAACAAACAAACAAACAAAATTCTTTCTGCCATTGCCTGTTGATTTGGCTCAACCACATATTTTTCTTCACATTTCATCGGTGGAATCTATTATTATTTAGACTTGTAATTATAGTTTGACTATGGTGTTCTTTGCATACTTGCATAGAATTGAAAATCTGTCATGAACCCAAGCAAACTGTAGGAAGCTTAGACAAGTGAGTTTAGATCATCTTAATTTCCGCTTTTGCAAAGGATAATAGAAATTAAAGGGAAAAATACCCCACTGAGAATCTCTGCAGTATTTGTTTGCTGTAGGCAGTTGTCTTATTGCAAAACTTATTTCCATTTTTTTTTTTTCAGAGAGTAAGATGAGATAAAAAAAAAAACAAATTTTGAAAAAGATTGTGAAAGTCCATATCTATGAAACATAGCTGAAGAAATTCCTATAAGCCAGGACAGATACAAAGAAGGTTCATTTTCTGTTTCTTAAAGAAAACAAAAGACCGTCCATTCTGAACAACATTCTTAGACTATTTTATAATCTTAAATAAAGTAGAATTTTCTACTGCTGCAGTTGAGTTGGAATGACTCATTTCTCCCCTGTTTAGAATACAGAATCTGATATCAAATTGATATTTATTGAAAACAATAACAAAGAAAAGAAAATAATAAAAAAAAAATACATCTTACTTCTGCAAGGAAGTTAATATTAAAAAACTCCAAACCACCATCATAGAGAAGCAAGTTCATTTTCTGAGACGCAGAGAAATAAGTTTTAGCAATCCAAGGCTTTCTAAGGAGTTCATCAAAAGAATGGTCCCAGGACTCACATGGTACCACCAAGGCAAAAATAACCTTTATAAAGATTATTTTCTAATGGAGTATAAATATTTCAATGCCTTTTGTAATAAGATTTCCTCATAACCTTCATAGATGGCTAACATCTCCAAGCAAACAAGGGATTAATTGAACATTAAGAACACAGAAAGATGGCATATATATTTCTGTATACAGATGTATATACGTATTTATAAATATATATACTTAAATCTGAAAATTACTGAAGAATGTTAATAATTTTACTCTGTATTTTAATATGTTACCTACCATAACAATATTATATAACCAGATGATTTAAATGCCAAACTGAATTTCTAGGAATACATAATTCACATTATGCTACCACCTCAATTGGACTACTTTGACAATCCACCTCAAAGTGTTCCTTATTTCTGTCTTAAAGAAATGTTCACTAGTATTTAAGAGCTCTTTACACAGAAACAGAACATGCTTCTAAGTTGGGTTCTTCAGTAGCAAACTGGCAGAAGTTTAACATAAAATCAGAGAAAAATAATGAGTCTCAAAGAACAAGCATGTTGCCCACTTCCACCACCATCCCCATTCAGGCACCAGTTTAAAGTGCAACTGCACTTAACTGCTTTAGTAAGAGAGACAAGATAATTTTCCAACTCAGCCCCCTGCCCCTCAAGGTTTCACTAAAGGGTGACTTAGAATAACTAGCTTTTTAAGAATAAAGACATAGCAAAATGGAACGGAAAGAGAAAAAGGCTTGTAAACATATTTTTACTTTCCTGATACCAAGATTTGCTGCAGTCAGCTCATTTCTATCAAAATTTGGCACAAATTATTAGAGACATTTTCTTCTATGTGTCTTTGTGCTTTTTTCCTGCCCTTCTCAGTAGTTGCCTGCAAATCTCTTTCCTGTATTCTTTTCTCAGCTTCACTCTCCTGCCACATCATCAAGTTGCACCAGGTGAGGTTCAGATTCAATATCAGGAAAAGTTTTACACAGAAAAGGTCATTAAGCATTGGAATGGGCTGCCCAGGGAAGTGGCTGAGGCACCATCCCTGGAGGTATTTAAAAGATGGGTTGACATAGTGCTTAGTGATGTGGTTTAGTGATGGGTCGTTGCTGTTTTTTTTGTTTGGTTGTTTTTTATTTAAAAAAAATCAGATTTAGGTTGATTGTTGGACTAGATGATCTTGAAGGTCCCTCCCAATCTAGACAATTCTATGATTCTATGGTCTGGAAGTCTCTCCCTACTACACATGCAAGTTCAGCTGCTGTGCTGGGATTGCTGCTCTCCTTCACAAATCTCCAGCCCACTGCCATGTCACTTGTAAGAGAACACAACATGCAGGCTAAGGACAGCTGAATGCAGGCATGCAAGGATGACTTTAGGAAAACCAAGGCTCAGGTAGAAATGACACTTACCAGGAATATCAAGGGCAAAAAGAGGAGCTTATGTTGCTACATTGGTAGTAAAAGGCTGAACAAGGCAAATGTGGGCTCTTCGCTCATTGGTGTGGGGGACTTTGTGACAGCAGATATAGATGGTGCTGAGGAATTAGTTGCATTGTTTGCCTCAGTCTTCTTCATCAACAAGGTCTCCCAGGCCTCTGACTTTAAGGAAGGGTTTAAAGAAGCACAAGAACTACTAGCAGTAAATGAAGGTCAAGTCTGGGATTATTTGAATGAAGTCAACCCATATGTGTCCATGAGAACCAGCAGTCTGCCTCTAAGTGTGCTGAGAGAACTAGATCATAGAATCATAGAATGGTTAGAGTTGGAAGGGACCTTAAAGATCATCAAGTTCCAACCCCCCTGCCATGTGCAGGGACACCTCTCCCTGGAGCAGGTTGCTCAAAGCCCCATCCAACCTAGCCTTAAACACTTCCAGGGATGAGGGATGATGTCCTTCATAAAGAAGAAAGGTAGAGATGAATAAACCTCTTAAAAGAGGTTGTAAACTATGTAGGGACAAAGATTGTTGTTTTTTTTTTTTTCCGCAAAGATTTCACCAGGAGCATGGGGTGGATTCTTTATTGTTAGTGCATTGCAAAGGAAACCCTTGTACTGAGATGCAGAACTCCATTAAACATGAAAGTGACGTTGAATGCTGGCATTTTTTAACAATCCTATTTCTTTCCTTGGAAGAACAAAATGAGATAGAGTTATTGTTTGTTGCTGCTATCCTTCCATTTACCTTGGGTAGGTCTACTGGTAAAGGAAATTACAAAGACAGACAAAGCTAGCACTGGTCTCATCAGATGCAGCATGGATTCAGTGTATTACAAAATGAATTTTGGCTATTTTGGTACTCCAGGAAGCTGCAGAAATCTGGAAAAATTGGGAACCCAGAGAAAGTAAAATCCTACCACAGCTCCTCTGCCTCTGTTGCTGAGGACTCCCACCCTGAACTTGCTCAGGTATCCCTTTGTAGAGCACTGCAGGGGTAAACACTACTCTTTCAGTGCATGTCATTAACCCTTTGTTCCTATTCCGTCTAGGTCAAGTGTAGGTAAGCTCTCATGTAAACTCACTGTAAACATAAAAGACTTTTCAAACTTTTCAGTAATACATTGTCATTTGCATGCCTAATTCTCCACAAACAATGAGTAGTAATAAGTAATGTTAGCGGTTCTATCTAAATCTGTTACTAATCATTGTGGCAGTTATTGGAAAATGTTAAGTATACTGTTCATTGCAGTGGGACAAACTTATTACCAATAGAGGTCTGCAGGGGAACAGATATACGGTGAAAAGTGGATAGTCTGTTACAAAAATCTTAGCATATATTTTACAGCCTGAATGAAGACAATTTACTGCTTACAAAATCAAACCTCTTTTTGAAAAAATCTGGACACCATGAGAGTCTAAATAGCTTTAGTGGGAAAAAGAAAAGAATTCAAAAATTACACTGATAAATGTAACTTTTACTCAGTCTTATATTCTCTAGATTCAATTAAAAGTTGTGTGAATTTTAGAGTATGACTGAGTGAAAGAACCACAAAAAATGGCTTTGAGAGTATGATAAACATGTGCTATACAGCTACCTGTTAGTCCTCTAAATCTAATTATGACAGAAGAGGAGATAGTCTGAATTCTTTGAGAACACATCTTGACTTGATAGAGTGGCACTCTTCCCTCTCTCCTTCCTCCACTTGCTTTCTACTCTGTCAGATAGCAGGGAAATAATTTCAAAACTGAAAAATTTACAGCACAGAACAATATTCATAGCACACAACATTGCTGCATGAGTATGCGGTTAACCTTTGATATGTAGACATAAAACAGAAAGTTGATATTACAGAGGATTAAGTTTGGGGCTGATTAAAGTCAATGGCAAACATCCTATTGCTCTTGGAGAATCAGGGTTTTGACTGTGCATTCTATTTGGCACTTTAAGATCAAGATACAGATTTATAACATCAGAAACCTTGGCTCCATCCTGGCATAAATCCAAAACATTGGGTGTGTAAGGTATAAATGAGTCCATTTGCAAGTCCTTTGATATATAACCATTTCAGACTCAAAAGGTCATTGCAGCTTCAGAATGACAGCACTGAACCATATATACTGAATGTCTCAGCTAAGGTATTCACTAAAGTTAAAATTGCAATCCATTCTAAACATGGTGTGGCGTATGCCAACAACCTGAGGCCACCTGTAAAATCTATTAACTGGAAAGCAATGCTAAAAATTTTACTTTAGTAATCAGCCACTAGTGTGGCAGAAAGACTGTTTAAACTTATATTTCTAATGGTCTGATTGGTCAGTGGACTGTTTCAAAAGCCATTCCAGAAATACATTCCAGTGAGTGCAGCCACTTATGTCCTCTTAGGTCTTCAATCTTCCACTAGTAACACCAGCACTATGTGCTAGCAGCAAATAAGGTATCTATTCCAACTTCCAGAGGAGGAAGATGTAAAAGTTTGCTAATGGCTAACTTCTTTCCACCCCCAACTGAAATACTCTTTTGGAAGAGACATGGGGGAAAACCTTGCCTGCTCTGACTTCTGTCCAACAGCCAATGATCTTTTTTAATTTGAAACCTTATCTTCTCCTTTATTTGTTAGTTTTGCAAAAGCTTCAGAATACTACATTTTCGCTTGGGAAGAGGAATAGGAGTTACAGTACATTTATAAGAAAAAGACTGGGGATCAGCAATCTCAACCCTGTTATCACCAAAGAGCAATTGATTGAGCCCAGACATGACTGCAGTCAAGAGCACTTACTCTACATATGATTAACATGTTTTAGTGTTGATGGCACGTGTGGTTTTAATGCTTGGGCAGACAGAGAAAGATTCAGTGGAAGATGGCTTTCATCAGTCAGGAATGCCAGACAGCCACCAAAGAAAAGGAAGAGCTTAACATCTCATTGAAATAAGCAGCTATTTATTAGCAACTTCAATGCAGATGTTAACTCCTGGTAGAATGAAGAACGCATCTATATTCATCAGTGGAAAGGAAAAGCCTCAGTCATATACAAAAGAAAAACATCCGTTTTTCCCAAAAGTGGGACTTTTTTGGTTTTGTTATGGGGAATCCGGACCAGATCTGACAGTCTGAGAGGGGCAATTCTGCTGGAGCTCTATGCCCCTGTGTCCAACTGCTAATGAGGCTGAACACATGTTTCCAGTACACTTATGCAGGGGTATATGGAGTACAGGTGTACATCACATAAATACAGGTCTGGCAGACAGATTAATACAATAAATTCACAGATCACTCATAGGAGCCCAAATAGCATGAGTGGGTTCATCCTGTTCCCATCTCTGGCTGAACAAGACGGAAGCCTGCTAGTGGGAACGTGTGGGTAGCCCCGCAGCTGGGCTCAGCACCCAGTATGCCCAGCTGCTGACACCTGGGCATATGAACCTCTGAGACCACACATACTTACACACACAGAAACAGCTAGAACTCTCCTGGTCCCCAGTAGCCACCCCTCATCTCACCCCATCCCCCTATGACCTCACTCTTAGAGATGCACCCACCCCCTTGCCCAGACCACCTGACCTGGCTTGATATTCACTGGTGCTCACACACTCATTTGCCAGCTGAGTCCCTGCAATCCATGGTCCTACTCCAGTTACTGGCATCAACATTCACACATTGAGACCTCTGTAGTTGATGGCATCACAGACACACAGGCCTTCTGATTCCCATTCTGGGTGCGCTTACACCCACAGAAACACATACACTTGAGAGTCCCTCACCCAAGAAGAGTAAAAAATGAATTTTAAAGGAATAAAAGGAATTTTCAAACCAGCACTTCTAAGTAAGCAGTTTCCAAGTTAACCAACAACTACTATTCTCTAGTTCCCAAGTCTGAAAATGAACACTGATACCAGAATATATCAAAATGAACTGGGCAGAACCATAACAAATCTCAATTTAAGTGATATTTCATTTGGAATATAGAAAATGTCATCACTTAGGATCCAGTATTTTTCTTGTATGTTCAGAATTCTGAGCAGGGCAAGGGGGGGGAAGTATTTTCTGAGGAAGTTAATTACCCTTTACAAAAAGTTTAAAGCGTTTTGAACCAAATTTAGTGCCCAGAAGCCTGTACTTGCTATTCCTATCTTTCTTCTGTAGAAGAAATATCTGATGTGTGTATGTTCTTAATTGGAGCCTCTTTTTGAGTTTGAGGACCAAGTCTGACAAAACAAACTCCATATTTGGTAAATAGGAAACTACAATTCAGAAAATAACTTAAAAAGTATTTTTTAGAATTTATCACGTGACATGGGACTTCTGAGATGTCCTTTTCCTTCTGGAAAAACAACTGGAAGCCAGGAAAGATATCCCAGAATATCTACATTTAGTAAACTGAGCCTTCATCTTATCTGTTGAAAACTCATTTTAGGTTAACTCAGTCTTCCTCTACACAGATACTTTTCAGATAACTGGAGTATTCAATATTTATCCAACTTCTGATGTGAGATTTGGATCAGTCCTGTTTTACCCCATCTGCTCTGTGACTGGTGCTTCAGTTATTTTGAAGCTGGATTACATATCTATGGGAATGTCTGGCAGAAGAGGACTGTGGTGCTGCTTTACTCAATCCCAAGAGCAAATGAATACAGATACTTTGAAATGGGTAGTTTGGAAACAGAAAAGGCACTGAAAGTGACTGCTTTACAAAAATTGTAAAACAGAAGGCAGGATTTAGGAGATAAGCAGCCTGGTATAGTGGGGCCTTGTTTCAAACATCCACAAATTCCCTTGCTGCTTCTCTTCATTCACTCTGTGGTGGTTCAACTCTTGTCTCCAAAATTAAGGTGATATTTCCCATCCTCAGACTTTTACTTTGAGCTTAAAATTTATTAATGTTAAAGTGGGAAAAGTGACAGCATTTCCAACGAGGAAAATGTCAGTTGAACAGTGTAATGTGTTTACACCAATAAAACATGGATGATTATTAACGTCGGCCATGTCTAAAGAAAAATCTATTAAAACATATTGAATATTTATGAAAATATTTTTTAGTTCTTTTATACCCAACTTTAATATTGAGAATCTCATTAAGAAAAAGATTTAAACTTGTCAGAAAAGGCCACAGTGGTTGAATAACATCCATTTTTGGTAAATCAGGCTGTCTTTTAATAACTGTAGTCAAGTACGTGATTTCTTTCTCCCTTCCTTCTAAATTCTTACAATTTATCAAACCTAATGTGTTTATAGTTAGTTTTCTACATTTTATCCCTCTCCTAATTGCAACTACTGATTTTGCTTTTCTTCAGCCATTAAGTAGGAAACCTATTGATGCTTTTAATAAGAATCCATGCTACTGAACTCAGTTTTCGTCTGCCAGTTATTCAGTATCTCTAATAAAGATTACCTAAGCTTCCTGACTCCGATACAGCCTTTTTATTACACAGGAGTTTTTATTTAAAACACAGGAGTTTTATTTCACCTTAACTATTGCAATTTGCATTTCTACATAGTCATTCCCATTAGCCATCCTGCCTTTGTCCCTGTGTTATAGAGTTCTCTTTATTGAAAACTGAGCTGAAGTATTAATTTTTAAGCCAGACCCATATTATGTTTTAGACAATACCCATTTTTAACACATTGCTACTCCACTTTTTCCCTATTTTCTAGGGAACCTTTTTCACTTGTAATTTCCTTTGCAAGGTCTATCTCTGCTTGACTTTCAACAATTCTGAATTTATGAATAAGAATTCAGTGACTTCCACTCTGTGGATAGTCCTATCCACCCACTGAGATATAGCCCTGCCATTTATTTATCAACAGTACCTTTTCTGTTACAAATCTAGTTGACAATGACTCTTTTTACTCAATAACCTTAATCTTCCATTGCCTCTTGTTTATTATCCTCTCAATGCCACATGCTCTCCATTACATCTCAAACAGCAGGAACTTACAAATCATATTTAGCAGAGGCCAACTGAAAATAGCATGGGAGACACTTGTATCAGATTGTTGTGAATTGTGAACATCTTTAGAGAATCAGCATTGTTTCCCATGCAGACACTTTGTGTTGCAACTTCTCTCCACTACCTGGTTTTGACTACAGCTTAGATGTTCCCATTTACTGCTTATTTTTCTTTAGAAGAAGACGACTTAAAACTAAATAAATAATAATCAATCAAATAAATAAATAAATGTCATAGATAGCACTGTCCTGTAAACAATTTATGCAGGATTTCTAAAATGGAGATGTCAAAGAAATCAGCAAGATGTGCCTGTTTCTTCTTTATACCAGTGGTTACAGAAGAGTCGTTCTGATTCTCTGCTACTTGCACGTATAAGGGAGAGGAACAACTTATGATCTAAGTACTTTCATTCCCTGGTTGTATAAGATCAGAACAAGACCAGTGCACAGGGATGGAAGTCTAAAAGGATTTCTTATCCTGCTGTACAACAGGAGTAATCTCAATACAGTCAGATCAGAGAAGCACAAAGCTTTTGCTGCCTAAAATCAAGGATGCAATAGTGAGTGGCAGAAACATGGTGCGTCCTCCTTGGAGGGAAGCTCTAAGCTGAAAGTGGGAACAGGGAACTGGAGCTCTCTTTAGTGTAGGTCTGCGCTTAGACCACTCACTTGAATATTATGAAACTCTAAGGCGTACCCCAAGACTGAGAATACTCAATACATAAAAGCTTCTTACTAATCGTAGCCAATGGCTAGAACATGCTTTTACACAGAGGCATGCTCCTATTTTCTTTACAAAAGCATAAAAATGCACATCTCAACGTAGTTAATATTCTTTTCATCTATATAAATGGTATGTTCTTTAAAGTAAAGTCATCTTAAGTAGATTATTTGTAGTCTTTATACTTATGTCCTATACATTGAAGAAAAGGTATAAAGTCTTTGATGTTTTGCTACTAAAAGGGACAAAAGCATCTCAATATAACTGCCATTTCCCTAGTGGAAATGTCAGGCAAATCCCCCTCTGTTTCTTTTTCCTCCTTCACTTTCTAATAATACACTGAATAACTTTTTAAAAGAGCTGCATATTCATCATCACAAATGAAACTTCACATTTTTCTGGCTGTGGAGATGGTAATTATAGGCTTGCACTTATAATTGAAGCATTGATGAACATGCCCCACACTGCAGCAAATATAAAATAATTGTTAGGCAGACTATGTGGTGTTCTGGGGGAAAAAAACTAAAGAGCAATTGAAAGCAGCAGCATGAATCCCGATAATGATTACCCCAATGGCTTATTTCCTAGTATCATTTACTGCCAGGAGAAATTAAACCAGTGGGGGGAGGATATTTTTGCAGAAAATGACAAGTTTCTGGTTCTTCCTTAAATCACAAAGCACTCGATGCCTGAAGGCCAGTTTCACCCACCCTATTTGTAGGGCAGTACAACCACTCCTGAAAGTAAACCAAAAGGGGCAGAAGCAAATTACATTTTTGCTCTCTGGCAAGAGAGTTCTCAAAGAACCAACCCCTCCCTGCAAAACAAAAAAAATTGACAGGAAACCCAAACAGAGCAATTAATAACTTGCTATTTTTATTAGAAGAACAACTCCAAGTACTCCACTTACAGCACAGAATGGAAAAAACCCAAACTGTGGTTCATGGATGATTGCTCCCTTTCTCCCCTCCTTGTTCACTAATACTTAGCTGCTTTGTATTTGTGTCTCAGGCTGAGGCGTTTGTTAGCAGCACATTTGAAGCTGACAACAACAAAGAGATGGCACAACAAAACAACTCCCCAGGGGTTCTCTCAAGAACAGCGCTAGATCCACAAGTCATCTCGGTCAAACAACTGCTTTGCACAGTTTGAATAAGGCCAAAAGAGTCCATCAGTCTCTGAAGTTACTAATATTGAGGGTCTGTCTAGCTATATAACTGAATGAGATAATTTATAGCTTATGCAGAACTAAAGCAGTTTACATCAGCAGAAATGAAAACTCTAGGCCTGGAAGTTTTTTTTTTTATCAGAAGGAAAAAGCTAGAAAGCTAAAAATGGTATATAGCTTACTAAACTTTTGCTTACATTTCATCCGAGTTTGGGTTGAGGAATACCATCTGTGTTATCAGAAAGACATTTCAACCAGTTAATATCTGATTTAATTCAGGTCAGGAATAGGAAAATAAGTTATCTCTATAGTTCTGACTGTTGCAAATGCAACTGTCTGACAAATGCAAAACTTGAAAAATAGCAGCCAGAAGGAGTTATGTGGTAAGCTAATAAGAGTCAAATCAGAGACCGTTGTTATTTCAGATATTTAACTCGTGGTTATTGGGGGGTGGGGGAACATGGAATAAAAGTGTAAAACTAATTACAAAGAAAAAACAGTTTAAATGCTTCAGGGTAAGAATAAACATTTGGAATCACAAAGGGAAAAGATAGTTACTATTTTCTAAATTTCTCCTATGTCCAGTATAGGAGTTTATGTCTTTAATATTCCTCATACAAAATTACATTAAAAAAAAAAAGAAAAGAAGCCTTGTTCTTAAGCATCTTGAACCTGACAAGCAGTTAAACAAAAGACAAAACAACCAAATGAAAAAAATCATACAGCTGGGAAACCTTCTGAATAAAGAAAAGGAACTGGGAGACACACCTATCACAAAGCACATCTTAGAGTACTCCCATTAAAGGCTCCTGTCTTGCTGAAGGAACATCACAAACCTCCAAGGTAGCACTTAGATTGAACCTCCTGTGCTCAGCTGCTGAGCATTTCTGAACTAGCTAATTAATGCCAATATTTAGCACAGGAACAGGTGGGAAATCTAATGACTAATTTCTTCTCTTTTCCAACCCAACAACCACCACTGCCTTTTAAAAATACAATTCTTCCCACTGCCTGCTGATTCATTTTTTTGTCAGCCTCTTTTCTTCAACATGAGGCTGCAATAAATGAACAGCTGGATGCAGCATTCTTCTGCAAATGAAACAGCTTCATTTCTGCAACAAGTGCCTTGTCTTAACGTGCTCATGTTGCCTGCCTTGCACGGGTCAAAAATGTGAACTCTTCTACTAGGAGGACCAACAACATGTGTGCTGCAAGTAACACTGGTTCAGTTTGACTGCTAAACCAAGTAAGGCCCTTTAGAAGAGGATAGTACACATTTTTTGAAACTGTATTTTTTGGGTATGTGTGATAAAAGTGAACAGAGACATGACAGATCATTAAATTTAGGCTTGTTATTCAGCAGCTCAGTAAGAAGTGTATTCATCCAAGATGTTGGGGAGTGCAAACAAATATCTGGTCCAAATCAGTTGAAAGAGGAGCTGGTTTAACTGTGCATGAGTTAAA
This sequence comes from Thinocorus orbignyianus, assembly GCA_013400375.1. Taxonomy (NCBI): domain Eukaryota; kingdom Metazoa; phylum Chordata; class Aves; order Ciconiiformes; family Thinocoridae; genus Thinocorus; species Thinocorus orbignyianus. The sequence goes on along the minus strand of VXBW01005789.1, from coordinate 740,743 downwards.
TAAAGCTCAATCTTTTCAACTTTTGTCACTCCAGCTTCTTCAATCTGTCCCTATTAAGTACATTGGTAACATTTAGCAAAAGCATAATTTCCTTTTCCTGGTCAAAAGATCTAGTCAGTGATCAAAGAAGTTTTGATTAGGCAGATCTATGCCTACATCGGCTTCCTCATCTTGACTTGCTCCAAGGCTTATATAAACATTGTCTGACCTAAAGAAAATTATTAACACTCTCAGAAGAAAAGTATCATCCTAGACCTTTCTCCAGTGATCATACAAAAGAAATGTTGACAAAGTACTACCAATCCCTACTAATAAAAGAGGTGAGAGGCCTTCCTTTCACCCTAGTTCAGGGGAATGCAATTCATGCTGCATAACTGTGTGGGGGCATTAGCTCTGCTTTGGCTTTGGGCTGAACAAGGACTGGGAAAAAGTCAAGGAGTTTTTGAATTATTTTTGTTAGACTTGAGGGAAGACATTTAAAAAAATTTAAAAGTTTAAAAAATGTTTAATTACAGCAAAAAATGTTCAGCATACGTAAATAGTTTTAGCTGCTAAAAACCAATACTTCTTGCAGCCTAATACTCTCACAGTAAAACCTTGTGTATCAAGCTTTTGAACCGCATACATGTACAAGGTTTGATAGAGTATAAATGTGAATTTTTATCACTAGCTAAAATGACAGTCAGGAAATACTGAAATCGTAAGTCTAACAAAAAGAAGTTGTTGATTGATAAAGAGTAAATGAATTGCTTTCACACATTGATCAGCTGTGTCCTCAGTTCACATTGTCTTTATTAGGAGTTAGTTTTTTCCTTACTTAAGTCCTCTTGAAAAGCTGAGATTAGTAGCTTTATAACAAGCAGTGAGAATCTGGAGGGAATTAATAAGTATTAATTAGAAGAAAAATCATAAAGATTTCACTTCTTCAGATGGAAAGAATTTGTGCATATTCAATATCTTCAATTATTCTTGCTTTTAAACATCACCGTAAACTGGAAAATTTTTAACGTCCATCATATGTTGTCTTTAAATTACTATGGCTGGGTGGGGTAAATAGGTTGAAGAGATGGGTCTGACATAAGCATTTGTTTAAAAGTATCAGTTTAATAAAACCTAGGTTTCAGAACCAGCTACTTAGGCAGGAAACAAAAGAGCAAAATTGTGAACTTAATTCTACACAGGACAATTCCGAATTAATTTTCTTCCCTCAGTGGCCATTGTGTCCACCTGCATAGATAATTTCCAGAGGAAAGTTTAGTAATTGTTGTATGGACTAGTCACTTAGATGATTGTTTTAACACCCTCTAATGAAGCAACAGAACTCACTGCTAAAATCTGGCATAGTTTTTGTCTTTAAAAGTTTAACACAAGGCACCATATTGCTACTGCACAGGGTTCTAGTTCTGAAGGCTTGTTATTTATTACTATTATCTTTTATTTGTCAGCCTCAAGTGAAAAATGTCAAGACTCAGTTGATTCCTCAGCTGACATTAATGAATGGAAATAAGATGTGTCATAGAGCAGAAAGATAAGTGTTGCCTGCACACTTAGGGCAATAAAGATCATACTGTTTTTACTAATCACTTAGAAATGAGAAGGTTGGGGGCGGAAAAACAGCTTGTAGGATTCTATGAGTATGGTATCTATCCATAGGATGGTATATATCCATCATATGGATTAAGAATGAAAAATTTGAACCCATTAAAGGCAAGTGTGCTGGACTTTTCCATTGTCTGTCAAAATAGTAAGTTTTCTTCGGTGTGTGAGGCTGTCATTTTAGAGATAAATAGCTCAGTCCACTGCATTATAGTTTAGTGGCTAGTCATAATAATTCAGTATTAATATCTGAATTGTGGCACTGAAAATAGATAATTAATGACAATTTTTGAGACAAGTTTTATAGCCCAATCCTGCAGTCAACATTCAGCCTCACACTCAGCCCATGAACTATTTTATTCTGATTGCCTTTGTCCTTCAATCATTCTTTTCATCTTTAATTCCCAAGACCTGGTTTCTTGAACTTTGTTCATTATGTTCTCTTATGCAACATGCAAATTATGTTCAGTCACAGTGTTATACTTCTCCCATTTATTGGTATTGGTAGTAAATTATTTAGCTACTGGACTTTGGAATTGCAAGTCATTCAAGAGACCTTTAATTCATCTGTATCTGTTGACAAATACTGAAAGATTCTGTGATATAAAGTCCTTTCCAGAATTTCTGTGGTATTATTTTTCCAAAGAGTCTGTTCTGTTTGTTGGGCTGTTCTACTCCATTGCTATAATTAAAACATTTTAAAATGAATGGCTGCTTTTCAGTAGAAAAGTTGCTGTGTTTAAACAAAGGGGGGGATAAAACTTAAAAATTCTGGTGATATCCAGTGCTTGGGTTTTGGTAGAATTTTTAAACATGCAGTCATAAATGACTGTGGTCCAGAACAATAATTTTCTTATTTGCAGGTAGCTCAAGTTAGTCACCTAAGAGCACTTAAAGCAATTTAACAGAAGCAGTGACTAACTAATTCAGAAATGTAACAGTGATGTAAATTATGACACTTACTATGTAGTGATTTTAGTAACTTTCCAATGAGTGGACTTATTAAGTGATTAGAAGGAAGGATAACAGTGTTTTCTGCCTTCTTGTTCCTTAGCTATGCTGGTAGTAAACCACAATGAAGGACAGTCTCATCTGCAAAATGGGAAAGCAATTTATTACGAAGCTGGCCACAGCAAATTTGCTATCTGTGTGACATATGCAAGCAAAAACCAGAACTACTTGTGATGGGATAGGACTTCCAGTAAAGTCCTTAGATTTCATCAGATCGTGAACTAGTAGATTTAACTTTCTAAAACAGCAGGAAATATAGGGACATCGAATAGAAATGAAACAGATTAATGGATACACACACCTCTGTTTCCCACATATCTTTACGGAACAATTTTCTCCAGGGTTGCACTTAGGTGACAAAAAGCTCTACAGTCCCCTCTAGGGCATCCAGAAGTGTGTTTCTTTCCAGCGCTTTGGAATTGTGACTCCTTGTTCCTCGCAGGGCTCCCTTCCACCCAAGGACCTTTTTCCCCAACGTTACCAGAAGGTCCACCCTTAGTGCAGAGGTCTAATTACCGAGAAAGTGTTCAGGGCATATTTGCCCTGAGCATTAATCCTATTTCTTTTATTCATCTCATTTAAGATATATATATATAAAAATCCCCATGTGTATATTATAACCTATTTATCTTATTTGTAACATTCAATTATGAGATTAAACGCAACAACTTAAATACCACAGTTGAATGGATTACGCTCTAATACCTTTTCAATCTGACTGAGCTCCCTCCCCTTTATTCAGCTAAATCCAGCTAGAAATGATAGTATGTTCCACCATGGTATCAACCAATCTACAGAGTAATAAAGGATGATGCAAGTATGAAACTAAACTGTGCTTATACTTCTATTAATATACTTAGTCAGAAAGGATAACTTTTTTTTTGGTAGTTAAAGAACATTTTCTCTAATAGGCATATGTATAGTTTTATATCATGAATATAATCTGGTTTATAAATCTTGAACTGTCACTTTTCAAGTGGCTGGTATGTGATTAAGGATCTAAATTTGTGTTGCTTATTATTGAGAGAACAAGTTTGGAAAAGTCTGCAGATGAAGATGGTGGTTCCATAGCAATTCCATGATTTTTATCTGCCAAACCATCCATCCTCTGTAAATAATGCTAACAGAGCATGCCAGATCAGAGCTTTGCAGAAGCTGCCAATTCTATTTTGTAGTAAAATATGAGACTTTGACATTTGTTTAGTTACAGAGTGGAATAAAAATGATTTTAAAAATATTTAAGTGAAAATTAAATCTCAATTTGTAGATTTCATGGTGAGGAATAAAAATGATTTTAAACACGCGCACATATATATGTATATATATCTCTATATACATACACGTATATATATATACATCTCCTTATGGTTAGAGCACAGGCTTCAGTCAGATTCATAGTTATGACATTTGGGTGCTGAATTGGAGGCAATTTTCCACACATCAATTTATGCTGACAAGAGTGGTAATGTAAGTCAAGATCTCCCATGTTCCACAACAGAACCTTTTCCATGACATTGCAGAGCACTTAAGCATGTTGTGTTGTTTCAGCAAAGTCAGACTTCCCAGCAAAAGTGAAAGATTACTGAAGCTAGGACCCTTAGACACTGATTTCACTGCACATTTAGATGATGTTTTAACCAGAAGTGCCTATTCATTCTCTGATACTGTTTTGAATGGATGGATATATACTTATTATTCACTTGAAATTTAGCTGAAAGCCATGAGATTTCACTAAAACTTCATAAATGATGTTGATTTTTCTGTTCCTCCTGTACAATTATTTTTAATACCTCTAGTACAGGAAAAACAACAGCATAGGCCATCAGTTGATGAGTTCTGAGATGTAGACCATTTCTTCAGAGTAACAGGCATCAATTAAAGCACCATTCCAGTTGACCCAACTTGCAGTAGAAATTTGAGATGGCATAGATCAGCCCTATAATTCATGGAGCAACATTACTGCTAATTTCTTGCAGAGTGGGAGTAGATGAGTCAAAAACATTGTCAGTACGTATGACTGCATACTGAGCTGTAAACACAGCTTAAATTTACCTTTAGCAGTCATTTTCCCCATATTTCTTTATTAGATTGAAGCAGCCAAAGATCAGGGCTTATGGAACAACAATTCACACTTTGATAAAACCTTTCTTTAAAGAATAACTTATTTTATATTAGGGTAGATAGATGCATAAGATAAGACAATCCCTAGATGGAGATGAAGGAACTGATGGTAAGATCACAGGAAAGCCTGGGTTATGTAGGAATCTGCCATCAATGGGGAAACAGGCAACTTAATTACTTGTTAGTGATCTAAAGGAAAATAATGTTACCAAACAAATTACATAAATAAACAAAACAAATAGAAAAGCCTTCACTAACTATTAGGGAAAGATAAAACATATTTCAGATGAGCATTCAACCACAGAGTGGAGAGAACAGCTTTAATTTTGATAATAGTAGAAACAAATTCATGTGCAAGACCTATCAATGTAGCTATTAAAAGCTAGTGTATGCTTTGCCAAACTAAAACAAAGTACAAATTTTTTTTTAATATTCTATGGCAACTAATTATTTTAAAATTCCTTTTAAAGTATGTTTTCTTTCATTTTGCAAGCCATAAATGAATCATGGATTTAAGAAGCTAGCAAGAAATTTTTATTTTTGTTAGGTTATTTCAGAAGTGAATATGAGGAGGTACCTTGGAATTTCTTCTACTTTCTTTAAAATAGCCCCTGACAGAAACAATTGAAAATACAACTATCTCTCATATAACAATTACCATATTCCTAACTATTAATACCTTTTTCTTGGAACATGAAGACTGTAAAAGAAAGGTAGGGTTTTCTCTCTCTGATTAGAGAGCAGAACTGTCAGAGAAATTATTTTGCTTCTCAAGTTACATGATTTAATAAGCTTTACAGGAAAAGTCCCCTTAATGTGAACAGAGTGAGTTATGTGCTAGTATTTATGTTGGTAGGTGAAGAAGTTCTGACCCATGCGATAATCAGATGGCAATTTAGAGCAGAGATAATTCTGCCATTGGAAAATCTTGCTATTGATCAAAAGATCATTTAAAAAAGTACAAGAAAGAGACAAAGTCATTGCAAATATACATCAGTATGAATCATATTTTAAGAACAGTAGGTCTTGTGGATGTCTTACATTGTTTATTAGTTTGCCAAGCATTCTTCATTCATCATTCACAACATACTATTAGACTTAAAATGTAGTTTAGAAACAAAAATGATCTTTAAATATAAAAAGTGTTTCTGAGACTTCTTGTGATGCTTAAAGGTGCTGCAGTGCTGAGTCAAACTTAAATCTCCAGTGTTTCTAACTGAATAGCCTCACTACAACAGGTAAGTAGAATACAGACTGACTGATGTCTTGGAGCATAAAATAGAGTCAGCATGTGCTAGTATCACGGTGCAAGTTATAGAAGGAAAAAGACATAAAAGGACACAAATATTTACTATGAATAAGAATATTCTTTGGTGTTAGGATCCTTCTGTTATCACGGTGAGAGTCTGAAACAAGTTTGACAAATTCTGATTTCCCAGAAATTCTCAACGTATCTATATTTTGATATCTGTTAACATTTAATTAGACAAGGTCTTTAGAGATCCCTTTTGTCTTGAAGTGTCTACCTCAATAGTCCATGGGCTGACCAGGATTTCCTTACCTGCTACATTTCCCATGAACCAAATATTACAACTGAAGTAATGTTGCTGTTGCTACCAGAAAACTACTTTACTGTTGTGCATAGTCTTCTATAGTTAAATAAGAGAGTTAAAGGGTATGACTGGAATACAAACAGGTAAGGACTAATGAAAATGCAGGCTTCCACCCTGTGTCTTGTAACCACATATTATAAAGTGACTATGCTGAACTTTGGCATCACGTACAGTTTTCATAAGTGTAGGAGAGACTAATTTTACATCTCAAAGACCTAGTTTACTAGGAGGAAAAACCTCATATCATTATGTGTAACCCAGCAGTTTTGAAACCAGCTGTAGAAGAGAAACCTAGAGTAATGAGGGGAGGAAGGACTACAGGGATTCAAGAGTTAGTACCTTGGTGGATATGCAGCTAAATAGATCTGCAGGCAGTGGCAGCTCAAATGCTTTTGCAGGCATGAATTAAAACTCAGATGCAAAGGATATAAATTTCTGGTGAGGGTTAATTCCCAAGTAAGATCTCCCCCTTCCTGCAGTGCATAAGGAGACAGAAAGAGATGGCCAAAGCATTGTGAAAAGTAAGTTTTCATCCTTTAGCTGATTTTTCATAGCAGAAGGAAGAGAGCAAAGTAACTAAACAGCAGTATCAAAGGACACAAACATGAGCCAATTGTAAGGTTCATAAATATGATTTCCCAAGTACTTTTTGACTTCTGAATGTTCTTGATGCTCTTCAAATGTGTACAGTTGTATATCCCTTTGAAAAACAAAACTATAATACCATCCCAGCTGTTTAGAAAGAATTTCCGTTTACTATCTCCTTGTAGTTAGAAGACACAAGCCCTTTCCCTGACTTGTTTGCTTTCTGTTCTCTCTCTTTGATCCTCACATACTGCTCCTGAGTGAGGATTATGAGTGCAAATGGGTAACACAAAGCATTCTTCCATGGCACAAGTTTCTTTCAATTATTTTTCCACAGAGGGCTGAGTCACCAAAGAAAAGACAAATGCCACAGTAAGAACACCTTTAAACTGGATTCAAGTCAATGACTACTGGAGAAATGCTTAGGTAAAGCAGAGTTTTCTGTAATATTATTATTATTATTATTATTATTATTATTATTATTATTATTATTATTATTATTATTATTTTGAATCCAAACTCATGCATTGAAACTATCTGTTCTGTGCTTTAAGAGAAAAGAGGGAGTTGAAGTGTAGACCCAGGCTGAATCTGGTGAGTATTCCTAATACAGTCAGGAATTGTATTGTTTGTAATAAATTGGTTTAATACATTGTTTCATATTTCTGCTCCAGAAAAAAATATTTTCATAGGTAAACTTGCCTTAGCTCTTATTTCCAAACAGCAGCCAATACATTCTTCCTACTGGCTAAGCCCAAATGAAGTCTACTTATGCCTTTTAAACTCCTCATTTTATGGCTAACAATGACAACAGGTCAGAACAGACAAGGCTAAATACAGTAGTTGTAGCTTAATAGCTGCAAGGCCTGTATATTTAACTAGTAGGATAAAAAAAATTGTAATTTATTTTTGTGTTAGCCAAATTCTGGGCAGTTGCAGTGCTGAAATTATTTAGTGATTTTGGATTAGCCACACCCCATCCTGTTTGAACATTGCTCCTTATCTCTATTCTTAAGGGCTGTGAGTGGGAACAGTGCTTGTATGAGAAGCCCAGTAGTAGACTTCTTTCACATGTAATAAATATTGCTTTTACAGCCTTTTTATGTGTTAGCAGTATGGGAATAGTGGAATGGGAATGCTAGTGCTAGGACAATAATCAGCTCTTAATACTTATTAACAGATATTCAGATGCCTTAAACACATGCTGTATATTTTAGATATTTTATAGCACTGTAACCTCTCTCTGCAGCTTTAGCATTTCAATTTTTCACATAATTCAAAATCCAGTGAAGCCTTACCATCTTGGTAGGCTACCACAGGTAGCCAGGCTTGTATATATCTCAGACTCTTCTAGAGGAAAAAATACAGGTGGGGTCAGGGAAAGGCTTTTCCTCTCTTCTCCCAAAATAAAAGTACATTCTGTTGGTCGCATGCTGTAAGTAGGCACTTCAGGGCCAAGTAATGGTTTCAGCAGAAAAATAGACAGAAAAACAAAAGATCAAGAGAAGCTCAATTAAAAATGAATAATACCTGTTCTTCTGTAAGATCACTGTCACTGATATGACAATCAAAAAATACCAACACATTGTCAGTGGTAGATAAGAGCTGGAAAAATCTCATACAATCTGTTACTCATGGCACAACGTCCACTTTTCCTCCCACTTCATCATTTTCATTAAGAAAGTCACCAGAAGACCCAAAATCTAGATGTAAAGAAAGAGTTTTTGAGGCCTTGAAAGTAGGAGATTGGTAGTGAACTACAAACTTAAGGTGTTGTTTTTTTTCTAAAAAAGAACACTTTACTTATCCATCAGAAGAGTCATAGTTCTTTTTTATTTTTATTTTAAATTTTTGTTTTTCTGAGAAAGAGCCCTTACAGCCTGATGTACTAAAATTCAAGAACCACTACAATCCATTCCAGGAGTGTCTACCATTGGTTGTACTGCATTGAATCTTTGCTCATATGTGTGGACCATGCAGCCTGTTATCACGTCATCTCTGATAAACATCAATTCTCTCAGGGAAAGATGTTAGAAGAGAGGTGGCGAATAAACCTTCTAACAGAGGAGTTGGGGGAAGAAAGGGATTACCAGATATTTAGATCATGATAATATTTAGTCTAGGAGTATGGAAGATTTGCTTATAATTCTGTCTTATTGTTTTCTGTATAATTATGGATATTCTGGCCATATATAGAAACAATTTCTGAATTATATCATAGAATCATAGATGGTTAGAGTTGGAAGGGACCTTAAATATCATTGAATTTCGACCCCCATGTCATGGGCAGGGACACCTCCCACTAAAGCAGGCTGCTCAAAGCCTCATTTAGCCTGGCCTTGAATGCTTCCAGGGATGGGGCATCCACAACTTCTCTGGGCAACCTGTTCCAGTCTCTCACCACCCTCACAGTAAAGAATTTTTTCCTGGTATCTGCTCTAAATCTCCCCTCTTCCAATTTGAAACCATTACCCCTTGTCCTGTCACTACAAATTTTGACTAAGGGTCCCTCTCCAGCTCTCCTGTAGGCTCCCTTCAGGTGCTGGAAGGCTGCTGTAAGGTCTCCCTGGAGCCTTCTCTTCTCCAGGCTGAACAGCCCCAGCTCCCTCAGCCTGTCCTCATAGGAGAGGTGCTCCAGCCCTCTAATCATCTTCGTGGTCCTCCACTGG